>OZ010583.1:53971715-54051715 GCA_963932145.1 Acanthosepion lycidas
CCTCAACCCTCCTCAAGTTCATATTTAGATTATGATAATCTATTTTTATGAAAAGTTATAATTCTAAACCTAGAACTGTTCATATCTAGTCTTATGATTAGTAGAAAATGTTTTTCCTAAAAGAAATTATTTTGTATAGCTTATAATAAGAATTGAATTTTGATACAAAGACGAAAATTATTGTTTTCTTTTTACTCGATAATCCTTACAGCTAATGTTGTGACCATCTTTTGCATTTCTTGAGCACTTTTCTCCACATTGTCACTATTGTTGGAGTTCTATATTTTGTATAATTGTGCATTCTATGGATCTTTTTTTTTTTTATATATTTTGTATAATTGTGCATTCTATGGATCTTTTTTTTTTTTAACTTTTCTTATAGGGATCTTTGGACTACTTCCAGAGTTCCTATGAATATAGGAGAAAATTTGCATTGCCTTTTGTTGTTGTTATTATTATTATTACTGTTATTATTCCTCTTATTTTTCTTGATGTTTTTTATGTACAGTGTAACCTGGATATAAGAGAGTTGTTCGGACCAGAGAAGAAGTCTCTTATATACGGGTTTCTCTTATATCCTGGTTTCTCTTATATCCAGGTTACACTGTATTTTTATCGTTATCATGTTTTTATTCCAGTGGCATTTGTCTTCTTAATTGTTTCCTTTACTCACTTATCATCATCATCACCATCATCATCATCATCATCATCAATCTAATTATTTTCAGTTATTCTCAAAAGAATGGTGATGATGATGATTATAGTAGTAGTAGTGGTGATTTTGTTGTGATGATTTTCTTTTTTTTCTTTTCTTTCACTCTTTGGTAACTTTTTCTTTCTTCTATTTCTGTAGTTATTTTTTCTTTTATCTTACACATCAACACTTATTGTTGCTATCAAGTACTTTTCTTGGTTGAAAACCTCTTGTCCAACACCACTGCATCCACTGACTATGCTTCTTACCCATATTATGTCTACCTGTAGTTACTTGTATTATTGCTGGGGTTTTGTTGTTGTTTTTTTTTTGTTCTACTGAAGAAGCATTGTAGTATATTCTAGTATTTAGTAACAGTCACCTCTCCACCACCTCACAAGCAAAAAATTTCATCCATGAGGTGCATACTCTTCTTATTATAAGAGAGTAAATAAAAGGTAAAGATGATAAAAATAAAAAAAAATGACTAGAATTGATTTACAATATTTCTTTCTTTTTTATTACCTCTTACATTATATTAGTCAGAACAAGTTGTTTTTTTTCTCTTTCTTTCTGCTTTTTACAAAAGGATACAGAATGGTGTTTATTCACTCTTAGAAACAGAAAAAAAAAGTGACTTTCTTCTATAAGTAAAAAAATAAATAAATGAAACTTTTCTAAGCTGCTGTTCAGTCTCAATGCCAAAAATGATGTCCCATCTTTCCCACCTTTTAACAGAGGAAGAGCATGGAACTATCCCCACAAAAAATTTATCCCACAAAACAATATAACACGTCAATCAGATGACAGTCAAAGCAACAATAAAATAACAAAAAAACATATATATATATATATATATATATATATATATATATATATATATATATATATAGATAGATAGATATATATATAGATAGATAGATAGATAGATAGATAGATAGATAGATAGATAGATATAGATATGACCAGAACAGACGGAAAAGTATACAAACAAAGATCTTCTTTCTTACTTAATTTTCTTACTAACATCTGAAGCCAATTCAATTTAGCAGGTTCATCTGCATGTATAAACTTATATGTTCCAACATGATAAAATTAGAGATAAACTGTATAATTTTATTGAATGTTGTTATATGTTTCAAGACTTCTAATCCCTTCATCAGCCAAAGATTTACACTAATTTAATTTTTAAGTTTAAATGTAAAAGTGCAATGCAGACTTGTCAAACAAGGAAAAAAACTACTAAACTGTTATGTGATATCTGTTGTCATGTTTGGCAGTGATTGCTAAACAATCTCCTCAAAGATGAATAAGAAACATGAAGCAATAGAAATGTCGTTCTACAGAAGGATGCTGAGGATACCATGGACTGAACATGTGAGCAACAACAAAGTTTTGGAGAAAATGGAAACAAAAATTAAATTAATACTTAACATCTGAAAGAGACAGTTGAGGTTTCTGGGGTACATAATGAGGAAGGATGGCTTGGAAAATCTGATATTCATAGGGCAAAATGGACAAAGGAAAACAATGAATAACATTCTTAGTGAGTATGACTAAATGGATGGGAGAATAGGGCTTATGAGAAATAACAGAAAGACAAAGTTTATTAGGAGCTACAAGGGATGGGAAGTTGTGGAGAGCCATGATTGCCTACATCCTGAGGGGACATGGTTCATTAAGAAAGAAGAATGGACAATAGTTCAAAATTCTTAGAAAGTGAAGAAGAAAATGGGGGGAAAATAGCAGGGTTTGCGTAGTAAATAGCCATTATAATTCTGCTAAATTATTTTTACATCCTTAAGACTGCCATATATGATGTTGACTTAATAAAACTTCTCTTTAACAATCTAGAATCCATTTTTAATATCCAATTTGGAGGATGTATCCACCCTGTAAGTGATAGAGAACAATCAAAATGACATTTCTGTTTACACTTATAATTATTTGAAAAATGTTTAAAAATTAAGGACTTTCTCAACAACCAAATGTGCCACTGAATGTTGATTAAACTAACATGATATTCAACCAATATAACTTATTTTACAGCTAGCACATTCAAATTTATATACAACATGGGCTAAAGAATCAGTGGGTATTTGGCTTTATTTGAAAAGAAAGAACCCATTTTCTGACTTGTGAAAGTAATCATCAATACAAAATATTTTGACCAAATCATTAATTTTAAATTTAAGAGTTTACAGAATAGTATGAAAGTTTAAAACATTTTGGTGCCTGCTTGACATTTTTCTTTTGATTAATGTTAATATTCATACATATTCACTAATTATAAAAGTCATTTTTCAATCACAGCTTTTTACTATAAACCAAATACAAAAAGTCCTTTTTAAACTATAGATTTTTCTGTATACCAACTACCCAAAAACTAATTCAACTAAAGACTATTTTTACTCTTTTTTGACTCTTTTGAATTCATGTAGATATGTTTGTAAATATAAATGATTTATTTAACAGGCATGAGACCATGTTTTCTTTATTTTATTATTGTTTGGAATTCTAACAGATTTTTAATATAAAAAAAACCCTGAAAAACAGAATTACCTACACACACATACATATACATATATACAAATGAGTAGCAGATAAGTAACCAAGATAAAGTCAAAAATTAGCTAAAAAAACAATGACTTAAAAATTTTTTGATATATATTTTTTTTATTTGATTTAATATGCCCAACAAAAAATATGAGCTGGAAATAATATAGAAAATGATGCCAAAGTTTCTCTCACATACACAAAAATTTTCTATATATCAGAATAAATTAAATTATGCATATATATAAGAATATTACTTACAGAAGCCATTGTTTATAAGTTTCTTTCTTTGAGAGTGATTCATAAATAATAGAGCCATATGACAAAGCTGGACAGCAAAAAGAAATCTCTAAAGATGTACTCGATGAACAGATAAAAATAAAGCTAAAGTAATTTTTCAATTTATCATATAACGTTCAATCTTTTTTAGGATAATAAATATCAAACAACTGTTACAAAAAACATGTACAGTTATCCTTATTTAACAGCACATAAACTGCATGTAAGCACAGGCACTTACCATTATTTAATAGCAATATCATTATTAAGTAAGTATTAAAAGCATGGAAATGTTTCCAGATATTTTAATTAAGAATCTGATTTTCCAATGTGTATTCACTGTAATTTCCAAGGAAAAAATGCTGGGAACTTAAACACAAATACATTTATTTATTTACAAGGTCAGATCAAAAAGTATCAAGACTGTTGCTATCAAAAGAAAACTACAACACATACCAATTCGATATTTAATCTCCTTCAGAGTAGTCTCCTTCTGAAGCCACACACACACTATCCAGTGTTGTTTCCATTGAAGGATGTATTCCTGGAATTCCTTTCTTGAAATAGCAAGCGAGCGAGCAGCTGCCTCATTGCATTCTCTTGCATTTCCTCAATTTTTTGAAATCTCGTTCCTCTCAAATGATGTTTTATTTTTGCAGAGGAAAAAGTTGCAAGGGGTAGGATCTGGGGAATATGATGGTTGCTAGACCTAGGGAATTTTGTGCTTGACCAAAAACTACTATACAAGCAATGATTACTGATGGAATCTCTGTGGTGTGGTGAGACGACCACACTCTACACACTTTCCTTCCAAACACTGCTATAAACAATGGACTGAATGCGAACATTATAATTTAGTGTGCATGTATCCATCTGTCACAAAGGGCTTCAATCTGTGTACTTTAGCTCCATTAATATAGCAACAGCCTTGATACTTTTTGAACAGATTTTGTACGTTGTAATAGGTGAATTTGAAACTAATTCCTCAGTCTACGGGGTAATATTACAACGTATGACGTCTACCCCTGAAGGTTTCATGATTCTAGAAGATTTAGATTTTTCTCTACCACATATAAGAAATTTTTTTTTTTTTTTTTTTTAGCTTTGTCATGTCCTCTTTGACTAAAATTTACAGAAAGTTATGGAAGCATCAAGAAAGATTAACTCTGCCAAGGGGAAAACATTCATAGATATCATGGTAAAAACATGAAAGTGACATCAGATAACTGATAACTTAGAGCTATGATGAAGGTGCTGAAAAATTTTTGCCCTCACTCACTTCCTCAAATCTGATCAAATGACCAAACATTAAATTCTTCTTTGGTAAAATTTTTTGGTAAGAGCAATAGATTTTCAAAATCTTGTGTATGTACATACATATACACACACACACGTGTATATATATATATATATATATATATATATATATATATATATATATATATATTGGTTGATTTCTGGTGGACACCAAGTTTTAAACTATTGCTAATGTAGCGTGATATCTAGGACAGGTAAAGAATTGTATCCTTCACTTTTGTATGTTCAACTTTGTTTAGTTTATCTACAAGTTCAGATAAATCAATATCACATGGATAGATTAACAGAATATCATCAATATATCAATATTGTTTGGATAAAATATTTAGGAAAAAACACAGTGCAATGAGTAAATTGTCACCATTTTATAGTTTTAATTTCACACATGCATGTTGTTTATTTATAATTTAGTTAACTCCACAGTATAGTAGGGTCATTGGGCACTTTTTTGTGAGAAAAAGAGCGCTATGACAGGATTCAGTGCAACATTTATTATTAAAAAATTATCATTAAAAAAAAGCTGATAAATGAAATATACATATTTATATTTGATATTTAATAATAATTTTTAAATAATTTAAGTAATTCTATTACATTTATTTGTTTTAAAAGAAGTATAGTCTATTAGTAATTAAAATTAAAAATAATATTTTAAAATCATAGTTCAATACGACATATTTATATGCAAACAACCTTTTTAGGAAAAATCTTTATGTATACAAGTACAGATTTAACAGCGAATCAAAAGTGCTGAAAAACTTTTTGTTGTTGATAAAGACCAGACAACATCCAATTGTACGGATGTTATCATTCGTTGAAAAAGGCACCCCTACCCTACCTTAACCTCTTTTTGAAAGTAACTCATATTTTGATACAATAGTTGTCAGTGAAAATCTATACCCTACCACCCCTTGTCAAAATGGTTGAATTTTACTGTATCCTTAGAAACTAATATTATGAATGTATGTGCTCATAAAACTCAGTAAAGTAAGTTATTCCAAAATTCGCTTGAAAATGAAACAGGACTACGGACTTTAATTTAATTCTATAATTGAATTTGAAGTTTTTAGTTTCTGTTTTTGAAACATGGTAATTCCTGTGTAGCGATGGAGCCATATTTTTTAATTCGTAAATTTATAATGTATATATATATATAGTTGTATCTGAAATTTTATATTATATGACAATTGTCAAAGTCCATCTCTTCACTTGGTAGCTTATTATCTTATTATTTCCATCATTTTTACCAGAGCTAACACTTTGCTATGTGCCCGTAAGTGATTCTTAAGGTCAGCTTCACTTTTATAACTTCTCTTACATACGTGGCAAAGTTTTGTTTTGTTACCTATGTTGGAAACTTGACTGTCCTTGTGTACAGTCATGTGATGTTTAAGTCTCCCAACAGACTTATAAACTTGTCACAAAACTATATATATATATATATATATATACACACACAATGAAATGAAATAAATCTGACAAATATTTAATATATTTTCTGTTTATACATTATTTTAATAGATAAAATTTATTTAAGTAAATGCTCTGTCTTCTTTTAATTAAACAGTATTAATTTACCGGCCAGAATGTTCAAGAAATTTTATAGAAAATATGCATTCTCCAACAGGAATTGAACCAAGTGTCCTACACAGAACCATCATTTGATCTGACGTGCTATACCACTTAGCTATATAGAAGCATCTGGTTAGCAAAGTCCAAATTGGTATTTTCAAACAATGTCCAACAATTTTTCTCAGTCGATCATATCTGCTCACAAAATGCATCTTAATGCAAACAATGATAATATAGAATGAAATGAACTAAGTCCAACAATTCTTTAATATATATTCTGTTTATACATTATTTTAATAGATATCATTTATCTAAGTAAATTCTGTTTTTTTTTGTTTCTTCTTTAATTAAAACAGCATTAATTACATTTACCCACCTGAATGTTTGAGAAATTTCGTGGAACTATGCATTCTCCAACAATTAAAAAAAAACGTCATTTACTTAAATAAATTGTATCTATTAAAATAACATATCAACAGAAAATATATCATTTATATATATATATATATATATATATACATATATATACACACACACAGAATCATTATAAGGGAATCCAACTTCTTTTCACTTTGCATGAAATGTTTATATATACAGACAATGTATATGTACATATCCACACACACTTTTACAATATATCTGGATCCAAATAGCTAAGAATCAGTTTAAAATAAAATAACCTAATAAAAATATAAAGGAACTTTCACAAAGATTAAGTCAACAGCAATCAACTTCCATGATTCGACTTTTGTAGATATTTTGTCTTTTTTCCATCCCCTTCTAAATGAGTGCAGAGATGAGCACTGAAATATGTTTGCCTATCGACTTTGACTGGTCTTCCATGATTAACACTTCTAATGTTACTATTTACCACTATCCCCAACCTAAACATGTGCAATTCTAAGTAAAGCCATCCATCAATTCTTGATTGGCATGACAAGAATGCTTTAAAGTAGAAACAAGCTCAACTTGACTTTTCACTAAGAACTATCTTTGAGGTTTTAACAAGAAAAAAAAAGTGATTCTTCTTTGATTAAAAAAAAAAATCCCAATTTTAAACACTGTCGGTTGTTTCTAATAAAATAATTCTAGACTAATTCTAGTGTCCAGGTCTCTTAATGAGATACTGCAATTCCAAGATCTCATTAAAAGAGCTGGGCACTCACTTTCTTCTAAGATTGAAAAATTTTAGAGTTTTTCCTAGAATTGACAAAAAATTTTCTTAAAAGTATATTGTCATCAAAAACTTTCCATTCTTCAATCAAAAAGAAATTGTCTGACTTTTAACTTTTTTTCCTTCTTTGAAGAATAAAAAAAAGAAGAAGAAAAAGAAAATATTCATCTCTCTTTAGATTTCCACTTCTATCTTAATATAAACAAGCAAAGGATTTCTGGGATCTGAACTTTCATTTTCTTCATTTGAAAAAATACAAAAGGATTTTCTTACCTGAAAAAGGCCAAAGATCCTTTTACTCTAAACACTTCACAAGTTCCTTAATAAAAAAAAAAAAGACTAAAAAAAGAAAGGTCTTACTCAAAAACCTACACCCAGCTTAATCATGAAAGACCACATCTTCAACTCTAAACTTTTCCCAGTCTATCTTGATTGAAAAAAAAAGGTAGAAAGACACTTGACTCTTAGATCAAGTTTGACTTTTGCACGTTGGTATTTATGTAAACAAAAGGCAAATAAAGCTAATTGCCCAGAACAAAGGCAGTTCAAGTAAAGGGTAAACACAGATCATGGACAAACATAAACAAGCTGAATCAATCCATGTTGAGCTAAAGTAAACAGTTCCCTAAAGGAAGCATTAACAGACGAAATTCAAGTAATTCAACCACAAATTAATCTAAGCAGGTTGAGCTAGTCAAGTTAAATAATATGTCTGATTGTGGAACCATCTTTTACCAATAATGACATGCACAGTTTTAGTAGCAAAGAATTTATTTATAAAACCAAGTTTCCTTGACTCTGTAAGTGCACAGATAAATCACTGTAAATAAAAGATTGACCTAAAATCAGTGTAACTGATTTTTAGCACACAGACATATTAATATATTTAATATGTTATTTTTATATTAATTTAGTCAAACATTAATAATTAAAGCTATGTAAAATTTGTTTCCTTGAAAATGTTTTGTCAATTTTCATAAACTTAAACTGAAATAGTCAATATACAGTCTTCAGGCAATGAATATATAAAAAATGTTCCATCTGAATTTCTGGGATGAAGATTTATCAGTATTTACACTATTTATATTTGGATTTTGTCTTCATCTTTGTTGTTGCTATCAGAATGTTTCAGCCATTGTGCCCTCCTCAGGAGAAACAAACAAGGACTAATTGAGTAGTACTAAAAATAAAAACTAGACGATATCCCTAGACATGGACAGTGGAATGGGAAGAGTCTAACCCCCATAAATTGTATAAAGAGTTAAGTTCAGTATTCCCTGTTGGTTACTCAGATCAACATACACCTGATGAAGGCCAGAGGGGGCAATGGCTGAAACATTGTGATAACAACAACAAAGATGAGGACAATATTTTGAATATAAACAGTGAACAAACAAGTTTTGTTTGATTCTTTTTCTTCTTCTATGTGCCATGTAACTTCAGGATGTCGGCCATCGTGGTTCTCCACAATTTCCTGTCATGTGTATCGCTTAGTAAATTTTGTCTTTATATCTCTCCTAAACCTTGTTCTGCCATCCATTTACACAAGCTCATTAGGTAGGTTATGTGCTGTTTTCCTCAATGTCTAGTGAGTGTCAAATTTTCCAAGCCCTCTTTCCTCATTATGTGTTCAAGAAATTTCAAATGTCTCCTTTTGATTCTAAGTATAAATGTTCTTTTTGTTTACATTTTCTCTAAAACTTCATCATTGTTTACATGTTCAGTCTATGCTATTCTCAACCATCTTCTGTAGAACCACATTTTTGTTGCTCCAAGTCAGTTCTTCATCTGTGAGGAAATTTGTGTAAATCTCAAGCAACTCCACTACTGACATCAGTGTGGTTTAAGTAACAAAAAGAAAAAAAGAAAAGGAAGCATAAAATTAAACAAAAAGAGTTACTAAATATGTTGTATTAGTGAATTCTACCAATTCTATTAGTTTAGTTACATTAAAACATCTGTTTTTCCCTATTTATTGGACCCAAGCATTAAAAAATTTCAAGTACCCATTTAACCAACTTGAGTACTAATTCCTGTACAAAAATTGAGCAGCCTAAATACTGGTCAAAATCCTAAGTTGCTTATTGAAAAATAAAAACATAATTTGGACAAACACCAAATTTTCTGATTGCAATTTGTTGAGCAATTATAATTGAATTACAGTTTTATTATAACCAGCATTTGTTTATATTTTAATTCCCTCCCTCTAAATATTTTGTTCCTCTCCCTTTTCATATACAGTCCCCCCCCCAAGTATTGAAACAGTGTTGTTTAACACTTCTAAATGTAAATACCGTGAAATATCACTGAAATAACACATGGATTAATAATGCAATAATAGAGAATACCATAGTTCTGGTTAATAATATTTTAAGGAAACGCTGGAGAAAATGGTTGAGTGAAGAACAGGTTTAATCAGATAAGAGACATGGATTAATAATACAGTAAGAGAGAAGACCATAGTTCTAGTTAATATTACTGTAAGGAAACACTGGAGAAAAGGTTGATTGAAGAACAGGTTTAATCACATGACCCTCACATGAACGTCTCTTGATTTTGAGCTGGCAATCAGTGTGTTAATTTACACAAAACTTCACTTTGGAGTATAGGACCTCAACATGCTAGATGTTGCTGCTGTGGTTTCTACAGCAAGTTGATTTCTATGGAGTGAAGTTACTTGACTACATTGAAGTAATTTTGAATTTATGTAGCCAACTGAAATGAAAGAGCATAGTCTGTCCTGCTATTAGCACCTTGTAGTGATGGAGAAGTGATAGATACATATCTTTCTGAGGGTTATTTATGCAAAGGTGAATCCAAATGACTTTGACTAGAATTTAAATTTAACACTCCAATTCCACTTTCCCTGCTGAAAATATCTGTACTATGCACATGTCTTCATAGTAGAATTGTTAGTAATATTGTATTAACCCATATCCTCCATGTGACAGTTTTAACTGATGCTTTTTTTCTATATATTTTTACTATTTTGCTTGAAGTTTGTAATGTCTTAATTGAGTGAGATAATGAAATCAAATATGGCTGATCATGTATAGAGGGGAAATGGTAGTCATCAACCCAGGGGGAATGATCTAAAAATACTTGATAGAGAGGAAGACTGGGTAGTCATGCATCTGAAAAAAATCTGCACATACACTAGGCTATAAGAACAACCCAAGTACACCTGGCATAGAAATAAATACATGGGAGCTGTTAAGAAAGAAACAAAAAAGCACAGAAACAGAGAAATGACAGCAATGCCTCAACAACAACAGAAGTAGCCACAGTAGAAAATAGAAGCCTTGGTGAGTGTACTCAAGTATGACAAGCAGCACTCATCAGCAGGCAGGTTAGGTTTAATGCTCCAAGTTCTCCACTCAGAATTGTCCCACAGGACAAAAGCCTAGTGGATTGAAGCTTTAGTTTATGAATTTGGTGATATAGTAATTGTGAGTTCAATCCCTGAACTGGTGTGCACTTGGATATGCTCAGCAGAAGAGGACAATCTACCCCATAGATTATATAAAGGATTCAGTTCATAATTCCTTGATGGTTACATGGATTAACAAGCACCTTATTTATGCTGGAGGGCACAACAGCTGAAACATAACAAGCTGAGGGCAATAATCTGCATCCAAATATATATTATTACAACTCATTAATCTATAAATTCAACCAGCAATTTTTGTTTTCTGAAGAAAATTTGGAAAGTTTTCTATATATTTCAGTGAAAATTTTACTTTCCATAATTATAGTTTACAGTTATAATTTGTATATATGGAAAAAAAGAAGGCATCACTTTAAATTGCCATTAGGAAGATACAGGTTAAAACCAATGCCTACATTCTTAAATTTTGATAAACATGACCATTTTGCTTAAAGTTTATATTTTCTTGATTTCTGGTGAAAACTTGGAAATTTTCCAAAATATTTCAATGAAATTTTCCCTTTTCAAAATCATAGTTTACAATTATAATTTAGATATGTGGAAACAAATGGTAGCACCATTTTAAACTGGTACAAGGAGGATAAAGATTAAACAATTGTGAAAAAAACAATAGAGAAATAGTTTAAATATCTGCTGTTGAATTGAATATTCAAAAACAGCCACTTTATCAAATTCAGTTAATAATACTCAGAATTGTTTCCTTTTTCTCAATTATTTAATAAACCAGCCTATTTAGCTTCTAATCTCAAATCCTCTAACATTGCCTTGGTCTGAAGAAATGATCAGAAAGGGCTCACCTAATAAACTAGCCTCTTTAGATTTAATTGTTGGAAACATCATGAGCCAGCTGCAATTATTATGCTGCGCAGAGATAATTGCAGCCAGTAAGACAAATGTAAATGACTTATATTAACTCTCATGACACTCATTACCAACTTCATTATTGCTATGGCCATTGTTGTTTATTACCATTTCTGTCAACATTATCATCAGTAGCAACAGTATCATTTAATTATGAATAATATTAGAATTATCATTATTTCCTCAACCAGAGCATGTTATCATTACCACTATTATCATTCTTTTACTCTTGCCTTTCTCACTAAACTTGTTTAACATTATTTTCATACAATCATTACCATTAACATCACTCCCTCAAATGTTTCTGAAGGTGGCAATTAAGCTAAATATTAAATCACTTCCTATTTATAGAATTTATTATAATTATTTGAAAATAACTAAGGGGACACTACTCTGCAATTAACCAAATTCCAAATGCATTATCAAACACTCCAAGGCTTCTGAGGTTAACCAAGAAGCTGAATATCAAATCACTTTATAGAATTTATATTATATTAGGTTGGTGCAAAAATAATGACGTAATAATGTTGTTTTTTTTACGTTAAAAATACGTCAAAAAACGACATTATTACGTCATTATTTTTGCACCAACCTAATAATTATTTGAAAATAAATAAGGGGAAACACTCTACAATTAATCAATCTAACATTACACTTAGATTTTAAAGTTGGCTAAACTTGTACTCCCAATAATGGCTAATCAACAGGAGTCTTTTGTTAAACAGTTTTATATGTATATAATTTATTCCTTGAACTGCTTCTGAAGGTGGCTGTTCAATATCAGATAACTTCCAACTTACAGAATTTATGATTATTTGAAAATAAACTAGGGGGATACTACTCTGTAATTAGCCAAACTCCAATTGCATTACAATTTTAAAGTTAGTTAAACTTGTAAACCTGTGTGTTGTTAATGAGCAAGAATCTTGTGTTAAATACTTTTTTTAAGCACATATCCCTATAATTTAAAAAAAAATAGTTTTTTCATAATGAACTTTGGAAATGTTTATAAGAGAAGAGGAAAAGAAAGAGAAATGAAAAGATTGGTAATTTAAAAAAATTTTTTTGAAAAAATTACAAATTTTGTAAGAAGAAATTATTTTGATGTAAGAATATATAATAAAAAAAACACTGACAAACAGAAATCTGATCATTGTTTATTTCCCTCATGAAATTCTTCTTTAAGAATTGCCATCAAGTCTTATGACATCATTACAATGTACACAATAATTATATATACCTTTATTATTACTTACTACCATCACCATTATTATTCTATCATCATCATAACTGACATTGTTGATACAAGTCTAACTGATCATCAACGGCAGTATAACTGAGATAAAAATGATAGCATAATAATTTTTAAATTATTTTTTCCTTTATTGTCAGGGTTATTATTGTTATTTTCATTGCAATTATTATAAATAACAATTCTTTTACTTATTATGTCATTAACTGCTTTTCCTCCATCAATAGCAATCATTATTGCATACATTTCAGTGTGTAGTCAGCATCATTAACTTCCAATATTACAATTATATCATTATTGTGTCATTGCCATCATAAATAGTTTTAATTGTTCATTGACAATTTTCTGCTACTTAATTATTAGGCATATTCATGCATCCTTTCATGTGCCACCAATGAAAATGAAGCAACATTCTAACTGGTTGCTAATAAATAAGTAATCACCTGAAAAGTATTAAAACTGTAGGCCTACAGTGGTGAAGTTGTTGATAGATCAGAGTTGGACTAATATCTGTATGTGTGTTTTTCAAATCAAAACATTTTAGCTATTGTATATTCTAGCCGTCTTCAGGGAATTTAATCAATATAAAGAGATTGTTCTCATTCGGCTGTCCATGTGTAGGGATATCTTGTTTTCTACTTTTTAGTGTTGCTCAGTAACTGCTAGTTAAAACACTGGTCTGTGAATTGGGTGGCATAGTAACTGAGTTCAATCTCTATGCCAGGTAGTACAGACTCAGATTCAAAGGAAACAGGACTATCAATAATTGAGCAGAAGTAAAACAACTAAATCAAAAGACAAATGAGACATCTGAAGACAAACAGCTTTCATTTAACAACCTTTTGTAATGTCAACGAACACTCATTGCCACTTTCATAATGCTCATTGTGGTAGCAATTTTGTAATCGCAGTAACGCCATTGAACAGTACTGGTGTCAGACACCTACAAATGACACACTAATGGTACTAGCTTGATAATACTCACTTGAATAGTAACCACCGAATACTAATCCATATACGGATTCCTTAGAGACCACACTAATTCCTATATACATATTTCCTTTACCATCACGTGATCTACTTATTCAAAATGGGATTGCCTGTGTTTGCTTTATGGTGATCTGTGTTCAAACTCCAGTGTTGGCAGTGACACTTTATTCTTATATAACACCACCATAGAAAACTTTTTCTGCCTGACATCAGCATGGTAATATTAGACTCCAGGAGGGCAACCCACTATGCCTTCTTGGCATCATGTTTTCCACTGATTTGAAGTGAAAAGACTACATTGAATCAATAGCTGCATCTACTGCAAGGAAAGTTGGATCACAGTGTCATGCCAGAAAATTTTTCTCTCTAGAATCCATCTTGCACATTTACTGTTGCCATATCAAGTCTCGTGCTCCTGCTGTACATCCCAAGATTCTTCACAAAATCCAAAGAAGGATTTGTAATGTAATCTATCCTGACTAGGCATGATTTTCACTAAGAAAGATCATATGTGTAAATATCTTTTGCTTTTGAAACAGCAAACATTTAAAGGAATTAAATCCTGTATATATTTTTCAACCAATAAAATCCCATCAGAAGCCTTGTTGGATAAACAATTATTACGATGACAAATACCGCCAAAATACTTTCAGACCAAGTTGTTATTTTTGGACTATTTAGAAACTAACAATAACTCCTATCACAACTTGCAAAAATTTGAGAAAAAGATTTTTGCGAGCCAGTGTGAAATTATTTTCTAACCAAAGAAAGCATTGTATTCACAAAATTTACACCTCTATTTTGAATTCTCTTAGGGATATAAAAATAGAAGTATACTATTTCTTGAGGCTCACAACAATTCCAGAGGCCAATTTGATCTCCCACCTTACTAAGCCTTTGTCTACAAACTCACAAACACATTAGTCTGACCATTATAAATTAAGTCTGTACACTTATTTCATACAGCACTAAGAACACTTAATTACTTTATAAAACAAACTTCACTGCAAGGGAAATTGATCATTTTATTTTTATTGTATATTTGTAAAAAGAATTATATAAATGTTATTTCAACTGATGTTCTGCTTCTACTTTTCCTTCAGAAAATAACCTTTTTATGTTTCATTTAAAAGATGTTGTTGTTTTGTTAAATGTTTGGAATCCTGATACACAGCAACAAAAATGTGGGCAGTCAAATGAATAAATTATAAATAAATCACATGAAGTGACATTTGTTGATTACACAGTCATCAGAGATAGTATCTTTACCAAGACTTCAATTTTTAAAATCATAGAAAAAAATCTTTTCTTAAAAAAAAAACGAAAAAAAAAAACAAACAAATTTAACCCATGTCTAAGGTATATGTATATGGTCTTTTGTAGTGAAAATATCTGAGGTAACTATGATGAAAAATTAACTTGAACCTTTTTAGTAGTGTGCAGGGCCAGTGCAAGGGTCTATTTATTGCCTCTCCCTGAATCTATGATACAGGGCTGCTCCCACTCAGCTACTTCTCAATTTTCATAAGGTAGTATTCATATAAAATAAAAATTTTATTGTAACCTAATTATGTACAATAATGTATGCAGTGTGGGTGAACAATTTGACTCAGAAAAATTAAAAATAAATATAATGTATCTAAATACAAATTAGAGACATGTCATAATAGATCATTCCATCTTAAATAAATCAACATTGTTTTGATTCAATTTTTAACACCAACTTGAGATTTGTCTTGTTAAAAAGTTGAATAATTTTAACACATTTAACATTATGGATAAAGAATAATAGTGAATTTTATATTGTGTCTTTGTCAAGACTTAGCAAGAGCAAAAGAACTTCATGGATTTGAAAAAAAAAAACAAACAAACCAACCCAGAACAATATCAAAATCCAGAAAAATTTTTATCCTTTAATAGTCAGTTGTACTCACTTTAATTTGTAATGTATATAAATGTTGGTAGGAAAAAGTAAATGTTGATAAGATAGCAAGAGTCACAAAGTACAGGCCTGGCCACACCTTGTTTGGGGATTTGGTGGTAATATGCATTGGCCCTGCCCATGTCTGATATAGACTAATCACATTTAAATAAACTGCCGTGAGAGTTAATTCCACGATGGATTGTTACAGTAAAACACACAATACATTTTATCTCATTTTCTCTTCTTTATTCACAGTTGACCTACAATAACAAGATGCATAAGAAAAGTGACTCCACTCAAAAGAAAATGTATCTACACACACAGGTAGATCAGTAAGTATGTCACAGCCCCATAATAAAAACTACATTTATTTTACACATTTTCAACATTATCTTCTTTAGTTAATGCACTGCTGAATAGACACTATAGAGTGAAAGTTTCATATCAAAATTCAGTTAATAACTACCTATCAGGCTACGGACTTATTGATCCAGCCTTATGTATACAAGGTGCTGTCCAAGAAGACAGCAAATTTGATCAAGAAAAAAAATGACTTACCTTGACACCTAATTTATACCATCTCCATCAAAATAGTCCCTGAACTGAACATTGGTTCACAGAGGATAATGACAAAAGTTCATATTACACTTGGTTCAAATGTGCTGTTCAAATTCCCTTAGCTTTTGCATAGAGAATCATATATTTCAGTAAATATTTTGGATGGGGAATTCTTGGCGAAAAGCTTTTGTGTTAATAACTTAAATTTCTTACCTTGTATTATTTCCCAATCCCTTCAGTCATTTCTGTCAAAGAATTTTCTCAGCAAATTATGGGCAGTCAACTGAAAGGGAAACAAAAGGACATTTTATATTTGACTACTGGGAGATGAACTCCGTTTTGCAAAAACTGTTTTATTTCTCTATTTAAGATCAGCCCATTTGAACCTAAAAATGATCACTTTATATCTGCAAGATGAATTCAGTTCTTGAATGTTTTACATAAGAAAATAAAAGAGAGTCCATTCTTTTATGCAATACGTATTTATAGTCTCTTTGGGGATATTTTTATTGTTTTCACAAATCTGAAAGAGACAATTTGTATAATAATAGTTTTAAAAGGCATGATCATATAAATACAAAATTTGAATGGCATGCTTTGTAGCAGAGATAGTTGCATGTTTTCTTATCACACCTATAATCAAATTTTGAGCTAATATTTTATTATCTACACTATTTATATTCAGACTATCATCCTCAACTTTGTTGTTGTTATTACTATGTTTTAGCTGTTGTGTCCTCCAGCCTTCATCAGGTGTATATTGACATATTTACAGTTTCTTATAAAAAAAATTTCCTCACAAATGAAGAAGTCACTTGAAACAACAGCAATATGGTTCTACAGAAGGAGGCCAAGATTGCATAGACTGAACATATGAATAACAATGAAGTTTTAGAGAAAACAGAAACAAAAAGGACACTTATACTTAGAATCAGAAAGTGACAGTTGAAATTTTTGAGCAAATAATGGGGAAAGAGGGCTTGGAAAATTTGACACTCACTGGACATAGAGAAAAGCAGCACATAACCTACCTAATGAGCTTGTGTAAATAGATGGCAGAACAGGGTTTAGGAGAGATAAAAAGATAAAATTTACTAAGAGATACAAATGACAGGAAATTGTGGAGAGCCACAATGGTCAACATCCTGAAGTTACATGGCACATAGAAGAAGAAAAATAATCAAACAGAACTTGTTTGTACACTGTTTATATTCAAACTATTGTCCTCATCTTTGTTGTTGCTATTACAGTGTTGTGGCCATTGTCTTCTCCAGCCTTTATCAGGTGTATATTGATCTGGGTAACCTACAGGGAATTCTGAACTGAACTCTTTATTTAATTTATGGGGGTAGACTGTTCTTATTCCACTGCCCATGTCTAGAGATATTGCCTAGCTTTTATTTCTGGGCTAGGTAGTGTGTACCTGAATTCAGTGGAAACAGGCAAGCAATAACTGAGCATTACTAAATAAGAACTAGACAATATCCATAGGCAGGGGCAGTGAAATGAGAATAGTGTACCCTTGTAGTTTAAATAAAGGGATCAGTTCTGAATTCCCTGTAGGTTACCCAGATTGATAAACCCCTGAAGAAGACTGGAAGGCATAATGGCTGAAATGTTGTGATAATAACAAAGTTGAGTGCAATAAACTACTCTCTATTAATCACCATAGAGATCCTTCCCTGCCCTCCATTAGAATGTCTGATAGTCAACTTCTTGAGAGCAACTCTCTGCGTCTGCTCAGTCTCACGCTGACTGCTGACCTGAGATGGAATAAATACATTGAGTCAATTGCATCGTCCACCGCGAGGAAAGTTGGCTCTCTGTGATGCGCGAGGAAAGTTGGCTCTCTGTGATGCGCGAGGAAATTTTTCTCCCCAGAATCGATACTTCAAATATACAAATCAACCATTCACCCTTACATGGAGTATTGCTGCCATATATGGTCTGGGGCACCTTCTATTTACCTCAGAGTTCTTGACAAGATCCAGAGACGGATATGTAATATAATTGGCCCTGATCTGGCATCTCGTCTACAGTCACTCTCTCACAGATGTGCCATCGCCTCTCTCTGTCTTTTCTACAAATACTTTCATGGTGATTGCTCTGCTGAGCTGCTGTCACTGGTTCCCAGACTCCATGAATTCAAGTGCCCTACGAGTCTGGCATCCTGCTCTCACCCTTACACTGTAGAAACCTTTAAATGTAGCCATCTCTTCTACTCCAATAGCTTCATACCTTGCACCTCTCACCTGTGGAACACCCTTCCCAATTACTGTTTCTTTCTCTGAGAGCTATAATCTCCAACTATTCAAATGTAATGTCAATCGACATCTCCAGTTACCTTGATCTATCCACTATCCCTCTCCTCATCCTTTCTTCTATCACTCCTATCTGCTCTCGCTCCAAATCTTCTGCAACACCCTGCATCCTCGTGGCTTCATGCCTTGCTCGGGGAATAATGCTTAAAAAAAAAAAAAAAATACTCCAAATATAAATAGTGTAGACAATGAGAACTCTTCATTCCAGAAATTCAGATAGTTATGTTAATTTTCCCAGTACCCAGAATCTCATTACCTAGATGATTGATACAAAGTCTTCCTACTTTCACTCTTTATTATGTTTTATTAAAGTCAGTCAATGAAAATAGGTGCTGAAAAATCCTCGGTTCAATCAAGAAGTGATTCTAAAACAAATTCTGATCTTTGGTCATGTTCAGGAAGAGGGTCAGGCAGAGAACTTTTGTTAATCTCCTGCTGAATACACATTTTTTCCTGTGATCATCTTTCACTCCAAGATGGCTTCCCTCTAAGCGGCACACATCTGTGTAGATCTATCTTTTCCAGACTGCCATTTTGCCAAGGGGAAGTAACTCAACAGTTTTCATCACCCCCCACTCTCACAGAACATTAAAAAGATACTGTTACAGTAAATTTCTAGACAAATGCTACAAGTGTATGCTAGGATTTCTTCCAAGCCAATAAAAAAAAAAAAAAAAAAATGCACAATTCTCAGTCTTATACATATGTTTTCTTTCTTCAACTGTATCCCATTTGTGGTGAACACTTAATATTTTGTGAGCATTTTATTTTGCTACTGCTTAGTTTCTTTGCTTTGCCTTGCAATACATTAAATTGTCTTGTCTCATATTTTGCTCTATTCTTCTTCTTCCTCTTCTTGTTATTGAGAAATTTGTCAATTCCACTTGAACATGCCCGATTCCTCAACAAGTTTACTCCAAATTCCAAGTGTAGCTCATATATATGATCCACTGCTAAAGGTGTTAGAAAAATGATCCACTAAATATTCCAGAAAGTACCTAACTCCTCTTGCCTTATTTTATCCTGTCAAATCAAACCCAAAATGAAGTAATCCTGTCATATCTGGGCTGGAGATGCATAATCCTTACTTTCCAGCTTTGACAGAGTTCAAAATTATTTATGTCGTTTTGTGGGAAATGTCTTATTTTTCCACTCTGCAGCCTCTTTCCCAAAGACAGCAATGTTGTAAGCCTATCACTCTACTCTATTACCATGGCATAGATTAATAATACAGCAATAGAGAATACTGTAGTTCAATTTGGTAATGTCTATGAGTCAAATGCTACCCACTTTGTGACAACTGTTCTACTCAGATCTGATAGGTGAGTCTATGTTCAACAATTAGTGTAGAGAAGGTCAGTCCTCTTTCTACCCAACAAAATCAAGGATCAGTTGCTACCTACATAATCATTCACTTCCTTGAACCTCCATTTCAGCCTTGTGCCACATCTAAGTTATGCTTGGGAAATTCTTGTATCTTTCTTGTATCTCACCTTACATTCATATTATACACTACATTCAGTAACCCTCTACCATGAGTGGCTCTTAAGCCTTGTATTAGGTAAATATATATAGTCGTCGACTCTCCTCGTCGAGTTCAACGTATGAGGATCAAGCAGATCAGTTCCCAGGAAACCGACAGCCTGACAACAACAACACATAAGATTTGATTATAGTGGTGAAGGTTTCGTGCAGGACCAGACACACTTTTTGAAGGGCCAAATTCAGAGACCTGGTGCACTAAGTGCCACAAGGTCCCCAAAGACCCTCCGCAGGTTTTGAATTTTTTTTGTCCTTCTCCTAGACCAGTTGCCATCCAAGGCTACAGAACTGCTATTTACCCATAGCTGGAGGGAGAAGGAGAGGATTCACACCTTTACGAAGGGTATTAGCCCGTAAGTGAATATAATGGATTCGACTGGAATTTGAAATCGGCTCTCCGATTCCTCAGACCAAGCCGCTACCCATTACTCCACCGTGCCTCATATATATATATATATATATATATATATATATATATATATATATATATATGTTTGTGTGTGTGTGTGTGTGTGTGTGTGTGTGTGTGTGTGTGTGGAAAATGCTTGTCTGCCATCGTGTATTAAAAAGAGAGTTTTTATTTTTAGCATAAGTCCTTTTTATTTGATATTGGTTAGTAATTAAAGGCATCAAAGCTTTTGACAAGAATAAAAAAAGATGACATTTTCACGATATGGTAGTAGTTTGAATATTAACTAAAACATTTTCTAATTGTTTGTTTAACGACATATCAACACCTTCTGGGTCATTTAATGCTAAAATTTACTGTTCTAAAGAGCTTTGAAGTAATAAAAATATGATTTATATTATTCTGTTTTCACAATTGAATGGATGGTAGATGAAACTCAACTTTTGTGTATATCCATGTTTGTGTGGGCATCATCTTACTTATTATAAAACGCAGATTGTGTGTGTCTGTATGTTTATATATTGGATCGGATTTCTTACATTTTTCAACTGATTTCAACAAAACTTCACAGGACTACGCAAAATTACGTTGTGGTGGTTCTAACATCACCAAAAGTTGGAAAAACACAATTGTTTTTGCATGAAATCAATTTGAAAGCTCGGTTAAGTGTATCACACCCGGCCAGAAATTACTGACGGTTACTCAAACGTCCAAATGCCGTTAACTTCTGGTGAATCAGCGTTTTTTTTCAGAGAACGATACGCAAAAAGTAAAACAAATGAAATCTAAACATACACAAGTCCTAACTAAAAATAATAACCAGAAACTACTTTAAATACACATGGTGTCCAAATTTTTTTACTGTATTTAATAAGTAAAAATCATAAATTGTAAAAGATTACAGAAAGGCTACTAAATGAATAAGATTTGTTAGATCATCTTACTTATTATAAAGCCCAGGTTGTGTGTGTGTGTGTGTGTGTGTGTGTCTGTACGTTTATATATTTGATCGGATTTCCTACATTTTTCAACCGATTTCAGCAAAACTTCACAGGACTACGTAAAATTACCTTGCAGTGGTTCTGACATCACCAAAAATTGGAAAAACACAATTGTTTTTGCACAAAATCAATTTGAAAACACGATTAAGAGGCATTAATTAAAGGGGGACAATTCATATCGAGTTATACTTATAAAACCCAGGTTGTTTGTGAGTGTGTGTCTGTGTTCGTTTATATATGGGATCGGATTTCCTACATTTTTCAACCAATTTCAACAAAACTTCACTTTTTTTTTTTTAGTAGGTAGTGTTTCTTATTGTCTTGCACACTTTTTTCTGTATTTTTACATTCAGAATGCTTTAAAAATTCCATTTACACGACAATTGTTTATAATAAAATTCTATTCAATCGGTAGACTCATAACGATTGAAAACAATGTTTTTGTTTGAGTTGGACCAATTCGTAAAAAAAAAAAAAAAAAAAATCTAAAACATGCGTGTCCGTCAACCTTAAACAATAATCTTTGTCAATTTTATTTTTCAGTCTTTATGATGGTCGATACTTGATCTATCTCTTACTGTTACATCCCCGGGCAACGCTGGGCTCTACTGCTAGTAATTACTAGAGGCCATGATATGTGTGCTTTATGTTATAGTTTTGTTAGAGTTATATTTGAGAGTTTGATTTAAGAAATTGTAGGATATTACATGGACTAATGTCATGAATGTTCTTTAATGTTAGTTGTTTGGTTGGTTGATTTTGTTCAACGCCATACCCTCCATGGGTTATTTAATGCTGAAATCTAAATATTTTATATGTAATTTTATGCTTTCAACTACATATATTTTGTACATAATTTTATGCTTTCAGATTAAAGGTATATTTATTTATATATATTTTGTAGATCATAAAATGTATTGTTGGCCATTTTATTATAAAAATGTATTTTTGGACATTTTATTATAAAACTGTACTGTTGATTTTTATTTGTGGTTTACACTATTTGCCCATTGCTGGTACCCTAACATGTGCTACCACCCTGGGTCAGATTGGACCTGAGAAAGATAACAATTTAGAGGTTGTTCCACACTCCTTGAAACCTCCTGATATGAAGCCTTGCTGCAAGATGTAGTTTGTCATACATGGAATGACATTTTCCAATGAATTTCTTAACTGTAAAAAGACTTTTAGAAAGTTTGCTTTAGATAGTGTTCTTTGTATTTGATAAGAAATAACTACCAGCATCTAGTTTAATGAACACAAAATTAAAGGATAATAATTAGTAGGAATTCTTAGAGTCAAAGTGATCATCTGAATTCATGAGAACATAATCCCAAGTATAAAGTTAACACACTAAATAAATGATCAAAGTGTAGTAATTACATCTTATAATATTATAACTGAAGAATAAAATAAAATGAAGATTGTAATAAAACCGCCATATAACAAATCACTGATTGAGTGACACAGTATATTGTGTTAAAAAATAAATAAAAAGGATTTTTTGTTGTGAACTTGCATATTCACTTATTTATACATTAGGATTCTAGGATTCTTTTTATAGCCTATAACTTTGAAAAGCACTATTGCAAGTGTCTTGTACGCCCCCACAAAATCTATGATACAAACACCCACCTCACTATAAGACATCTCAATTTTCATAAGTTAATATTCATATAAAATGCAAATTTTAATATAACCTGATTATGTACAATAATGGATCACATGCAATTAGGTGAAAAATTCAACTTGAAAAATTGAAACTAAAGGCAAAATATCTAAATAGATATTAGAGACATGTCATAATAGATGCTGCCATCTTAAGTAAATCAACAATATTTTGCAGCAGTTTTTAACATGAACTTGAGATTTTTCTTGTTAAAAAGTTGAATAATTTTAACACCATCAACATTAAGGATAAAAAATATAGTGAATTTTATAGTGTTTTTTTTAAACTTAACATGAGCAAAAAAGAAAGAAAAAAGAACCCAGTATGCTGCCAAAATCTGCAAAAAATTTTAATCTTTTAATAGTCATGTAAAGTTCCATTCTATGGACAATATTTGTTATCTAGCACAGGGATTGAACTTACATCCTCCTGGTTATAAAAACTAATACTTTATTGGATTAACCTATCTCTCCTGTTAATTCAAATGGGTTCAGCCAAAGTAGCTCAAATTAAGTTAGTTGTTTTTTCTCTAGAGCGGGGAAACTTTCAGTTGCCTGGTGAATTTTTGTCAGAGTAATTCAGGACTGCCTGGATCATATCCCTAAAATAATTTAACACTGGTATTAGTTTTTATAAACATGCAGATATAAGTTTAGTCCCTATGCAGGGTAATAAATATTGTCCATAGAATAGAACTTAACAAGTCAGTTGTACATATTTTAATTTGTAGATAGAAACTTCCTGGGCCCCCAATCAGGTTTCCTAAGGTCAAGGAGCTCGAAGTTAGCATGTACCATCCCTGATTCCAATCTTTGTTCAACCAACTGAACTCTTTTGTCTTGATGTTAGTCCAATGTTTCAGCTACAAGCTTTGAGCAAGAGGAAAGACCTTTCTCTTTTTTTTTTTCTGTAGGGATTATACACCTGAAGTATACTGTAGAAGGGATCAGATAAAACATTGTGGTAACAATATCAACAACACAGAGAAGTAACTCAATTGTCTGAACAAAACTTGGAAAGATTCTTTTTCTAGAGTTTCTGACATTTCTGATATGATATTAATTCCATTATTTGTGTTTTCATTATTTCATTTTCTTTCATTATTTCCAATTTTCTTTCCTTTTTAATCTTCATGGCTGGTTTTTTATTTTCATTATTTCCTCATTTTCCTTATCCCTTTGTTTCTTTTTTTCTCATTTCTTTTTTTTTTTTTTTGCCATTGTCTGTGTCCATGGTTTTTTTTTTTTTCTTATTTCTTCTTCCATTCGCACATTGTCTATTTCATTCTTGTTTAGGGATCCTCTTATTTTCAAAAGCATAAATTATCTTTCTTTTATTTATCTCCTTTTACTGACAAATGTCAAGGAATTTAGAATCATGTCAGCCTTTTTGCTCAATGACACACCTTGCTAAAGCTGTACACAAAAATTCTCCTTCAAATGAAAATGCTCATTGAAAAACTACAGACATGACTAACCATCTCTAACAGTAAAATATAAATCATACTTAGAAAATTCACAGAATTTTGAATCAGTAAATTCCAACAGTTGTCTTTCTCCACCTACTTCCAAATAAATTTTGATTTTGAGGTTTTGTAATCTGCCACTTTAAGACCAAACATGTTCTTATAAATGACATTTAAATGATATTTACTTTTTATAAATGAACAATCAGTAAATCAATATCAACTTGAAGTATAAAAATGAAGCAAACAAAAGGAACTTTGACCTTTAGAATATTAGACAAAATTTGTAGTTATGTTAGGTTTTTGTAAGTTTACGGATTGTTTTACTTTTTTTTATTTTTACAGGTCAGTGTTCTATTTTGTTTTAACATTTTGAATGAAATTACAAACAGAAAGCATTTGTGCTTTTTTTGTTTTTAGATTTTTCCTCCATATTTTTTTGCTTTAGCTTCTTTTCTTACACACACTCACACACATACATACATACATGCATACATACATACATACATACATACATATTTCATGTGTTCTTATAATTTTTTTTCTTTTCATGAAAACGCATAAAAATTATATAAAAAACTTAATCACTGGACCTTGTTGGATGTTTTTAACAAAACTTGCATAAAAGAGGGACTGCTGCCCAAATTCACAATTATATACGTATATATGCATGTGTAGATGTGCGGAAAAAATTCAACTAAAACCACTTCCCAAAACCAGTATTCTGATGTTCAGTCATGAAAATACCGATTTTAGGAAGCTGGGCAAGACCAAAACCTTTTCAGCACCCTTTTGTCTCTCTATCTCATATACATTTTATATATATATATATATATATATATATATATATATATATATATATATAAGGTAAAAGACAATAGGAAAACTGTATTATTAGCCAATGTGTTTCGTCCAATGTGGACTTTTTCAAGGCAAAAACAAAATGAATTTATTAAAAACAAAGTAACTATTAACAACAAAACAAAATGTCCTTGGCAACTAGAAGAATTTATAAAACACTATTGTATTCATATTGTCAACTGAAAATTACGTCAAGTACTATCACGTATGGAAATATTGTTTTATTATTGTGTTGACTGATTCAACCATTTTCTTTTGATTTCTTGATAAAGTTGTATACATTTGTTTGGTAGGGTAGTAATTCTATTAAGAAAGGTGATATTGGGAAAAAGCCTGGGTGTAGATTAATGTTTGGATAATATTCAATGGCAGCACTCTTGAGAATTTTCCTTCTGAGTGAGTTATTTTCTTTTATGAGTGTGGCATTTTTAACATCAAAATTGTGGTTGAATTTATTTCTATGTATGACTAGTGCAATAGTTGTTTTTTTGTGAGATTTCTTTTGTGTTCATAGATGCATTTTTTTAAATTTCTGCTTGTTTCTCCAATATATTGGGAGAAACAGTTTTAGCAACTTATTTCATAAATGCCTGCTTCGGAAATATTATTGCTATTAATATTTGAGGATCTGAGTATATCTATAATGGTTTTGGAAGTGTTTGTGATTATTTGAAGATTATTTAGATGGGATAGGTTTTTCTGGATAGTGGATATGATAGAGTTGGTTAGTTGTATTATGCATCTGTTTTCATGTAATTTATTATGACGGATTGTGTTATAATTTTTGTTTCGGTTATATATTTTGTATGCTTTCCTTCTTGCATTGTGGATAAAATGGTATGGGTATTGTAGGTTTTTGAATGTGTTTTCTATGCATGTTTCTTATTTAGGTAAATACTGGAGGTTACAGATTCTTAATGCCCTCAGATAGAAACCTATAATAATTCCAGATTTAATTTTAGAAGATTGGTTTGAGTAGAAACTGATCAGGTCATTTTTGTTTGTAGCTTTTCTGTAAACATCAAAATTGAGTTTGTTGTTATTTGTATGTAACATGATATCTAGGAAGGGAAGAGTGTAATTGGTTTCAGTTTCAAAAGTGAAGTTTATTGTAGGTTCAACATTGTTAAGTTAATACTAATTTAACAGATCTTCTCAACCAATTTATCAACAATTTTCCTATTGTCTTTTACCTTTATACATATGGTCTTTTTCTACATGTTAACTAGAGAATATATATATATATATATATATATATATATATATATATATATATATATATATATATATATATCATGGGGTGTGGCCAAATGGTTAGAATGCTTGCTTTTTGACTATGAGACCTGGTGATTTTTCAGGGAGGTGACTTCTTGATGTTATCAGTCTAAGGTGGAAATGGCATGAAAATCCTGCGAAGAATTAATCCAAACCTTGTTTATAAAATTGGATAGACAGAACTTTTCAGAAGTTGCCAATGATTGTGCTCACACAAAGTCACGAGTCAATATGACTGAATGTCCAAGACTTGTTAAAAAAAATATGGTGATCACACCATTGTGCACTTTACCATAAACTGTAACCAAGGTCCAATCAGTATAGTTACATTATAAACCACAAAAGATCTCTGAGTGTTGAAAAATGTGCAGGTATCCATAACTGGGATTGGCTAGCCACACTAACAGACAGGTACACCCAGGTATGAGAAGGAGCCATTTATATAAAAGGGACTCATCTGTCATTTTTAAAATACAAGTTTCTGGTAGCCAATTCTTAGAACCAAAACAGACAAACTACCTGAACATCTAATTTGAATCTAATGGTGAAATCTTGTGCAGAACAAATTATACTTTATAGAAGAACCAAACATACAAGTTGTGCAGATAGTGTTGCATGAGGTATACAAATGACCCTCCTGAGGTTTTGATTTCAGAGTTTTCCTTCTTATAGACTGGTTGACAAATGAAGGCTACAGGGCCCACTTTGTTCTGCTATCTTCCATAGAAGGAGGGAGAATATTGGTTTGATTGTTTAGCAGTATATCAACACATATGGGTTATTTAATTCTGAAATCTAAATACAAAAATTCTAACTTTAGAATTAATTCAAGAGAATGACATTATTTCATGATTAAATTATAATTACTTAGCTGCATTTTTTTTTTAACAAATAGCCTTACAAAATCAAATGAAGCAGGAAAATTGGTTTCTTCTTAGAAGAAATGAGATTAATCATACCAAATTGTTTTTTTAATTTTCTTTACAATGTTTGCTATGTTTTAAATTTTACTATAAAATGTATTGTTGGTAATTTTGTTCTTTGTTTTTATAAAATATATTGCTGGCAATTTCACTACAGATATATATATCTTTATATAAAATTACTATTATTATAAGAGCCTTTTAAAAATAAACTGCCAGAACTTCTCTTAACAATACATTGGGGAAACTTGGAGAAATTTAAAAAACATATTTATGAATACAAACGGGATCTTATACACAACAATTTATCAAATGTACTAGTTATACAAAGAAATTAATTCAACCATAACTTTATTCTTAAAAATTCTACACTTATTAAAAGAGAAACTAACTTACTGAGATGGAAGATTCTTGAGAGTGCCACTATTGAATCTTATCAAAATATAAATCTGTGCCCGGATCTTTTCAAATAACTCCACTCCAGAAAGAATTACTAATTTCCCAAGCCTATATATGTGAATATAAAAATGTTAAAAAAAACTAAAAGAAATTGTTACTTAAAATATATAAAACAAATTCATCCCAAGCTAAAATAATTTAAATACTAATTTACATTAAAAAAAAAATTAAATTTCAAGTACATCATTTACTCACTTTTGTTTGTTAGACATTGAATTGTGTCACTTGGCATCCTCCATAGATTGCCTAGACTTTTTGGCTAACCTGATGAATATTCATGAGCATTCTTAAATTTAAATATTTTTAAAAGCCAATAACATTTTTGCTGTTGCATATAAATACCCATTACAAAATAAAATCCTTGCTTTTCAACCCTTAGAGGATGAAATACTTTGGTAAGATAAATTTTCCTTCGTCTTTATTCATATTAACCTTTTACAGACATTCATCTATGCACTCTACATTATAATAATAGCTGGCTCCTAGTTTCTGAGCATCCCTATCTGCTAGGAGAGTGAGTCAATCTCTCATGCAGAAACTTGCTCAGGCACATTTGTAATTATTCAGCACCCACAGAGCCAACCTGTGCTTTATATTGCAAGTAAGTTGAACAGAACATAGTTACATATTCTAGGAGAAAGTGCATAATCTGACATGATCAAAAGTTTGATCAAGGTCAGTACACTCAAACACTCGGTCTCAGTGAGTGCAACCATCAATGACATTTTACCCACCACCATATATATATATATATATATATATATATATATATGTGTGTGTGTGTGTGTGTGTGAAAATATATAGAGAATAGGAAAGGACTGGTTAGGTGAATAATCCAAAGTTCTTTAGTATTTTTGTTATTATTTTTAAAAAATAAATCTCCATAGACACGTAAACCAGACTTGACGAAATCATCTTCCGTTTTAAATTTAGACACCCCAACCTTACCCTGACCTGACACCTATGAATGTAACTCTATACTGATACAAATTATTAACACCCTGTGCCCCTCTTTATATGAACAATCGCGCTGGCCGTTACCATGGAAATTTTGATTTCAATTCTGAATATACTATTAAAACTCATAAATTTCAGAAATAAGTTATTCCAAAAAAAATTTTGCTTGAAGATGGAACAGAGCCTAATTTAACTCAAGTTAATTCAAATATTATTTTGAAGTTTTCGGCTCTTGTTTTGAAACATGAGACCTCTTATGTAGCGAGTTGGAATCATATTTTTAAATAAATAATTATATATATATATATATATATATATATATATGATAGATTTTGATTGTTTTTGTTTAGTGGCTCATCAAACTCTATGGGTTATTTAATGCCAAATTCTAAATATTTTGTACACATTTTTATTTCTGGAGATATTAGGTTGGTGCAAAAATAATGACATAATAACGTTATACGTCAAAAAACGACATTATTACGTCATTATTTTTGCACCAACCTAATAATAATGTTGAATGTTGCAAATCGTTTGGTTAGTAAACTAACCCACAGGTGGAGAGAGAAGAGGGGGATTCATACCTTTCCCAAGAATAGTTGCCCATAAGTGAATACAAAAGACCCGCCTGGGATTGGGATTCAGCTCTCCGACTCACAATTCCAAGCCATTATCCATTACTCCAGCCACAAATTCAGGTTTCAGCACCCAGTATTTCCAGGTAGACACTAATCTAGGTATTGAACAGGTTTGACTTCACTGATTGTATAGGAACCAATGTTTCAATGTTATATAGCTATAAACCATGAGAGAGAGGAGAGAGAGAGAGAGAGAAATGAAATATATATATGCATGTTTATATAAAGGTGTATAAAGATAATGTTTTAAAAATTTTAACTAAATGTTTTCAGTACACTCACACATATCTTTTTGCTATTTATACAAATGAGAAAAGGAATTTCAAATGCCAACATGTGATTTTGCTTTTCACAGAAGCCAATAGCCAAACACCTTCATATCCAGATGTCAAAATAAAGAAAAAAAAATTAACTCCACTAAACAGAAAAAAAAAATTTACTTGACAGATGGATGGGCAGACATACATTTAAACAGACAGATATACTGACAAATAGACAGATCAAAAAGCAACTGAGGATGCCCTCCATCCAATTTGAGCAAATAAGCATAAGAACAAGTTGTTTCCATCATTTGAGAAATGTGAATTTGGAGCTGGAGTTGGGAGACAGAACATGAGAACAGGTAGAGTTTGATAACAACTTTCATGAAATGACAAAGAAAAAAAATGAGAAAAATAAAAAAACAAAACAAAATAAAAAGCAAAACAAAATAAAAAATTTTAAAGTGAAATTTCCTTCCTCTCATCATATTGTCAATTTTTCCCTACATTGATATGTTCATTCTTTTTTTTTTTATACTTTTTCTTCCGGTAAACACTTTCTCTTTCTCAGTTTTCTTTTTTCTCTTCTATTAAACTTCTATTCACATATTATCTTCTGTTTGATTTCTTTTATTTCAAACATTCCACTTGACTTTTCTCCCTCCAACTCACTGTCATTATTTCTCTGTTCTCTCACTGACAAGTTTTTCTTTTATTGCTCCATTTTATCTTGTTTTTATTTCCATTGTACTACTTTCTGCTTATGTTTTGCTTTCACTGTCTTATATTTTGGATAAGTTCTTTGAATTTTCCTTTTTTTTTTTTGATATGATGTTCACTCATATTTAATTTACTTGATATAATTTTTTTTTTATGCTGATTTTTAATATTATTATTCTGCCACCAACATTTCAGCACTTAAGACATTCTTCTTCCTTTTGTCATTTTCACTCTCCTCTTCTTCCTCTATCTTTCATCTTTTATTTTCATTCTAAATATTTAGAGGCTTAATTTAGTGCTGATAGAGAAAGTTTCATTAGTAGGATCTTCTGTTCCCCTATGTGATTTTCTTTATTTTTTTATCACTTTTTTTTTCAACTTTCATAAATTACATAATTTCTTTTTCTCCAGTTGTACTTCTGATTGTCATGTTTTCCATCGTTCATTCTGGTTTAGCCCTTTCCTTTTCATTATCTTCATTCTTCACCATCAATCTCTTTCACCACTTTTTAAATTACAGAGCTCATCTGACTTTAAAAGATATTATATGTGGTTAGTTAATCTGTCCTTTTGTTTTCTTCTTTTTTTTCTTTGTTTTTTTGTTTTTTTTGCCTACATTGTTTCATTGCATCCCTTCAAGGTTTCTTCTGTCAATTTTCTTTTTATTGATCAACAAATCAATTATTCTTTGTTTTTTTTTCTTTAATTCTTGAGCATCACTTTCCCTTATTCTTTCATCTGTTCAATTTGCACACTCCACTCTTTCACTATTCACATTTTGAAAACCCTTCTCTTTTTTTTTTTTAACACTTTTTTGACAACCATCTTCAAGATATTGCTTCTTTTTTATTTTTTTAACTATCACAACTTTAAGATGTTTTTTCTTTCATGGCTCCCTTCATTTTTCTCCTGTTGACTGTTTTACAGTTTTTATCATACTTTTCTTTTTACCCCTCCTTTACCTCACTATTACTCACCTTCCTGGATATGTACTAAGTTGAATTTTGTAAGGCTCAAGGCCTAATAGGTTAGGCTAGAGGGGTAACTTTATATTCCACCAGACTTTCCAAGATTTCATTCCATTTTCATCATTTATTCAGTTTCTTTCTTTACTCTTTTTACCAATTCTTCAGTTTTTACATTTTTTTCATGGTATTTTTTGTTCTTTTTTGTCAGTTTAAAAAATTATTTTCTTTGTTTTTCTTTCTTGTTCTTTTTCACAATTTCGTTTTTTTCTTTCCTCTTCTTTTTCCTCATTTCTTCTGTTTTTTCTTTCTTTCCTCTTCTTTTTCATCATTTCTTCTGTTTTTTCTTTCTTTTTTACAATTTCGTTTTTTTCTTTCCTCTTCTTTTTTCTCATTTCTTGTTTTTACTTTCCTCTTCTTTTTCCTCATTTCTTCTGTTTTTTCTTTCTTTCCTCTTCTTTTTCATCATTTCTTCTGTTTTTTCTTTCTTTTTCACAATTTCGTTTTTTTCTTTCCTCTCATTTTTCCTCATTTCTTGTTTTTACTTTCCTCTTCTTTTTCCTCATTTCTTCTGTTTTTTCTTTCTTTCCTCTTCTTTTTCATCATTTCTTCTGTTTTTTCTTTCTTTTTCACAATTTCGTTTTTTTCTTTCCTCTTCTTTTTCCTCATTTCTTGTTTTTACTTTCCTCTTCTTTTTCCTCATTTCTTCTGTTTTTCTTTCTTTCCTCTTCTTTTTCCTCATTTCTTCTGTTTTTTCTTTCTTTTTTACAATTTCGTTTTTTTCTTTCCTCTCATTTTTCCTCATTTCTTGTTTTTACTTTCCTCTTCTTTTTCCTCATTTCTTCTGTTTTTCTTTCTTTCCTCTTCTTTTTCATCATTTCTTCTGTTTTTTCTTTCTTTTTCACAATTTCGTTTTTTTCTTTCCTCTCATTTTTCCTCATTTCTTGTTTTTACTTTCCTCCTCCTCTTCTGTTTTTTCTTTCTTTCCTGCTCTTTTTCATCATTTCTTGTTTTTTTCCTTTCTTCTTCTTTTCCACCATTTCTGTGTTTATTTTCTTTTATTTTTCTCCATTCCTTCTATTTTTCTTCTTTTTTTTTCATCATTTCTTTTGTTGTTTTTTTTGTCTTTTTTCTTCATTTTGGTTTATTCACATTTTACTTTTATTTCTCATTCTTCCAAAGAGTTTTTCTTATTCACTTTCTCTCTTTCACCTTTTCCAGTTCTCATCAGTTTCTTGCTTTCTCTTACATTTTTTTTTAAATTTCCTTCTTTTTTTTTTTTTTTTTTTAAATCTTTTTATATCAATTTCTCTTCATTAACTTTTTCCTGTCCTCTTGCTTTAGGCATTTTTCTCATTTTTTTCTCTTTTCCTTTCTGTTTTTCTCTCTCTTTCTGATACCATCTCTCTCTCCCTTTTTGGTCTCTCATTTTTGTCTCACTAATTCCATTCCACTTACTCTGTAACACATCTCACCCATTTCACACCACTTTACCACGCTTCTTACCATTCACAAATTACAACACTCAGCAGCAGATGTAGTTAACTGCCGAATGGCAAATAAACTGGCAATGAATATGAAATGACAAGACCCTTGTCAAAAAAATCACGACATATTTCCCTTGTAAATGATCAATCAACCTTTGTAGAAACATGTTTCAACCTAATTGAAATAGGTTTCTTTCTTTCTCTTGTCTTTCTTTGTATTATTTCATTTTTCTTTCCTCTTTTTAATATTCTATTGTTCTTCATTTTGTGGTTTCCATATTTTACATTTGTTTGATTCTTTCAAAGATTTTTGTTCTCGCCATCAATCTTATTTTCTTTATTTTAATACTATCACTATGTTCTTGTTTTATTTTTTTTAATTGAAATGTTTCATGTTTTAAATGTTTCGTTGATTTAGGGGAGGGGTTTTTGTTGAGCAATGTTTTTTTGATTGATTTGTTTATTTTGCTATCATTTATTGATTGTTGCAGCAACGGAGAAAATGGAGGGGTGTTGGAATTAAGAGACTTGGGCATCTTGACATACAGAGGGAAGAAAATGTCAAAAAAACAATTAAAAATAGAAATATGTTTTTTTTATAAACATAGAATGCATAAAAATAAACAATTGTAAAGGAAAAGAGCAAATAATGTGAAAAGCTGACATGTAAAGCAAAGAAGAAAGTTGGCAAATAATGAGGAAAAACAAAAAGAATAAATAAATGTGTATAAAGACAATAGAAAGAGGAGGAAAAGAATGAAAAACTGAATGAAAGCCGGAATGAAAAAAAAAAGGAAGGAAAAAAGGAAATATTGAAAGGAAAGAAAGAAAAATTTAAGAAAAAAAAAACCCAGCTGAATAACATGAAAGACATGAATATGTCAAGGTTTAGTGAGAGGGAAGATATGGAGTGGTGAAAAATGAAAGATAAAAATTGAAGGAAGGAAAGAAAGCAAAAAAGTAAGTGGTAAAAACAAAGAAAGAAGGTGAAAGAAAAGAAAAAAGAAAGAAAAAAGAAAGAAAAAAGAAAAAAGAAAGAAAAAGAAGAAAAGAAAGAAAAAAGAAAGAAAAAAGAAAAAGAAAGAAAAAAGAAAGAAAAAGAAGAAAAGAAAGAAAAAAGAAAGAAAGAAAGAGAAAAAAGAGAGAAAAAGGAATGAAAAAAGAAAGAAAAAATGATAGAAAAATGCAATTAAGATGAATAAGATAAAAAGAAAAAGAAGAGGTGAAGTTAACTGAAGGAGATGGTAAGAAAAGAATAGGAAAAAGGAAAGAAAGCAGAAAGACCAGAGAATTTGTATAAAAATAAACAGAAAAGAAAGAAATAATATCAAAGAATTTTAAATTGACATAAATACTACCAAACCCTCTGTCCAGTTTTCTTTGAAAAACTGTCTTTAAGTAGAGGTTAATTAACAAATGACAGACATATTGAAAATGAAAAGAAATGTAAAATTAGATGAATTTTGAAAGGAGAGCATAAAATAAAATGAACTCAACTTGTCGACACTGAGGTTAATTTATATTCTTCATTTTGGAGTTTTCTTTTTTAAAATAAATAAGAAAATAAAATGAGAAAATTATTTTGTAATACCTCCTCCTTATTTTTATTTTATACTGTATTTTTGTTTTTAGGATTTTGTATTCCTGGTGTTGGTTTAATTGAATAGGAGGAGTGGAAAAAATGAAAGGGCAAATGAAAAATGGTGTAAAGACCTTATAGCATTAAACAAAATAAAAAAATAAAAAAAGCAATGAAAAGAATTTGGAAAAAAATAAGGTTGTAAAACAGTAAAGAGTTTTGAGTAAAAATTTGAAATAAATAAAAAATAATAAAAGGCTAAAGAGCAACTGAAAAAGCTTAATCTTTTTTTAATGACCCTGATTTCTTGGCTATAAATTCTGAATTAAAAAGGGAAAACAGAAGATAAAATAGAAAACAAAAAATAAAAAAAAATAAAAAAGCACTGAATGGGAAATAAAAGAAGAAATAAAAGTTTAAATATTGTGTAAGCTACAGAAATAAAAGATTTGACAAAAAAATAAAATGCAATTAGTGGAAAATAATGGGGAAGTTTGAAACGAAACATACAAAACCAACATAAATAAAAAGAGAAACAAAAAAAAGATGGAAAATACCACAAAATTAAATTGCGGAAAATATATGAAAGAAAATTAAATAAAATGGAAAAGATTAAGAAAATTAAATCAATGATAAATCAAAATAAAACCTAATAATTACAAAATAATAGAAAAATCTTCGAAACTATCAACAACAAAAAAAATGATAAAACTAAAATGAAACAAAGAAGGGATAAAAAAGGTAAGCAAAATGAAAATTCAAGATTAAATAAAACCAGAAATTTAAAGAAAGATAAAAGATACAAAATAGAAATACATTGTGCAATATAAACACCTCCCACATGATGGTAAGACATTAGTGGCAATGGTGTTTTCAGCTTGCTAATATCTTACAATTATGTGGGAAGTATTTGTGTCACACAATGTATTATTATTTGAAACCTGTACATCCAATTCATTAATTTCCTATATAGTTTAGTCTGACACAAAGACACAACAGCAGAGCACCCATGAGAATCAACACTAGCAAACAGATCTACAAGGTGAGCTTGCTAAATACTGTTCCCATTGTTTGCACTCACCTCCTCCAATTTGAGTGACTGTTAATCAGCTTTTCCTTGTTTAAATAAATCAACTTTTCTTATATATTATTTTTGAGATGAAGTACTGTCAATATATTTTAATTTTTTCAAACTATTGTTTTCATCCTGATTATTATTGACATTATTATAGACAATGTTTAACCAACTACCCTCTAGCATCTTCAGATATTCCCGAGATATCTGTTGATTATTGTGTTATTTTGTCTGTGATGTCAGTTCTTGTTCGTTCCTGCAGAATTATAAATATTATTTCACTGCCTGATACAGAGAACTGAACTCAGGACCAATAGATAGCTGCAACATGTTTAACAAAAGCCTATATCTACTAAGTTACCATCCGGAAGGACATTAGTAGTGTATTTTTGGAGCCTTTAAATCCAGTGTCAGATAGTTTCAGTACTTTGAATAACCACTTTCGATGGTTCTTTTTTAAACTTAATTTTATAGAATAATGGAATAAATAACCATAAAGTGAGATCACTGAAAACTCCTAGCAGTTTTCTAAACAAAATAATGGGGATAATGTTGTTGAATAGATTATCTCAATAACAGTTTGACAAAAGTTCAATACTGCAGCAAAAGTATCGACAGATTAAAACTGTTTGATTCATTCATTCATTTTCTATCATTTATCAACCCTTTGCAGGTTATTTAAAGTCAGAAAACATTTTTAGATTGTAAGAAATTTTTGTTCTTTTGAGATTATAAATGATTTAGTAATACAAGTCTGACTAATTAACCCATAGCTGTCGCAAGAAGTGAATCCATACCCTTCCCAAGGTTATTAATACATAAGTGAATATAACGAACCCAGCAGGAATTGGAACTTAACTTGTCTGATTAACAATTCCGAGTAATTATCCATTACCTCACACACACATCCAAGCTTACAGCACCTGGTATTCTCAAGCAGACAACCATCTAGGTAACAGATTAGAAGAATGAAGAGAAATGTAAAAAGTAAGCACAAAGGCTAATTAATTACAGATATTCAGGTGATTTCTATCAAGGTAGAAGACTTTAAGCATTACCAGTAAGATTAATAAATCTTAGATTCTTTTTAATGTTGTATCCCTGGGGTTAGTTTACTAACATTTTGTTTCGAACAGGAGTTGTAAAAAATAACCGGGATCTCAATAATTTGAAAAATCTTAGTTGACAATTAAATAACATGTGGCTGATAATGGTCAATCCTGCAAAAAAAAAAATTAAATCCAAGAGTTATCTGGATTGAAAGTAGAATGATCAAAGAACTAAATTTGTTAACAGACAGAATCAAATGAAAAAAGTGAATAAGGTACAACAAAATCCACACTGTTAACATTTTGTATACATATATTGCACCATCCAGACTCCAGGAGATTTTACCATCAGAAATTAACTTAATCTTGATAAAGTTCCATACAACATTTATTTTATGCATATTGTTCAAATTTCTAAGAATTTCTGAAATTCTAAGATTATATATATATATATATATATATATATATATGAATAATTACATAGAATAAATGGTAATTTCAAAAATAAATTTCAGCTAATTATATATCGGACTGCAAACTTACTGATCCATACTCACTTGGAGCCTGATATGTAGTTAGCTGAAATTTGATCTAAAATTCTCATTATATAATATTCAATCCATGTGAATATTTTCACTAATAAATTAAATGCATTAACAAGAAATGAGATTATATTGAAAGATTAATAGTTGTTGTGAAAATAAATGCAAATACAATTTTCATCGATGAGTTCATACCCTTATAATAAAAAATTGTATTCAATTTACACTATATATATATATATATATATATATATATATATATATACACACACACACCAGTTAAAGTAAAACAATTTCTTTCTGAAAATCCGCATGTAAGTTAGACAATTTTAACAATTCTTTGAAAACACACACACACACACATATATATATATGTACGATTTAGAAACATGGAAAAAAATCACCACCTTATATCAGCAAAGAAAACTATTATATTGCTTTTCCAACTCAAATGGTTTGATCTGACAGAATAGGAGAAGGCTTTTTTTTTTTGTTCACATTTTTAATTTGTTCAAATTATTTATTGAATAATTCATATTATACTCTTTGCTTTTATGTAGTGTTATTAAAAAAAATACTATCCTAAAAAAATGAAAATGTTTTATACAAGAGGAAGAGCTCTCATCCTGAGCCACTTTACAAAATCTAACCAAATCACAGATTTTTGCTATTTTTGAACGTCTTTTTGGCTAGGCAAAAATTCTTTAGCATGTATTTGTATAATGTATGTAAATATATACACATATAGAATAGTCAAATTTTTAGATATTACTATTGTATATTTTATTATATCTATAATATCCATACTTTATTTTGAAAAGAGCCAGCTCAGGTCGAAAATGGAAGATTGTTGGCATATTTGGACTAGGGGTGCTCAACCCTCACTTTCCAACTGTGACAAGTTGCTTTCATTGCCACAATGATTAGAATATAGAGCAGTAACCATAGTTATTAGTCTGTGGTTCAATCCTGTGTCACAAATAAAATCAAAACATTTATGCAGCCTTGTTGGAGATTACTTATTTTCAACCATAAAGCCCCTTTCCCAATGATGTTAGCTCTTTGGTTGATTTTATTCAGTGGCATATCACCAACTCTATGGATTATTTAATGCTAAAATCTAAACATTTTAAACACAATTTTAGGGCTTCAACTAATTATATTTTGAATACAGTTGTATCCTTCAACTACATATAAACTGTATTAGTGGTCATTTTGCTATGAAAGGTATTGCTGGTAATTTTACTATAAATATGTACTGTTAGTAATTGTTTTATATAAAAATCTTTTGCTGGTAATTTTATATTTTCATGGTGTTTTGTTTTTGTTTGAGGGTTCACTATTTTTCCATAATTGTGACCCTAACAGGTGTGTTGTATCCTTAAAAAAGGTTACAAGCAGACAAAGGTGGTACTCGAGTGAAAGGAACAGCAACATGGGTGTAGATGAAAGTGAGGTTTATTGTAAAAGAGAATGCACTACTGAAAGAATCAGTTAACAAGCTAGTAATTCCTGAAGCAAGTTCCCAGTATATCCTGTGCTCACTATATATATCTACCAATATAGTCAATCCACATATGCGATAGGGAGTGTGGGACATTCTATTATAACACCTCCCCTTGAGCTAATTTTCCCATTAAATTTTGCTCAATACCTTTTCTTTTTGTGGTCAGAACATAACTGTTTGACTTTTTCCTCTTCCTAGTACTTTTCCATCTCACCAAGGTGCTACCACCCTGGGTCAGGGTGAACCTGGGAATCACAATAATTAAGAGGTGGTTTCACATTCCCTAAAACCTTTAATCTCCTGATCAGAAGCCTTGCGGCCGGATGTAGTCTATCAACATACCCGAGTCTCCCGAAGATGTAAGCCTGTCTCTACTTCCTTGGCAAATGTTCAGAATCACTTCATTCTTTTGTACCACCAGTTCAGATCTTTAAAGCCAAAACATGTCTTATGACATTCACAGGATTGAATCATTGTCATTGCCTAAACAATATTTTGATAGGAAGCGCATTCCACTCTGAAAGCTTCTTCCTAAGAACTGCTTTTTTCTGAAACAGACTGCCATATGGATGCTTTCTCAAAGACTACAATCTTAAACTCTTCAATCACGGGTCAATCTCTTATCCTTATAATTTTCACTTCTTCATACATTCCTATCTCACACTTTATTCAGTAATACTTAACTTTGTGTGGCTCTTAGGCCTTGAATTGGGTTAACTTTAATAAAAAGAAAATTACAAAATTATTACAATATAGTGTAATATTTATGCATTTAATACACTTTTCAGCATGGAACCAAAGTGAAGTATCTGTTCTCTTCATTTTAAATGGGAGAAGGTGCCTGATACCAGGGATTCCAACCATACAACAGTACCTTCCTCTTTGCACTAAAAGAGGGATGGGGTTGATGTAATTTTGATACCAGCCTGACAGTGATTTTTGGGGTTAAACAATTTTTGTTCTTGGTCCATATATACATGTGTATGGGTATACATAAAACTGACCTTATGTCATATACTATCTCAGTGGGGAAGTCAGGTAAATAAAATCTATACAGTGTAACCCGGATATAAGAGACCTGGATATCAGAGAAACCCGGATATAAGAGAGATTTTCTCTGGTCCCAAATTAGAGCCTGTGTTAATATAAACAAAATAGACCAAACCCGTATATAAGAGAAACCCGTATATAAGAGATTTCTTATCCGGTCCCGACAACTCTCTTATATCCAGGTTACACTGTATTAAAAAAAATATCATGGCAAACTTTATCTAAGTTCATATAAGGAGGAGTGCTTAAAAGGCATTACCCAATAATATAACCAAATAAACAAAGACTAAATTTTGCTTTTTGAAAGACATCTTGGTTAGGCTAAGAATTTTTCAGCACCCATCTCATATATCAATAGCTTTCACTTGACTGGCCATGATTAATAAACAGCAATGTTATTTGAGACATTAAATAAGACTAATAACATTTGGACACTGCTCTATATTCTTGTCAATGTGGCAATGAAACCAACTTTTAAGATATAATAATAATCTTATTCCTTTCTGTTTCCTTTGTAGGTGTAAAACAACACTGAAAAGACATATGACAGTCAGAAAGCAGGGTAAACAAGTTAATAAAAATGATCCAATGACATGAGATACTATTTTGTTCAATATCGTCTTATATAAATTGCAAAATTACAAGCAATACAGTAGTAAAACCCAGTTGGATTGATATCCACATTACAATTATTGTTTTTTGCCTTTGCTTAAAAACTTCCAACAGAAGCAACAACTAAAATGGATAGCTCATGTAACTAAGAGGGAAAAATCATATATTCAAGATGTTCACTTTCCACATTACCATAACAAATGTAGTATAGAAGATAAGGATATTGAACACAGAATATGCTAAACTAAGGATATTTTTCCAAACACCACAAGTTACTAGAAAACCAAAATATTAACTTACAAATTTGAGCCATGTTCTTCAATAGTCTTGTCAGAACAAGACTATATAAGTAACAAAACTTGAAAAACCTATTTTCCTGAAAAAATAGTTGAAATAGAAAGATTTTATAAATTTCAGTCAAAAGTAGCATTGCCATTGTCAAAGAATTCTTATAAGGAAATGGTTAATATTACCATTCCCATTAAACAATAGGCTAGGAAGGAAATTGCTGTCAATACTAAAAAGAATGATAACAGTGGCCTTGAGAAGTCTAATTTTCTGCAAAACTGTGTTAAGAAAAAGATTTCATAAATTTCAACTGAATGTGGCACTGTTTGGTCAAGAAATGCTAAATGTTTCCTTGTAAGGAAACAGCTAATCTCATCATTACCATTATAGCCATATAGAAATCTGGACTCAATGTTGAATAACAACATCATGATAAAATTAGAACAAAAAAAGATCAGCTGCATAATGGCTATAGCTAAACGCAGATAGAATTCCATTGTTTGGTTGAGTGGCATTTTGGTAAAGTCCAATAGCAGCACTCTCAAGAATTTTCCATCTCAGTAAGTTACTTTTGCTTTTGATAATGGAGGCTTTCTTTAGATCAAAGTTGTGGTTGATAAATTTTTGTGTATAAGATCTTTTTATAGATATGCATTTTTAAATTTCTTCAAGTTTCCCTAATGTATTGTAAGGAACAGGTCTGACAGCTTATTTTATATATACCTGCTTCGGAATTTGTATTGTTATGGATACTTTTTATTCTAATCATATCCATAGTAGTTTTGGAGAGGGTCATAATTATTTTGATATTTTTAAAACTGGATAAATTGTTTTGGATGTTAGATGTTAAGCAGTTAGTAGGAAGTATTATAGGTTTGTTTTCCTTCCAGCTAATATAATTTTTCCTTTTGTCTTATATATATATATATATATATATATATATATATATATATGTGTGTGTGTGTGTGTGTGTGTGTGTGTGTGTGTTTAATATTCATGAAGATAGAAGATAATGAATCTAAGTGATATAATTTAACTTAATTTAATAAAGATTATGACTATCCTGCTCTGTATAAACAAATGGGATTTGGAAATCCAAGGGCAAATGTTTCCTTTGACATTATACATGTATATTTTTACAGTTTGTGTGATTGTACACAAATACCTTCAAACAAAAGCAGGTACATTTTTCTGTACAGATTTTGTTTATTTGTATTTATAAAACTTTTGCTCAATAGCTTTTGAGGAAAGTGAGATTGAAAAATTCAATTGAAACGTGAAATTGGTTTCAGGCAGCTGTAAGCTTAATATAGATTCCCTTAATATGTACAAAAATAGACACAGGGAAAAAAATCAAATCAGATAGAAATGTTTCTTTCTCTTTACTAATACAAACAAGATTCACCTCATTCTGCTCATCAGATTTTGAAAAAAAAAAGCAAAATGAGAGAAAAGGAATGAAAGAAGAGAAAGAAAAAGACAAAGAGAAAGAGAAGAAAAGAGAAAGAGAAGAAAAGAGAAAGAGAAGAAAAGAGAAAGAGAAGAGAAAGAGAAAGAGAAGAGAAAAGAGAAGAGAAAAGAGAAAGAAAGGAGAAGAGAAAGAAAAGAGAAGAGAAAGAAAGGAGAAGAGAAAAGAAAGAGAAAGGAAAGAGAAAGGAAAGAGAAAAGAAGATAAAGAAAAAGGAAAGAAAGTAAAAAGAGAAAGGAGAAAGAAGAGATAAAAGAAAGCAGAGTGAGAGAAAAAAAGATTTAGAGACAGAGGAGAGGAGAGGAAAGAAAGAAAAATATTTAGTTGACTCCTTTAAATGCCTCAAGTTACAAATATCCCTCCACACCCTTCTCTAACCTAGTTGCCAAAATACTTTTTTTTTTATAATGCTTATTGAAAACCAATTTGAAATGATCTGTTGCCGTTTCTATTTTGTTGAGTTTCTTGCAGCGATCAAGCCTTTTGAAAGACAAAAATGGTTTTGATTCTAACACAGGAGCAAATTTCAATAATGCGATTGAAGGAATATTACAAGACTTATTTTTAGTTCTTCCCTTTTTTTTTAAATGTTTTCTCCCCACAAACCCAATATGTCATAGAAAAAAAGAATATCGTTAAGCATGGTCTGCCTGCGAAAGAAGATGGTAGACTGAATTGACTGAATCAAAAACATTATTTATAGACTTAGTCCTTCTTTTTGGCAATCATTTTTTTAATCCCAAATGTAAAAACTGATTTTATTTTCTATCATAAATAATAATTGCCTGAAATAATGACAAAAATAGAAAAAATTCCATATGAAATGTTTTTTTTAATTCAATAAAAATTTTGTTTAATTCAAAATATAGTTATTTGACTTTTTGAGTGTATCCATATCTATCTAGAAATATCTAAACTGTCAGCTGTATAAAACTGCATTCTCAGATCGATTGTTTAAAATGGCTTTCTGTGGATGAAAACTGGAGGTCTTGGCAATAACCATCCTTCAAACCTTATGGACTAGTGCTACAGATTCAAAAACAAAAAAGCTCTATCAAAAAAAAAAAAAAAAAAAAAACGGAAACCACATCACTTGAGGACTTTCAACAACAGCAACAAATAAAATTTGTAATTTGAAGAGAAAATAATGACAGAATCAAGATGATGTTAATGTTCCCACACTACTTCAAACAAAAAGGTTAGGAAGAAAGCCCCTCCCCCACCAATATTGGAAAAAGTCATAAAAGTTACTGAACTTGATAAAACCTATTTTCCTGAAAAATTGTCTTAATAGAAAGATTTCATAAATGTCAAGCAACAGCAAAACTGGTTACTTGGTCAATGAATGCTTATAAAGGGAACAGCTAATATTATCATTACCATTTATATGTGCTATGCTGGGTTGGATAGCATTAGACTACTTCTATGAAGACATGGTCTTTGGTAAGCATCCACCTAATAAGTCAAAAAAGTGATATAAAGACTGCATACAACTACATGCAGTTATTATAAGTAAATTCTTTAGATTTCATTCATCTAGATTTAAATAGATCAAATTAGTGGTATCTTGTACACAAGAGAAATGAAAATGCTCTTGGATGAAACATTAAAACATCAAAGGGGACACTGAACCAAGAAATTGGTGCAAGACATATTTGACCAGTGGTTCCCAACCAATTTCGGACCACGCCCGACTCTGATATTTCTAAAATTCTGGCGCCCCCACTGTAATATTTAAATCTTACATGTATGTACATACACACAAAACATTTTTATATATGCATTGTATGTATTAACATTAACACTCACTCAGACTCACTAGAAAAAAATTCACTGTTAATAACTCATTCTCGAATTGCTCTCTTATTCTGTTGGTATAGTAAGCCAAAGGGTGTACACCCTACGCATGCCCCACCAAAATATTACTGCACCCAATGCAGTAATATTTTGGTGGGAATCATTCATTGGTGTAGATGAAGTCTTTTCCCCAGAGCAAGCCTTGTTAAGCATAAGAAGTGTCATGGATAGAATGGACAAATGAGATTCCCTGAAATTAGCCAGTAACTAAAACAAACAAGCTCTGATTGTGTCAATATCAGTTATAGTGATAGATGTAATATCAGTCCTCTTATATGGCAGGACACTTGTACTTAACATCAGGAAGAGATAGTTGAAATTTCTAGGGCACATAATGAAGAAAGAGGGCTTATAAAATTTAATACTCACAAGAGAGCTTTAAGTTCAAGAGGAGCATAACCTACCTAGTAAGTTTGAGTAAATGGATGGTGTAACACAAATTCTGTAGATTTCAGTCATCTAGTTTCAAACAGATCAGATTGGTTGCATTTTGTACAGAAGGGAAGCGAAAATGTTCAGGTTTCTTGGACAAAACATCGACTGGACTCAGAATTTGCTCCAAGACATATTTGACCAGTGTATAGTTAGTGTTTTCTTCTCAGAGCAGGCCTTGTTAAGCATATGAAGTGCTATAGATAGAATGGACAAATGAGATTGCCTGAAACTAACCAGCAACTAAAACTATCAAACTCTGATTGTGAATTTAATGCTGAATGGATGCACATTAGATTAATAGATTGCAGCTCAGATTGAGGAATCAGAGAGCTGAGTCTAATTTCAGTCAAGTTCATTACATTCATGTATGTGCTAATACCCTTGGGAAAATATGAATTCTCTTCTTTTCCCCACAGCTATGGGTAAATACCAAGACAGATTAGATTCTATAGTCCTAAATCTGTTTAAGAGAAGGAAAATTGAATTCAAAACTGTATGTTGCCCTGGCAAAGGGTTCATACACTTCCCCAGGGTATTTGTATGAAAGTGAATGTAATATATTTGATTGGAATTCAAACTCATATTTCAAGCCACTACTTATTATACATCAACCATCCTGCCATCTTCTCAATAGCAGCTTTCCAAGAGTTTCAGGTATTGTGGGACTTTTGGTTGGTTTCCATCTTGACAATGGCCCTGATGTAATAGATCAGGTGATGAAATCAAGCTAAGAGGTTATATAATTCTCAGCCAGCAATTCCTGGGTCATGAGTACTATTCAAGAGGGATTGCTATCCTGCTGAAATATGTACAACCACTTGCTCAATGCAAAGATTGAACACAGTATTTAGCATCAACATGCAGATGGTTGCATTGAAGCACTGTGGGCAGCATAACATGGCCGTGATTGCACACAACCCCCAGGGCCATCAAAAATTATGTGAGATTGGTATGCATCATGATACATAAACTCCATCAGGCCTGTGCAGTCAGTCCTCTTGGTCACCTAACCATGTTTAACAAACTGAGTCACTATGATTGACAGTTAGTGACATGAGCATGGCATGCCTTTTGACTTCTTGAGTCAGACTGGAATTTGTCATGTTAATGCACTCAATACATCTCAAAGAGAAATCAGAATATCAAAGCTTAGTGCATAGCATTACATTTAGATGTTGTTTACGTATGTCTCACTGGTGATCAGTTCTTAAGTGTTTAACTATATACAGGAAATATTTTCTAAAATGGTAATTGAGAATTTTTGTCTTTTTTACTCACACAAAACATATATGTATGATAAAAATATAGTTTTATGGTAGGCTATATTTATAGGTTAAATTGATCAATATCAGGGATAGAACATATGTAAATATAAAAGTGGACATTGAGGTCAACATGCAGCAGCAACAATAATGTTTCATATGTGTGTGTGTGTGTATAACAAAGATTATATTAAAACTGAGAGCCACTGTTGACCCCTATGTCTACATAGTTTCTTATCTATATATATATATATATTGTTTTATAGTAAGTTTCATCCTGTACAAATCCTGGTGCCACTCAAGGTAGAGGGTTATGTTCAGAGGTAGTTTGTATGAATAGAACAAAAGATAACAGTTAGCCTGGACAAGTTAAGATTGAAGTGATCAGGGAAATATCCTCTTGGTCGGTTTCACAGAGTATTAGTATATATATATATATATATATATATATATATATGTATATAAATGAAGACAATTCCTTAAAGATCCCTGTTGGCTATAATTTATTTTGTGAATATTGTTATATTCATCTCATCAGGCTGAAAGTTCTTAATAAATGGCTACTATATATATATATATATATATATATATATATATATATATATATATATATATATATATATACATGCACACACACACACACACACAGACAGACAACTTCATGTATGCACATTGTTTTTGATTTGTTGAATGCACAGTATATTAGAGTCAGTTGGTCACCATCTGTAATTAGAAGAGCACCATGATGCAATTTTTTCACTCAGAAATTTGGACAAGGCATGCTGTACTGTTTGGCATTTGTGTTGGAAGCTCCAATATGAGAATTTGTGTGTCAATCTGAGGACAGGGTAGAGGATTTGGAAAGAGGTAGAGGAGTCTAATGATGATTTCAAAGCTCAGAAAACTCACTCTATCATTCTGATAAGAAAAGAACTTCCAAATTTGTTGGTGAGGGCCTCGAAGTCAACCTGGAGGCCTAAATCAAGTGCCTTGAGGAAGTAGTGCTTCCCTGGGTCAAGAGGGTGGCTGCTGGAAGACCCTATATCTAGCAACAGGACTCTGTACCATGCCACACAAGCAGGAGAATTCAGTCATGTCTGTCAGATAATTTCTATGAACACATCACCCACCTAACTCCCCAGACTGCAACCCACTTGATAATTATGTGTGGATGCAATTGAGCAAGAGACTAACAAAATTCCTTGTCACACCAAAGATGAACTGAAGGCAAGGATTATGGCAGAATTCACCAACTTAAACAAGAAGACCATCTAGAAGAGTTACAGGAGATTCTGAAGTCGTCTGGAGGCTGTGGTTGAACCAAAGGGGATTTTCTTGATTAAATTTATTCTTTTGTATTTCTAGATATTTTTGTGTCATTTTGGTAAATATATGTTAAAATGAAATGCTCTTTGCGTAGACAATTTATCTATCACACCCTATATATATATATTATATATGGAGAGAGAGAGAAAAAGAGAGATATAGTCTAAAACTCTTTAAATATACAATATATCGCTTTTATTCATACTTCAGTGGATATTTAACTTTTTGGAAAGATTCTCTAACATTACAGACAATTTGATAAGCATTTTGTGAGAAGAGACAAAAAATTGATGGTAATAATTTGGATTACGGATGATATTATATGATACAGATAAGAATAAAAGATATATACTCATGTAATGTGTAATCTTGCGTATTATGCAATCCCAAAATTTTCAGTTAGAAAAATGATTTCATCATGTATCTCATGTTACTTCCTATTTTGAGAGACCAAATTACAATAGACACACCTCTTTGCCCTTTTCTCTTTATTTCTTCTTCTAGTTAAATACATTAAAAAAGTAAAAGAGAATGATAAAAGTATCATTAGTAATACCATACCCATTGCGTAAACACGTACAGCCATAAACAACTGAATGAGAAACAACTAAACATAAACACAATGAAAAAGACGCAGATTCACTGTTTATATTTTATAATACAATACTAATATGCGAATATTGCATGCATATATTTTTTCCTACAGTAAATGGATATATAGTTTGGTCAATGGCATAGCAAAGGCCAGCAGTACATACACCTTCTATATGATGCAACCCTCTTAAAATTAGCTTCAAAATTAAGTTTTCAAAAGTCACATGATACACGGGTATATATGGTATATATTTTTACTTCCGATATGAGTAAGAAAAAGAAATGTTTACAAAGTTTGAAAGTAAATTGGTAATGAATACAGAAGGACATTAATTATGATTGTGAAATAATGAGAATGAAAGACTTTTGCAACATTTATTCATTGGATGATTTGAAATGTTTCTTACTTAAAGATATAGATTATAATTTTCTTAAAAATGTATACTTCCAACATTATTCTTCTCCGATATGCCGTGTCCATTTGGGACTGTGGCAATCATGGCTCTTCAGAATTTCCTGTCCTTTGTAGCTCTTAATACATTTTGTCTTTTTTCATTATCTCCTAAATACTGTTCTGCCATCCATTTACTAGGTAGGTTATGCTTTGTTTTCTGCTATCCTTCTTGCCTTAAATCTATCCTGGGAGTAGAAAATTTTCCAAGCCCTCTTTCCTCATTATTGTCATAAAAATTTCAACACTTTCTGATGTTATGTATAAGTGTTGTTTCCATTTTCTCTATAACTTTGTTGTTGCTCATGTCTTTGGTCCATTGTACTTTCAGCATCCTTTTGTAGAACTACATTTTTGATGCTTCTTCACTTGCAAAGAGATTGTCCAGCATTCATTACCACATAGGAGGACTGATATTACTTAACAGCCTAGTACTTTAGTAGTTTTCCTGTTTCATAATATTTTGCTTAGCTTTTGAAAGGCATCTTTTTGATATTCCAGAGCATATTCAGATGTCAGTGTCAAAATTTTCTATCCTGTTGCATAATTTTTTACAATTTAATGAATACATTTTTGAGTTGCTTGAGAGAAGATACAACAGTAGATCATAATTTTTTGTTTTTTTTAAATATAATCATCACAACACTGAAATCTCCATGTTTCAAAACTGAAACTTCAATTCAAATTTAATCATAAAAATTAAACTTAAAATACAAAGTTCCATTCCATTATCAAGTGATGCTAAGAATCTTATGATTCATAGTATTTTTTTATGATTGAAGTTTCAGTTTTGAAACATGGGAATTTCAGTGTTGCGATGATAATATATTTAAAAAAATAACAATTATAATATATATATATATATGTATGTGCATGTACGTCTTTGAAATATTGCTTATAAATATATATATATAGATAGATAATATTAGTGGTAAATATAAATTGGATCGTATTTATGATTCCAATGGAATAAATTATGACCATGGAATATTAGTGCTTAAGCCTTTTTATTATATATATATATATATATATATATATATATATATATATATATATATATACACACATACATACATACATACATACATACATACATACATACACAAGGGATGGTCAAGCCACATATGGCTCTTTGACTTTTAATATGCAGCTTGTGAAAATACGTTGGTTGTGTCCCTTTTTCATCACAGTTAATATAAAAAGCTTTATAATTATTTACTGGGTATGAATTGAAACCCTACTGTATTAAAATATCAGTTTAACGTTAATATGTATGTAACAAAAATGTCTGTGTAAATGTTGTTCAGCTCTCAAACATCTGAACTTTATTGTATGTGGCTCTTACCTTAACCAACTTTGACCACCCCTGGCACATAGTGTATTCTGCTTGATTATGCAAAGTAATTTTTTCATCTAACGTGTCAATAAATTCTGTTTTTTTCAGACTTGGTGCTTCTTGCAGATTAAATTATACTTTCAGACAAGAGAATATGGTCAATGAAAAAAAATTGTATAGTTACATATGTCTTTTTCTCAAAGTATGTAAAAAGGCACAGTTTCAAGTGTTCAGTCTGATTAAGCAATCACCATATAAATCCTTAATATGGGTAAGAAAAAAGTGTCTTACTGAAAACGACCATGCTGAAATTACTCGCATGCTCGGAAGTGGTCTGTCAATGCTAGAAATTTCAAAAAAGTTACATAGAGACCACCGTACAATCAAAGCATTTGTCTTAGGCAGTAAAGCATGCAGAAAGACACCTAAACAATCACATCTGTGAAAGTTAACTGCCAGAGAGCTTTGTAAAATTAAATATGAAGTCTCGAAGAAACCGCATGAAACTAGTAAAAAATATTTGAAAGCGCTGGAGTGCCCAAAGTTGGTAAAACTATCCATTGTGAGGTCCTCAAGACTTTTGCCACAATGAAGAGTCCCATCAAGACGATCCTCATTGAGCAAAGCAAACAAGATGAAAAGAGTTGAATGGGCACACAGTTACATGAAGACCAATTTTAGCAATGTGATTTTCACCGATGAGTGCCGTGTACCCTTGATGGGCCTGATGGGTGGTCATCTGGATGGGTGTTAAATGGTCGACCGGCAGGAGTACGCATTCGTTGACAACAGGGTGGTGGAGGAGTGATGTTTTGGGTTGGGATCCACAGAAATGAACTAATAGGCCCACACAAAGTACCCAATGGGCTTAAGCTAAATTCAAATGCATATTGTAGGCTTTTGGAAGATGCCTTCCTGCCCTGGCTTGATGAACAACCAATTCAGAAAAGAAGATCGTTGATATTTCAGCAGGATAATGCTCCAGCGAATAGATCAAGGAGCACCACCACTTGGCTATCAGAGGGCAAAATTTAATGGTATGTCCTCCAAACAGCTCTGATTTAAATCCAATAGAAAATTTGTGGTCTATAGTCAAGAGGAGGATTTATGCTGAAAACAAGCTATTCACCACCTTAGAAGTCCTGTGGAAAGCAATTGTAAGTGCTTGCAGATCAATCAAACCTTCTGAAATTGAAACATTGACGTCAGCAGTGGACAGACACCTCATAACGGTTTTGAAGAATGGAGGATGTCATATTTGTTTGTAGCTGCATTAACAGACTTGTTTTATTTTGTTTAACATGCTATACATATGTATTATGTAATGTAGGACTTAGAACACACGATGTATTGTCATATGCACCACAATTCAATAAATAAAATTTAGTATAAAATGTGTTTTTCTTGTTTTATTTTCCATTTGCATGATGAAAGTGAACACTAAATTAGGGCTTACGCTCATAAGTCATTAAAAAGAAACACGTTTTGTATATTTCGACAACTTAAATGATTGACAAAATAATAAAATAGTATGAACAACACTTTAGCGCCTGTTCTTCAGAATATATTGCTTAACTTGGATATTTTTAGGTAAAAAATAACTTTGCATAATCAAGCAGAACGCACTGTATATCACACACACACACACACACACACTGAAACTTTACTAAAATAGATTAGCTGTCAAAAACAGGTGGTATATTTAAATAATCTTTAAAATGCATGGTATTTTTATATTATTGAAAACTTTATATTGTTCTCTATCTTCTTGTTTTAGCTCAATGCAATGTGAATATTAAAGAAAACTAAAAATAAAGATAACTGAGTCTCTGCCTCATTTCGATGTAATAAATAAAAATATATTAATCATTTCTTTTTCATGTGCCATATTCCTTCAGAACATGGAGGATCATGTCTCTCCCCAAGTGCCTATCCTTTTTGCTCTAAACTATGTTTCTTCCTTCACTATTCACCCTACAGATGTTCAACCACTTGGCAGAACATCCACTTACACAAGCTTGTTAGAGAGGTCACTCAATGTTTCCTTGAGTATGTAACAAAAATGTCTGTGTAAAACACTTATGTTTGAACCCTGCCAAAAGGCAGATTCTTTTTAAGACTCTTGAATACACAGGCCAGTAGACATGAATTTACCGTTTGAAATAACAGAGACGTCTACTAAAATACATGCATTCACTCAATGTAATGTCTAAAATAATAATTTCAGATTATAAATAAAATCCATTAATTCCTTAGAAATGTATAATTACTAGCTGCTTTTTACTAAGTACACCCATCTGCACAGGTGTGTAGCTAATCCTGTTGCAGATGCTTACTCAGACACATCTGTTTTTCAAATATGCACAGATGTATTTTATACTGCAACTATGCTGAGTAGATCATAGTTCCATTTACTAGGAAAAAGAGCATAATTTAGTATGGTTAACAGTTGAACAAGTCAAGTGTGTTCAAACCCTTGGTCACAATGAATTTGTGACTTTTGCAAGCACTGTCATCAATGGCTACCAAGTCTATCCAATTTGACTGAAAAGGCTTGGATCAATCTGAGACATAGTTTTCAGCTAATTTTTAATGGCGCTTCTAATGCTGGAATCATTTTTTCATGTTGATATTTTCAAGGAGTCATCTGTTTGAAAAAAAAAAAAAGTTTCCCATGGTAAGATTCGGGTCTAGGTTTCATAATCAGAATGCTATGGTTCTAATCACTAGGCCATGAACCCACTTTTCTTACTCTAATATATGATTAAATAGCAATGCAGACTGGGATCTCTATACAAGTACACCCACTCAAACCCTCAGTCATGATCAATTTTGATAGCCTCTAAACAACTTTGTCAATTCAATTTCACTTATAAAAGACTTGGATCAACCCTGAAACATAATTTCCAGGTACTTTTTTATGGTGCTGCAAACTGAGATCATCTACCCAGGTTGATGTTATGTTGAACCCACCACCTTAAAAAATCAAGCATAGTGAAATTTGAACCCAGGTCTCATACAGGGAATGCTAATTTTGTAACAACCTTGCCATAACACTATATAATATCTTCCTCAGATGTTATAAATACAGTGCTCAGTGTTGTGAAACAGAGCTGTAAGTATATATTACGGAATATACATAACTATTGATGTTATATATATATTTGTATTATTGCTTATTCGAACACAAATACATTTTCTAATTCACACAGGCAAAAACATTCATTTTATATTCAAAACATGTTTATGCATATACTTGAAATTGCACAATACTGTGTATAAAACATATCTATACATATACAGGCATATGAACACAAAATAAACATAAAATATGAGTACATATCTGCATTATTACACACTGACCTGTACATATAACTATATACTAATGAGTAATTGCATACAAATTGTGTAGAGAAGTTATCTGCACAAATAAACAGACAAATGGATATATATATATATATATATATATATATATATATATGAATGTACACACAAAACTCAAAACAAATGGATATATATAAATATTCAAATATATCCAGACACATTAATGCTAAAAACTCTGAAAGAAGAATATAAAATATTTATGTGCAACTATTCATACTTATAAAAAAAAGTAATCCACCATATATATATATATATATATATATATATATATAAAGATTGATAGAGACTGTGTATGTATTTGTACATACATATATGCACAAACAGTATTTTCCTGCAGAATCAAGTATGATTCCTCTAAAAAAAAAGGCAGCAAATGTCTATAAACTAAGTGATCTAGCCAACAGCATTTTCACACATGCATCTAGTTTTATGCATTACACTTGGAAACATCCTGCAAGCAATCTAAAAAAAAAAAAAAAGAAATTAAAAAAACAAAAACTCAAATGCCAAAACTGCCTCGCCCCCCCAAAAGAAAACCCCCCAAAAAACATAAAGAATTTATAAACCAATTCTTCAAACACAAATGTCTTCCAGATCCACAACACAACATAAGTAGGAGGAGCACCAGTTGTTATGCCCCTAGGGTGAAGCAAGTCATCTTTAAAATGACGTGAAAACATTCTGGTTGTCTCACTCATTCACACATTTCTTTCCGCATAAAAATAAATAAATAAATAAAAAAGTAAGCAAAGAATTTAAACAAAGAAAAATATTGTGAGTGGAAAGGAAAAATAAAACAGGCAAAGTCTGGGGTGAAACTTGAAAATAACAAATTAAAAGAAAAAAACATTCCGTGAACGTTTTTAAAAAGTTGAATGAAGTAAAATAAAATTTGCTGTGATTTTATTAAGATTTACATAAATTTGTATAGAAATTTTTACAATCATTTTTTTTATTTCTTATTGCCAATAAAACAATGTATCAATATCATTATGGAAAATTACCTTACTTGTGTAGTTTTGTTTTTTCTTTTATAGGATTCATCAGATATTTGCTCACATAAAAGATAAAATGAGTATGCATGCTCTCTTCCTTGGTTTGTTTACTTTTCAGTTTACCTCAAGCAAAACTCCTGCTAAGGTTTGAAATGGTAAACTTAACACTGGAAAACTGATTCCGTGAAATATTTATCTTTTTTCTTTTTCTTTTTTTTTTTTTTTAAATATTGTAAATGATTTCAAAATTAACACTATCAGACCTGAAGAGATTTCAATTCTTAAATCCCTGGTGTCCTGACCAAATTGATGAAAAAGTCTGAATGTTGAATATTGCTGCAATTGGTGTATCTCAAAATCTGTTGAAAATCGAATGCTACAAGCTAATTTTTTATGAATTTTATAAAAAGGTCTGTTTTGCTTAATGGTATATCAACTTTTTATGGGTCATTTAACATTAAAATTTAATTTACTTGGGAGCTTTGAAGTAATAAAAATATGATATATGTCATTCTGCTTTCACAATTGAATAAATGGTAGATGAAACTCAGCTTTTGTGCACATACATGTTTGTGTGGATATGATTGCTAGAGGTGGTGATATGTGTCTTTTATGTTATAGTTTTGTTGAAGTTATATTTTGAATTACAGTTTGATTTAAGAAATTTATATGGATTAATGTCAGGAAAGAGTTCTTTAATATTGGTTGTTTGGTTGATTGATTTTGTTTGGTGGCAAACAAATATGAGTTATTTAAGGCTGAAATAATATTATATATGTTGTTCTGCTTTCACAGTTGATTACATGGTAGATGATACTCAGCTTTTGTGCCTATACATGTTTGTGTGCACATGATTACTAGAAGCGGTGATATGTGTGTTTTATGTTCTAATTTTGTTGAAGTTATATTTTAGAATACAGTTTGATTTCTTTAAAGAAATTGTAGGATATTATATGGATTAATGTCATGAAAGACTTCTTTCATGTTGGTTGGTTGATTTTGTTAAGCAGTATCTCATCCTTAATGCCTTACTTAATGTCAAAATCTAAATATTTGGAACACAACTTCATGGCTTCAACTAAATATATTTTGAATGCAACTGTATGCCTTCAAACTACAGATAAAATGCCTTGCTGGTCATTTTGCTATAAATATGTATTGTTGGTAATTTCTGTATATAAAAATGTATTGCTGGCATTTTTATACATTCATAGTGTTTTGTTTGGGGGTTCACTATTTGTCTATAGCTGGGACCCTAACAGTTGCTACCATCCCTAATAAGGGTGAAGCTGGGAACAACAGCAATTAAGCAGTGGTTCTACATTCCTCAAAACCTCCAATCTCCCAAATAATAGCCTTGCCATCAGATGTACTTTATCATCATAGCTAGCACTATATATGAATGTAAATTGATGTACGTTTCAAATGATACCAAATTTAGCCTCCTTGATATTACTGATATGAGATATTACTGATATGAGATATTACTGATATGAGATATTTCAAAACTTTTAGATTTCAAAAATGAATTTTGTGCCTCTAGTTGATCATGTAATAATGGTTCTAATAATTGGCAATGTTCACTTCCAAGTAGGACCAGGGTTGGGATAAATTGGTTTTTGAATACCATTTTTATGTTATATAGACCATAGAATTTTGTCTATCGTGCCCTTTTATGAATGACAGACAGACTGTCAGATTTTTGATTGCTGTCCTTGATTCTCCTGGTCCTATTCAAGGACACTGATATTATATTTCTGGAGTAGTTTTTACCTTGAATGGTAATGTTAACCGTTTCCTTATAAGGAAACATTTGGCATTCAATGAATAAGAATCCAGTGTTATTATCAGTGGAAATTTATAAAATCTTTCTCTTGAAACAATTTTTCAGGAAAATAGGTTTCTAAATTCTAGTAACTGTTATTACTTTTTCCAGTATTGATGGAGGTTTCCTTTCTAACCTTTTGTTTGGTGTAGTGTGCAATATTAACGTCTTCAATATATCAATTATTCTCTTTGCGTTAGATGTGATATTCACTTTAGTTTTTAATGCTGTTGAACATCCTCAAATGATGCGGATTCTGTTATTTGGGAGAGTCATTTCTTTGTGATTCTGTAGTACCAGTCCTTGCAGTTTGAAGAAGGATCATACTAGTTAAGACCTACCGTCAAACTATTTTTAACCATTGAGTTGAGAAAGCAGTTGTATACAGCTAACAGTTTATATATTTCTGAATGAGTTTGGTACCATGCATGGCATCCATATGAAAGTCTTGATTGGTTTAAGAATATGAGAAGTGTTTTGATTAATGTTTTGGCTTTGTAACAATTTGTGTTGTTAGGTGAAACTACCTCTAGAGCAGCCTAATCTATTGTTCAAGATGAAGGATGTTTCTAATACTGATCATCTATTAGTCTGTGCCTGAGTCTGTCCATTTTCCTAATCATTTAGTGTGTAAAGCATTAGCTAATCAAAGATTCAGGCTTCTGTTGAGCAAATGACACATTGCACCAATAGGAACGACTCTGTCAGGAGATGGCTGAGCAATCAGAGACAACAAGGTTTAGAACGAGATAGACAGAATTGGAAAGAGAGAACCAGACCACTAGTTTCAAATAGATCAGCTTGTCAGAGATAGCCTGAGGGCCAAAAAATAAAGAGAGAGGGAGCACTGAAAAATGCTGGGATAATAGGCTAACATTTGATGGAATGCGTGTATATGTGGGTGTTATAGAAAATAGGCTCTCAACCAGTGGGTGGGGCATCAACAGCATAACACATGTTAACTAACAAATAGGGGCAAAAGCCAAAGAACACATTGTGCATACAAAGTTAGTCCAAAGAAAATGGTTATCTGAAGCAGGAGGCTAAGAATATAGTAGACAATATCAGAATCAAGACTAACAGACTTTCTTTTTTTTTTTCCAATGGAACTTTTTCAAATCTGAATTGGATTATGAGGAGGATACTTGGACAATATTTTCCATCATCGCTACACATATACTATCCATCAATTTGAGATCATTGGTTGATTGATTTCATTTTTCTAGGTTATTTAAAGCCAAAATATATTTTGGATTGTAGGAGGTAACTAACAGTATTTGAGATGACTGATAAGGAAAATAAATGATGTGAAGACAAAAATTTATAATTTCCCTAACAGCCTGAAATAATATAGTTAATAGTGAGGTTAAAAATTTCTGCACCCCGTCAACTATGAATCACTGTCTCCTAACCACTATTTTCATTTCCTGCTATTAAGAAAATTAAAAATTCCTGCTTCTAAAGCACATGAAGTAATAATAATGGATAAGGGGTAAACATTTTTAACCTCACTAAGAGGATGAAATAATAATAGTTAATCCCTCCAAAAGTCTGAAATGATAATGGTTGATTAAAGTTGATTAAGTTAAATTAAAAAAATTATGTTACTAGCAACAATAATAATTTCAGACTTTTTAAGTTGTTAAAACATTTCTACTATTCAGCAGTTATCCTTTCAGGATCCTAAGAAAGTTAAACAATTTCTGCCCACTATCAATACTTATCATTTCAGATTTTTAGAGATGTTAAAAAATTTCTATCCCTTATCAGCGATTATCCTTTCAGGCTCCTAAAAATGTTAAAAATACGATCTGCTCTCTATCATCTATCTTTTCAGGATCTTAGAAATGTTAATTATAATTATGGTTAGGCAGGTAGAGATTCATAATTGTCCTAAGAAATGATAATAATGGTCAATAACAAAAACAAAAATTCTTTAGCCAGTTCTCCTTTCTAATACTCGCTGTTTGGTTATATCATTTTCAGGAAATTTCCTATGTAATGGCTATTATTCCAACATAAGTCATATTATCCTCTTGAGTGAGAATATATAAAAAAAAATGGTTGCTAATTCTAACTTCAATCCTGTTTAGGCACTCACAAGAATGACTGAATAGCAATGTTTTAGTGTTCATCTATTAAATTCTTCACAAATTGAACAATTATCAACTTTATAATCCCATAAACCATATCATCTTTATCTTCATTATCCAATTAACTTGATTATCGTCACCAGTCTTTGCATCAAATTTTTTTTGTTGAGACATAATATTCATTTTTTTTAATCATCATCTTTGGATCCATTACTTTATCTTCCTAAAAATTTTGACAGTTTAATGCGTCATCATTTCTACCATCATCAATTTCCTGTAATTGGGACATTTTTTTTTTTTGGCCATTATTTGCTGAGCAGATGAATATCTCAAAATAGGGATAAGACCTTAATTGATAAGCTGAACACTTATAAAGATCATTGATGGTCAGGGTGCTTAGTATCTGGAATATCATGTAGCTGCAAAGCACTGATAGTGATCTCATTTCGTTGTTTATGGGTCTGGCAGTTTTGTGTCATTATGGCCAATCAGGGCACACTTAATGAAAGAAAAAATACAAATAATAATCTAGACCTTACTCAATTAGCCATTTTTTTTTACATTATTTTTACCATTGCTTTTGCATATTTGCACCAGATGTTTAGTGATTATTGGTGAACACTGAATAATATTTTCCAAATCTCTGGCACCTTCCTCAATATCCTTTTTGATTATAATATACCATTCATTTACATGTACACACCAGTGGTCTCAAGGTTATCACTAGTGACTGAGTGACAGAAAGTTTCTTCAAATTTCAAGATCCTTACTCATTATCCTTTGTGATTATTATATTTCATTCATTTAGATATTTACAATAGATGTCTGGTGGTTATCACCATTCATTGAGTGAAAGCAGGTCTCTTCAAATCTTCAGCACTTTCCTTAGTATCCTTGCGGATTATTTCATTTAATTCATTTACATTTGCACAATAGATGTCAGGTGGTTATCATTGGAGATTGAGTGACAAACAATCTCTTCAAATATCCAGCACCCTTCTCACAGATCTTAGCAATGATGTGGTCAGAACATTCACAATTCTTTCTTAGATTCCTAATTCAGCTGCTCAATAAGATATTTTAAAAAGTTTAGGCAACAGTCAATGGAGTTTAGATTCACAATTTGGGCAGATTCTTCCAAATTAATGAATCCAACCAGCTGCCTTGAAAACTTTCAGAAAATCTATGATCATTGAAAGATAAAATATTTAGAGTAAAAACCAGCTGAGGAAGTGATGGGTTTATTTGGAAATATTTTTGTTGGGCCCCAGGTTCATAACCAAGTTCTTAAGGAAAGCTGTTATCCCCCCAAAAAATAAATGTTTACCCTGTTCTATAATTGATTCAAGTTCGAGAAAATTTAAAATATCCACAGTTTAAAATAAATAAACTAGTTATTTTGAAGAAGAAGAATTCAGAAGACAATTATGATTGTTTCTGCTTTCTGTAATATCTGCAATGCAATATTAAATCTATTATACTGTATGTTGTTGAGCAAGTGTGTATATATATATATATATATATATATATATATATATATATATATTTCTAAATAAATTACTGGTGAACCATGGCTGATAACAACTAAAAGTTTCATGTGTTCCCATGCAATCATCAGATAGTCAGCAACAGTTATTTGTTTAAAATAGGCATTTCATACTCCTTTGGGAATTTCAAGATGTTACAGGTGTAGTTGATGCATAGATACCATGTACACACCAACTCACTGAAAGAGAAAATACCCATCTGGCCAAGGTGAAAATGCTGTAAAATCACCATTATTTGAGAAAAAAAACAATCCAAACACCAGAAACAATTCATAGACATACTGAGAAAGTGCTTCACTACTTTGTAGTAAGCTATAGTCATTAGTTCCTCTGTAGCTAGCCCACTAGTGTCTTTTGTTAGTAGAAGTTTTACATATTGCAATATTTTCACACTTGTATTTCTATTGAGTTAGCAAAAATGTTTTTTTTTATAATTAATTGGAATTAGAAGCATTTAATTTAAGTGAAAAAAAAAACGTATGAGAACATATTTTTTTAAACAAATTGTGATGGGTAAAACAGATATTTTGAAACAACACAGAATGCAAGAGATACTGAGGCAAGCAAAATAAACTACAACCAATTTTAATTAGATTGAAAAATGCTTCTTTTTTTTCATCCAAAGAAGGTAGGGATTATAGCTATATGTTCTTGTATGATCACTAAAGTTAAGCAACATTGAGACTGGTCAGTACCTAAATAGATGACTGCTTGGAAATACCAGATGCTGTAAGCTTGGATGCTTCAATGGTCTAATGGATAAAAGTTCATAATTGAAAATCGGAGAGCTGAGTTTCAATTCCAGTCAGGTTCATTATATTTACTTACATGCAAATAACTTTGGGAAAGGTATGAATCCACCTCTTCTCATCCAGCTTTGGGTTTATTAGTAGGACTTTCATCAGTAAATCACTATTATCACCCAAAAATTCTTACAATCTAAACATAATTTCTGGCTTTAAATAACCTGGAAAAAGTTGATAAGCCATAAAAAACAATAAATCAAAGATGATGATGCTGTGTATATGTAGATATTAAAGAGATTCCATCATTATCTTTTTCTGGAGAAGGAAATGATTAATCAGAACAAGTATGGAATCTTGTAAGCAATAATACACAAAAGGTTCAGAAATAGTTAATAGTAAAAGGTATTATATTCCATCATCATAATGTTAGACTACATTTTTCGATAGTAACAAGGCAAAGATGTTTACAGATTCACTAGGAATTTTTTACACATTCATTGTATTCAATATATATTTCAACTTTAACTTGGATTATGGTTTATTCTGGTATTTGCAGAAATTCGAAATGGAAGCTGGTGTGCAAGGTTGCCTTACAATGTTGTATGCCATCATATTGCAAAGAGGCCTTCTTGTAAAGGTTGAAAGATAACCAATAGAGAATTTATATATTTATTAATCAAAATCAGCCCAAGCAGGGTATTAAAGCCACTAAGTCACAAGGGGTTACTGGGTGGGAAAGAATTAGAAAACGGAAGCCTTATCAAGGAGCAAGAGCAACAGAAAAGTAATTAAGACAGAAATTTTTGAAAATCAAAGATGAAAAAAAATTCCACAAGTGAGAAGTGCGAGAAAAGAAACTTAGCATAGAACTTATGGTTACATCTAACCAGTTCACCTGTAAATTGATGGACTTATAAAGTTTAGGTACCATCCAAACAATTACCAGAAAAATATTTATAGAAAAAGCACAGAGAAGCAACTTTACAGCAATGGGAAAGTGACTGAAGCCAAGATGCCAAGTCAGTACCAATAATATTGCGGATTCTTTTTTTTAGATTTTATTAAGAATTTCTAAATATAAAGCAGGAGCACTGGACAACATGTGATAGTAATATTTGAGGCATGGCCAGATAGTAGACTTATAATTATCTAAGATTCAGGAGAGAAAATTTGTCTCGTGCAATACAGTGAACCAACTTTCTTAGCAGTGGATTCAATATAGTCTTTCCACTTCATATTAACCTGAGAAAGCACGAGTCACTCTCTTGGAGGTTAGTGTCAGCCATGCAGAAAAGGGTCTCACAGATGATTAATAGAGAGCAGTTTTGTTTTGGAGATTTAAAAATTAACAAACCATCCTTTGCCCCAGTTAACAATTAACTGTAGGTCATTTTTGTGATCAGCTGCCGATTTGACCTGATCAGATTTACTATTGAGGCAGGAGTAAATTGTTATATATTGAGAAGGATAGAGTGATTGGCTCGTAGTTCAAAGATAAAAGTCATTTATGTATACAAAGAGAGTTCTCATATATAAGTAACAAAGGGTCCATGTATGTGACGTAAGCACTGCATGTCTTAGATTTTTTTTTTTGTGTGTGTGTGTGTAATAAAAACTTATTTTTACCATTCTTTGCACTCGTAATAATTTTTAAATCTCTCATTCCTTCATTTCTTAGCATCAATTTTGAACAAGGGATATTAGTAGAATAGTGTAAGCAGAGATGTGTCTGTTTTGGTATGCTAAGCTGACACCTGTTCTATACATAGGCACAGAGGTGAAAGGTTAAATGGTTATGATTGAGTGAGCGATATAAGAAAAGAAAAAAAAAAAAAAGCTGTGAAGTTGCTGTTGCTTGTTCTCAATGTGAAGATAGAGTAATTTAGTTTTCATTTTTATGGCTAAAGATCTTTTGAAGAAGCAAAAAGGTAGTATATACTACTGATACCGCCTGCAAGAGAGTGATCAATTGAATTTGCCAAAACAAAATAAAGAATTGAATTAATTTATAAATGAATAAGTTTTAAATACATTATTTTTTGATTTTATAATTTTTTCAGATTTCTCTTGTAAACATTAATGGTCATCATAAACTACATGCTCAAATTTTAAATCCATTCTTCTTTACTTGTATGTATGTATGTATGTATGTATGTATGTATGTATGAATTCAAACATTGTAGTCACTTGAAATATGTATATGCAGATGTCTATGCTGGACACACATAGGTGTAATGTTTGGCTCTGTATTTTATGACAAAAGCATCAGAGAATTGATAAAATTAATTCATTGAACCTGATTTAATTCTACTGTCTGCCTCCTTAAATATGTCTGCTGGTTAAACAGAGAAATCTGTTAAGAGATTGTTGCTTGGCTTCTGATTGGTCTGCGAACAATTACATCATATCCTGGTTGGGAACACATCTTGTCTCTGATTAGCTCACCAGACTATAGCATTCATATAACATCTTTGTCAGGATGTTTCTGATTAGTTCAACAGATTATGACGTCTTGGCCATGTTGGGAGCATTTTTGATTTATTAGTAAAAATATGACTTCATGACCTAACAATTCTAAATTCTTTCTGCTTTTACTCATGATGAAACTTGTTATTTTTGCCATCACTTCACTTTTAATGAAAGCAAATTCAAGTCCCTGGATGACTACAAAAGGCACTGAGAGCAATTCTTTGCTCTAAATGATTAAAAACATTTTAAATATTTTGGAAACATGGAAATAGGAATTTGTTTGAAAGATGGGCAAACATCTATATTCCATATCCCTTCAGTATGTTGGCAATCGTGGCTCACCACAATTTCCTGTCCTTTGTAGTTCTTAATAAATTGTCTTTTTGTTATTTCTCCATCTTCCATTTACTCAAGCTCGCCAGATAGGTTATGACTCTCTTGGCTTCAAGCTTCCCTATGCGTATCAAATTTTTGGAACCCTTTTTCCTCAATATGTGCACTAGAAATTTCAACTATCTCTTCCTGATGTTAAGTTTAAGTGTCCTTTTTGTTTCACTTTTCTCTAATGCTTTGTTGTTGCTCACATGTTCAGACCATGTTATTCTCAGCATCCTTCTGTAGAACCACATTCCTGTTGTTTCAAGTGTCTTCTTCATCTTTGAGGAGATTGTTCAGTACTCACTGCCATGTAAGAAGAATGTTATTGTTTAATATTTCAGTACTCTTTTCATTTTAACAAAATGGATGATAAAATTATTAAAGTATCGTGAAAAAATAAAAAATAATAAAAAAAAGAACTAGACATGATATCGTTAGACATAAGCAGTGGAACGAGAACAGTCTACCACCATGAATTAAATAAAGGGTTCAGTTTGAAATTATGTGCAAGTTATCAGATCGATATACACCTGATACAATAACTGAAATGTTGTGGTAACAACAACAAAGATGAGGACAATAGTCCAAATAAGGATAACTAAATAAGAAATTATCCTGGAAAGTGAACCAAGATCAAATGTTGGCTTAGTCTGTTGCATTCACTTTTGTACTAAAGCCGTTCTCCACCTTTCCCCATCACCAGCTATGAGTAAAATATCAGGGTAGACTAAGCTCTCTAGACTTGCATGAAAGCCAGTCTAAGAGAAGAACAACTTTGAATACAAAACTGTTTTGAAAGCAATGGGAAACTGTTTGGTAGCACCCCCCACCCCACCCCAACTAAGAATTTATACAAAATCACATATTAAAAAGTAAGCTAGATGGCTTTTATAATATATGTCCTGATTGGACATGGTATTAAAATACACATGAATACTGATCACATGATAAATATATTTTGTTTCCTTTTTCTAACTTTAACCTTTAAAATCTCTTTTTAAAAGTTTCCAATGGTCCACAGCTTTACATACTGCTCGGTTTATTTATTTGAGTATGGCTCCATTCGTTCCTTCCCCATTGCTGTTTTTGTTTCATTTTCTTTTGATATTTTATTCATTTGCTGTTATTTTTCTATTTTTTTTCGTAATAATCATCTAGGTTCAACCGGTATCAACCCCCCCCCCACACTTTCTTTTTTTTTCTTACTCAATGTATGGGTCAAACCCCTCCTTCTTCACCCTATGAACCAGATGTTCAGTCAGTTGGTCTCCTCCATGAGCCAACATCCCCACTGAGTACTGTGGGTCATATCCCGTCTTGCACTGCAGTCTAACCCAGACTCCCAGATCTCATTTTGTAGTCTGACATCCAACAGCTTTGCTACATGAAGTGTCACTCTCTCTTACAGCTTGCTGTTCACTTTCCAGGTCTATATCTTAAAAGATGCACTTCACCTACCTTCTGCTCTTTGATCATTATTAACAACCTTGTAACTCTTTTGTTTTATTCAGAAATGTTGTTGTTTTTTATTTTTATGTCTGAGTTTTTTGGGGTTTTTTTTTTACATTATTCTTTTTATCTTTTTGTTTCTTACCAACAAATCAATTTTTTTTGTATTTTTTTAGTGTTTCTGCTACTTTGGTTTAACTAACTGTATTTTACTATCTTTCTTTTCTTTTCTAACATTTTTTCTTTATAACTTTTTTTTATTTATTTTGATTTCTTTTCTCCTCTATCAATTCGTACTTTCTTACGTTTCTTTCAAACGTATTCCGTCTCGTTACTCTTGTTATTTTTATCTATTTTTTCTTTTCATTTTCTTTGTCCTTTTCATTGATTACTTACCAGAAATTTTATTTTTTCCACCTTTTTTATCATTTTATTCTGTTTTCCCATCTTATTTAGATTCATTTGTCTTTTTCTCCTTTTAGCTTTTTTCTTCAAAATGTCTCCTTCCTGTCACCCTAACTCTAACTTTATTCTTATTTTCTTCTTTATTAGTAGTGTTCTTTCTTCCTTTCCATCATTCCTTTTATTTTCTTCCTCTTTCTTTCTATCATTCCTTTTGCATTCTTCCTCTCTTTCCTTCCATCATTCCTTTTGCCTGCTACTTCTCTTTCTTCCTCTCTTTCTTTCTATCATTCCTTTTGCATTCTTCCTCTCTTTCCTTCCATCATTCCTTTTGCCTGCTACTTCTCTTTCTTCCTCTCTTTCTTTCCATCATTCCTTTTGCTTTCTTCCTCTCTTTCCATCATTCCTTTTGCCTGCTACTTCTCTTTTTTCCTCTCTTTCCTTCCATCATTCCTTTTGCCTGCTACTTCTCTTTCTTCCGTCATTCCTTCCTTCTCTTTCTTTCTTTCTTTCTTTCTTTCTTTCTTTCTGTCACTCCTTTCTTACACAATCATATAAGAAGCATATTTACACATACTTACATGTTTGAGAGAGACCATATTTTTTGTGTTTGTTCCAAGATAACACTTCCCATCTTTCAGCTAATAGATCTCATTATATTTCTACATAATGCATTAAGCTCTAAACCCCCAAGGGGATGTTCAACCTTTTTCTTAGGAGATAGGTGGCACCCCTGCTTAATATTTTATATTATTTTTTCATAAGACTTTTATACTCTCCAAAGAATGTTGTCATCCGTCTTCATTATATAATTCAGGAACAAGGGAAACCTAAATAGCAAAAACTTAACATTTGGGAAAAAAAAAAAAAAAGTGAAAAAAAAAAGTCTAATGCGATGTACAAGTCTTATAAGCTTTAATTTCATACAGATGAATACGTAAGGTAATGAAAGATATAATGAGATAAAATACATTGTTGTAGAGGAGAAAGATACAAATTTTACAACTCTGTACAGTGGTTATTTTTACTGCCATGTTTACATGATACTTTTTGTACCTAATTCAAATTCCAGTAAATTAAATTATTTCCTTCAATTCACCCCCCACATCCCAGCACAATTGTTTTTTACTCATTTTTCAACCAATACAAGGCCGAAGGGCCCCTCATGGTAGAGCATTACAGAATGAGATTGTTGTATAAGCCTAAGAAGAAGAGAACAGTTAACCCTGGACTTGAAGAGGTTAAGATTGTAGTGATTAAAGAAGCATTCCCTTGAGAGTCTCCTCCATAAAGTAATAGTTTTTGGAAGCTGCTGTCTGAATGGAGCATCCTTCATACTAACGGAATACAAAGTAAATGAGGATGATTTGTTACATTGTACATGGCATGGCAAGCCATAGCTGTGAAGGTCAGAATTGGTGGAACTCTGGAATATAACTTGTTAGTATTTGTCTTGGCCCAGTTTATTAAATATATATAGGCTGAAAAATTCCCACCAGCATAACAATTTAAGATGGTACTTGTATTCAGGGAAAAAAACATTACTATGATAGCTTCATGACAATTTTGAATACATCATCCTCAGTTAGCAACTATGTGTATGTTTTTTACATCATATTTTAGCTGGTGTGTTTTGGGGCTTTCTTGAGGTGTATGTTGTAGTTGAATGTTTCTCAATTTTTTTCACATAAACAATTAATTTCAAGCCCATCCATGCACACTGACAAACATATTACAGATAAATGGATTTTTCAGCAACCCTCACATACACAACACACAGTACAAAAAGAGCCAACTGGAAAAGAAACAGCATCTGGTTTAACCCACTATACAACAAAACGTAAAAACAAATGTAGGAAAGATATTCATTAAACTCGTGCACAAATTTTTACCTCCCATCAAGCATTCTCCACGAGATATTAAACAGAAGCACAATAAAAATCAGCTACAGTTACATCGAGAACAACACAAATAATAAAAAACACAATAGAAAAATAAGCAACTAACAACCTGCACAAATAAAATTTACATGCAACAGCAAAGGTAAGAACTAATGTCTAATTACCAAGCCACCGTAAAATCAGCAGATAACAAAGACCAAATATACATAGGAGTAATTGAAGTACCCTGGAAACAGAAATTATGCAACTTTTTGGTGATTGGTGTAACTAGTGGCTGTGATTTTCCATTTGAGGGTAGTGGGTTGGCAGTTTGCTGGCTGCTGCTCTTGACTGGTTGTTAGGAGTGCAAACTCTTTGGTAGTGTTTAGAGATAATTCTGACCAATCTGTGGTACCTATTGATATTTCATTTTAATCATCTATTAAACAGAAACCCACTATCCATAAGAGAACATTGCCTCTCATGATTACTAGTGTCTCTATAATAAAGTATTAAAGATGAACTCGATGTCCTTTTGTATATCAGCTGCTATTATGATGTTGTCGGACTGATAAACCATGAGCAGGAGTAAATGATAATGTCATCAGCATGAATACCAAGATGTCATCAGGAAGGTCATTGACAAAAATTAAAAACAAAGTAGGATCAACGATGGAACCCTGGGAGACACCCATGTTAGTACGAAAGGATCTAAATGACTAACCATTCAGGATAACTTTCATTTCACGATTTGATAGGAAAAACTGGATCAGTTTGTGGGGAAGACCTGAATACTAGACCCTGTCAAAGGTTTTTGAAATGTCCAATGCAACAGTCCAAGCTTCACCATTTTTATCTATAGCATGATAGATACTTTCTCTAAATATCATCAGTACATGAGCAGTTGACCTGGAGAAATGAAAGCCATACTGCTTTCCTGAAAAAGACTGTGATGAGAGATGATGAACCAATTCAGTATTGTTTAGGGGCTCTGAGAGTTTTTCCCAAAAGTGGTAGAAAGCTAATAGACCAATAGTTGGAAGGGTTGAACCATTGATTAGAGTTCTTAAAAACTGGAACTGCAGATGATGACTTCTAGCAGGCAGGAAAGTTGGAAGCAGTAAGGCATTTGTTATACAGTTTAGAGAGAAGAGGAGCCAGTTCATGAGCACACTTCTTAATGACTATTACAGGGATACAACTGGGTTTATATGCTTTGTAGGGATCTAGGTTAGAGATGATAGCAGAAACCATGGAAAGGGACTTGTAAAGGGGTCAACCTTGCTGTCAAAACAAAAAAAAACAAAACTTTTTTTACATACATAAAGGGCCTTGTAAAGGGTGAACCTTGCTGTCAAAAAAAAAAAAAATTTTTTTTTCACATACATAGATGTAGCCATGATCACAGGTGTTACATCAGAGTGTTTTTGTCCAAGATTTCTGCAGGTTTTATTCTTTTTCCTGCAGGTTACTCAATATGCCATTGATACCATATAATTTAGTACTACCTACCATATGATGGAGGGATCACCATCTAAACCAGCAGGTTTTCTGGAAAGGAACATTGCTTGATATATATTTATGTATGTGGGGATGGATATATATATATATATATATATATATATATATATAATGTGTGTGCATGTAGACATTGAAGTCAACACCCAGAGGCAACAATGTTTCACGATAAATGCAAACATCAGGCACATGATAATGCTTAGGAGATATTGTTTGAGAAATTTACAAATTTTTAATCATTGTAGATTTTTTAAAGTTGCAGATTTATTGTGCCGATAGCTGATCTTGTGATTTTTGTTAATGCGCTATATTGAAATACAATGTGACCTCATTCAGGTGCTCTCAGGCTAAGCATCTGAAACTAGTGGATGCATTTGAGTGCTTCAGGTCTTAAAGGGTGAATACATTCCTCAGCTTTCTAGAAGTGTGACATTTCAGGCAAAAAAGACAGTTGATATGACAGAAAAAATTCCAAACTCTTACACACACTAAAAAATAATTCAGATATAATAATAATAATAATAATAGATATAATAATAATAATAATAGATATAATAATAATAATAATAATAATAATAATAATAATCATAATAATAATACTAGATATAATAATAATAATAATAATACTAGATATAATAATCATAATAATAATACTAGATATAATGATAATAATAATACTAGATATAATAATCATAATAATCATAATAATAATACTAGATATAATAATAATAATAATACTAGATATAATAATAATAATAATAATAATAATAATAATAATACAAGATATAATAATCGTAATAATCATAATAATAATGCTAGATATAATAATCATAATGCTAGATATAATAATCATAATACTAGATATAATAATCATAATACTAGATATAATAATAATACTAATTCAGATATAATAATAATACTAATTCAGGTATAATAATAATACTAATTCAGATATAATAATAATACTAATTCAGATATAATAATACTAGATATAATAATAATAATACTAATTCAGATATTTTAAAGAAATGTCAAAAGTATTTTCCATTTGAAGTACACTAACAAAAATTGCAATTGATACAACAGCCCAGCATATTCATTTATTTGATTATATGTGTTTAAGCGTAATACAAGATTGTCATCTAGGTCCCACCCTTTTACTGTTGAATTAGGTAAATGTAACCACCATTTCTTCTCCAACAGTTTCTTTTCTCGTGCTTCCAACTTCTATTTCCATGCTTCCTCAATAACTACAATCTTTAAAAATTTAAATGCAACATTGATCTCCATCTTCTTGAACCATGTTCAGCTTTTATCCTTTACTCGATGCCCTATATACCTAGTCTTTTCTCTCTCCTTCACTCTCTGTAACCCCACCCCACCTGTGTACTAGTGACATTCCCGCCTTGGCTGGGGGTGAAATGATTATAAAAAAAATATCTCTGAAGATGAACTTTGCTTTCTCAATATCAATTCAGTAGAACAAAATGTGAAAGAAACAATTAAGCAGTAACAGACTGTTTTTACCTTTAACTGATTCGATATATCTAACATCACATTTTTCTTCCACCTGAACTCTTAAATAGGATTCCATCTCAGGTTTCCTTGAAATATTCTCATCTACCCATAGACAATTCCTGTCTTCAAATTAAGTTACCTCAGATAAGGGTAGGTGGGAGATCTGTGTACACATTTGTTTCATACGTCTATTACACTTGATTACATTTCCTTGCTAATGACCAGCCTATCTGCTGGACAAATATATTGCGGTGCCATATTGGCTCCCATGCATTATCAATTTATTGGATTAAACATTTGAATGGCTTTTGTTATCACATAATTCCTGATTTATGCTGAGATTACATTGTCTTCTAAGATATCCATTGCAAATTATCAATGCACTTGATTGTATGGACTTCTCTTTACCCTCTCTCATTCTCTGTATTCCTAGTTTGCAATGCATCGTCGCACGTGCAAATTATTCACAGTGTATGAGAGATTTCATGCTGAAAATGTTGCAAACACTTACTATCAAATCTAGATATCTAACTTATAGCTTCATTTGGCAATGAGTCCAAAGCAGTTTCCCAAGAGTATAAATTAATTTTCAGCGAAAAACTTTTACTAGAGGTCAGTGGTCAAGTGCTGGACAGCAAATAACAAGGTTTAATCATGTGGTTGGTTCAGGTTAGTTGATTTAATGACATTTCAATCCTTGTTGGGTTATTTAATATTTTTTTTTTTTTTTTTATTAAACTGCAGTTGTAAGGCAAATGTCAGTCAGCATAATGCAGGAGTTGTAAGGCAAATGTCAGTCCACTTTATGCCTGAGTTGTATGACAAATATCAATCAGCTTTATGACAGAGTTGTAAGGCAAATTTATTCTACATCTAAGATAACTGATGAATTTTAAGCCAGAGTTGAAAGTTCTATGATATAATGTTTATACTATTTTGAATAAAGCAAATATTGTATGGACACCATTTTGAGTAATCTAATATTGCGTATATTGTATGAACACCATTTTTAATAATATGATATGGATATATATTATATACCTGATAGAAAACAGTTAAAAAGGAACACAATTTTTTTATTTAGCTCCTATTAAGCTCTAATTGTTTGTTGTTTATCAACCTCTACGTATTATTTAATTCTGAAACCTAAATATTTTCTATGCAATTTTATTTCTTTGGAGATAATAATGGTTTTAGTGATACAAGTCCAATTAATTAACCCTTACCTGGAGGGAGAAAAGATGGATTCATACCTTTGCCAAGGGTATTTACACAAAAGTAAATATAACAAATCCAACTGGAATTGGAACACTGCTTTCCAATTAACAATTCTGTGCCATTATCCATACACCAACTGCACATGCAAACTTACAGCACCTGTTATTCGCAAGCAGTCACCCATCTAGGTACTAAGCAGACTATGTTGCTTAACTTGATCATACAAAGACTGGTATTTCAACATGATGTAGCTGCAAGCAAATATGAAGTTCTAATTCATGCCACTGAACCAATAATAACTGAAACTGCAATTCATATCTTTGTGGCATACTGTTATCCATTACACTGTGTGTGTATATATATATATATATATATATATATATATATATATATATATATATATATATATAAAATAATTGGTAGGATGTTGAATCTGACATTCAAACTTACCCTGTATCCAATACATTGAAATTTTGGTTTGGAGACACTCTTGAGGCTGACAAATTACCTTAGTTTAACAATCTAAGCCATTTTAAACTGAATTTATATGGTATATTACCAACATCTTTATGGAATGGATTAAAGAAAAAAAAAAACAGCTAAACTATTGGCTTTACATTACAATTGAATGTGAAAGTTAATGAAGCATGGCAGGTTGAGTAAATAACAGTCTGGGATAATGGAGGTAAGCTCCCCACCAATGAAGTCTGAGGCAGACTAAAAAAATTTCTTTCAATATTATTTTTTCCAATATATTTCATGCTAAAATTTGTGTCCTGCATGCTGCAAAATCAGATTTGGAGAAGTGGGTCAGGCCCAAAACTTTTCAACACCCCCTTGTGTGTAGTGTACATAAATAAAACGTGTATATCAATATATAAAATATACAAACACACAACTGCCATTATTTGTACATGGACAGTATTAAAGATACATGTACATGCCAAACACACATATACAAATGTCGTTTCTCATATTCAGGATTAATCATGTACATTCATCAGTGCACAATCTTTTACAAGAGCACAAATCTCTCTTGCCTTTAGGTATGTAAATAAGGATTTTATATACAGTAAATACTATTAAACAAGATATAAAAAAAAAACTTCTATTAAAAAAATAAAAACAAGCTAACAAAAAATATTTCAAACCTGAAAAAGTTATCAAAAGTGCAGAAAAAAAAAATCACATATTTTTCATTTTTTATTTTCTTTCTTCCACGTTTTTCCTCCCCTCACTACATTTCTGGTCAAATTCATTCCTTTCATTCAAAGTAATAATAGCAATTTTTCAAACATGTTTAAAAAGAAAAAATCTCATTTAAATGAACACACACACACACACACATATATATATATATATATATATATATATATATATATATATATATATATATATATATATATATGTATATATATATGTATGTATGTGTTGCACTGAAGAGCTGTGGTACAGCGAAATAGTACTATCTACGAATGACAAATACATATATATATTTTATGCTTACTGATTTTTTTTTTTTTTCATTTGTTCAAAACAAAAGTGTCAACATGTGGTGATATAAACAATTAAAAACCTTTTGAAAAGCTAAGCGAAACCAATTAAAGTAAAAAAAGTAAAACAAATTATTTATCAAGAAGAAATACTGAAAATCCATTTGTAAGTAACAAAGTTTTAATATTAATATTTTTCTGTAAAAATGCATAATTATAAATAAATATAAATATTAGGTGGCATTTTTTCCAATTCTTATTTTAGTGTATATATATATATATATATATATATATATATTATAAATTAACTGATTTAAAATGTGTTTTTTCGCTACACTGTTCTAACCATGTTTCAAAAATGGAAACTAAAAGCTTTGATTTTAATTTTGTAATTAAATTAAAGACATTAGTTCCATTTGATACTCAAGCAAATTTTGGAGTCCAAAAATTTGGAATCCAAAGCTTCCACTTTTGAAACATGGTTAGAATTGTGTAAAGAAAAAACCATATTTTAAATCAGTTAATTTATTTATATCAATGCTCTGTAAATTTACATTGAGCACTATTTTGTAAAAATAAAAATATCTATAAGAACACCGGATTATATATCTTACTGTTCTTTCTTTATTTATATATATATATATATATAGTGTATTTGGGCAGCAATCATTCTTTTATGCAAGTTTCGTTAAAATCAATTGAAAAGGTACTGCAGTGAAGTTTTTTTATTTAATTTTACTTGTGTTCTTATAATTTTCTTCTTTTCTGGATATAAACTGGATACATATAACAATCTATACATTCAATAAAAATACAGTCATCCTTGATCATGGCTAAATGTACAGTCAAAAGTGCTCGAACATACAAAACATTTGGACAGCTTCTACATAATTTACATCAAGCAAAGAAAATTATGAGAACACATGAAAAATTAATTAAAAATTTAACTGCTGCAGTACCTTTTCAGTTATTTTTAATGAAACATTTATATATATATATATATATATATATATATATATATATATATATATATATATATATATGTGTGTGTGTGTGTGTGTGTGTGTGTGTGTGTTCATAGTGTATCCTGCCTATGTGAAACACAAATTTTGATTATGAAAAGTGGTTATTCCTTTTTTATTTCACCACAAGCAAGGCAATAGAGCCACTAAGACACAAGATGTTATTGGGTGTGAGAGAATACAAGAGAAACATTATTAAGCAGATAAAATAAAAGAACTGGAATGAAGACGATAGTAATGATTGGCATTGTATTTAAATTTTTGAAGATCAAAATTGACTGGAAAGCAAGAAGCTGGAAGTGTGTTTTACAAACATGAAATGCAAGAGAAAAAACTGCTAGCATAGGACTTACAGTTACATCTAGCCATTTCAACTCGAGGATGATGAGACCTTTCTACCAATCTAGTAATATGCTTAAATTCATAAAGACAAAAAAAGAGGAAAGCTCATCAGAAGAATTATCAAGAAAATATTCATCACTAACAGTTTATAGAATTTATTAATTTAATATTTGTTATTTTTTCATGTTATCAATATGGGGGAATATGCTATATAAATGTTCTATACCAGAACAATCAAAATATAAAATAGTAACATATGAAAGCAGGACTGGTACAAGGGTCTTGTATCCCCCCACCCCAAACTATGATATGGAGGGGGCCCCCCACTCAATTTTTCATAGGGTAATATTCATATAAAATATATATTTATTGTAACCCAAATGTATACAATAATGGATCATCTGCAATATAGATGAACAATTCAACTTGAAAAATTGAAAATAAATACAATGTATCTAAACACAAGTTAGGCACATGTCATAATAGATCATTCCATCTTAAATAAAACAATGTTGTTTTATTGCAATTTTTAGCATCAACTTGAAATTTTTTTCTTGTTAAAAATGAATAATTTTAACATATTCAACATTGTGGATAAAAAATAGTGAATTTTATATGGTGTTTTTGAGGCTTAGCATGAGCAAAACAAATTCACAGATTTGGATAAAAAAAAACCAAAAAGAAGACTCTTGAATGATGCCAAAATCCACAAAAAGTTTCATCCTTTAATACTAGATAGTTATGCTTAATTTGTACTGTACATAAATTTATAATGTATGTAAATATCTGAGCATCCAATCAGGCTCCCCCATCCAGTTGGAGGGCTTGGGGTAGTACACACTGACTCTGCAGCAATGAAAAACAAAAACAGTAAAAGAGCTGAATGAAGTTAGCTAGGCTGTACATAAAGACACCACATATACTAATAACTCTAACAATTACATAAATACTGACAGAAAATAATGGTGTCCACTAGAAAAAATTAAAAAAAATTAAAAACATGAAACAATAATTACATCAAGCAAAGAAAATTATGAGAACACATGAAAAATTTAAAAAAAAATTAACTGCTGCAGTACCTTTTCAGTTATTTTTAATGAAACATTTATATATATATATATCTTGGCTGCATTTAAAATCAGGCAATTTAATTTTTATCATTGCCCAATATTCTACTACTTCTCTGCAATAAAAAAAACTAAATATTACTGGTAATGATTAACAAAAGCACAATTTTCTACACTCAGGCCTGACAATTGCGTCTATCAGTAAACAGACTGTCACCTCTATGTGTTGACTTCTATGTTCACTTTTATATTTACACCCCCCCATCTCTGATATTGAGCACTTTATCGCATAAATATAGCACATTTTAAGACTATATATATATATATATATATATATATATATATATATATATATATATATATATATATGTATATATATATATATATATATATATATATATATATATTTATTAACAGGTTCAAAAAACAAAAATAGAGAAACATATACCTTCAAACAAACTTCTGTTAAGGAAAATAACTGAAATTTATATGATAACAACCAAGAGGTGTCTCCCACACACAGTGATGCTGCAACATTAAAATAATGTTCATTGTGCCTGTTCCCAGGTTACACATTGTCAGCAAGGATAGACTAACCCTGATAATGTTTATTGTTTGACCAAAATAACACTTTAATACATATGCTATAGTTTTAGTTATTTGAAATAAAAAAAAGTCCTTCAACTGTAAACAGTGTCTCAGTATTAATACCACTTTTATTTCAATACAGCATATATTGGTTTAAGCAGCAAACCCAAAAGTGTCACCCAGAGCAGAGCCCCCACCCCCAGCTATACGACTGATCGACAAGCATCTGAGGAAGGCTGGAAGGCACGACAACAGTAATTTTGTGATAACAACAACAAACACGAGGACTTTAGTCCAGTTTTAGATAATATAAGAACTCAGAAATTCAAACAAAAATTGTAAATTTTTACCTAAAATTTCAGACTATGCTTAGAAGAAAAATGACAAATAATTTGTTTAAAAATTTTTAAACATATTAATAAATAAAAATAATGACATTCAAGGCAAGTGCAGACAATCTGCTTTAAAAAATTATATATTATTAAATTACTAAACAATTTTATATATTCTGAGAGCTCAAATATACTTAATAAATTTTAAATATTTAGAATTGTTTACAAATTTTTCTGAATTCTCTTATGGAGAACAGGAAAAAAGTGATAAGTTAAAAATATAGATAAAAAAAAATGACGAAATAAACAAACAAAAAAATTCATGAAAAAATATAATAAAATAAATATAAAAACAAAGTAAGAAGTAACAAAAGTACAGGATAAAAAATAAAAATTAGTCACTCAAGAATTGAGTGACTAATTGGAAAAGTTTTTAATGACTGTCGTGTTTCTTCAATTTTGTTTGGATTCAATGTTCTATTAACATTTATAACACAAGGATACAATTTGTAATTTTGAATACTACAATAATTTAAGTGTGTCTAAAATTTAATAAAAGATACACAGAAGCATTTGCTATGTTTATTTAATTAAGTTTTTTTTTATATATATATGTAACGTATTTTAAAATAAATTTGATTTCTGTTACCCCTGACGATCAGATCTGTGTTTGTGGAAATCTCAAACAGAAAATAAATCATTGGACATTTTGTTTATCTATTGATTAAATATTTTTTTGTGAGTTTTGGCAATGTCTCTATGAATATATCTGATGACAGTGGAAGCAGGAGGATTGTCAGTGGTTAAGAGTTAATGCAAATGTTACTGAAAGAAGAGGACTATTGTGTGTCACCTAAGTCATTTTCCTATTAAAATGCACTATAAATTATCTTATGATTGAAATGCATTGAAAATTAAGAAAAAAGGGATTGAAAACAAATGTTACCGATGCGATAGGGCTATTATATGTCTAATGTAAATGCAGTTCTAATGAATTTACAATAGAAATATATATTTCAAATAATGAACAAACACATAGTCATCAGGAATTTATGCAGAAATAAGTAAAAATAAATACGACCAAAATTTTACCATCTCTAAAAAAACAGATAATAAAAATCACCAGGCAAACAAAATCCATAATATGACCAACCAATCAAAGCTTTCACAACCAGGATATAAGAAAAGAAATGAACAAATAAGGAAACCAAAATTTCAACATCTCTAAAAATAAATAGTTCGACCAACCAATCAGAAAGTTTTCTTCAATTTTTGTCTTTCTGTATTATATTGTAGTATATAAAGATTTATTTTGTATTCATCAACATTCTGTGCATTTTCTTTTAATCATTACACAATGCCAGTATACACCCAAATCAATTATATTGATATATGGTGAGAACGGATATTATTCTACAGTAACTCATTCATAACTGATAACCTTGTAATGTTACAGATACAATATGGATATTATACATTTAATATTTTCTAAGTTTAGAATTAAACAAGATCCAATAAGGTAAACTGTACTCTCACTCAGTTACTTTGAGCTGATCATAAAATTCAACATCAAGTTCAAAAAGAGGCTAACAAAAGGTTTGCTTAAATTTTTTGGCTGAATTCAGTCAATCATTTTCATGAGATAAAAATGGAATTTTTTCTTATATTACACGTTTTTTTCCTCAAGTAATTAGTAAAGTGAACCCTAACTGAGTGTCTTACTTGACTATATCAGACATTATATCATAAAATCAATTTAAAACACATTGCCATCGTTGTCCATTGTGTTGTGTGAAGAAGGGCTTTTTTTGTTAGACTTACTTTGAAATGCATATTTATAAATGGAATTCGGGCATTGTACAAATGAAACAAATCGGCTGGCAACATTTCTAAGTTCCTGGTATTGTTCTTGAAAAAAATATGATTGGCTACAGCATCATTTTCATTTTTTATCCACTGAATGCCATTCAGATTTATACTTAGTAAAGAATATCTTTTTGTATTCTTTTTTATCCCTTTTTTTTATTTTTACTTGTTCATTGTTTCAGCTATTCTTTTATATATCTTTTCATACTGGGCTTAAATATACATTCAAATTACTTCATTTTAATCATACCGAGTATCAAACATGGTTTAAAAAAAAGAAAACAATAGCTGAGCAAGGATCTCTACAAGGATCAATTATTTTCTTTCTCTATCCTCCACTCATTATCTTCTTAACAATATTAAGCCAGCTTGATTTGAACCTTTTTACCTTGTTCTCAGTTGAACTTTTAGTTATAGGAAAAATCTGGACAGTTTTGAGAACCTAATCTTAAATCCCAGGGCTTTGATTGGAGGTTTTATCTTTGGTTATTTTTAACAAATGGGATATGTTGAAAAATCAGCCAATGAGAATCAAAATATATGTTTTATTATCAGCAAGTAGCAATTGCTAAGGGAACAAAAGTGGAAAATCTAAGGATAAAAATGCAGGGAAAAGGAATTGTCAAGGTTCTTCAAATAGTTTGAGATTGCACCAAAAGAACTCTGTTCAAAAATCTGCCAAATTTATAAGTGGTGAATTGGTCCATTTTTGATTCTTTCTGAAATCAAGAAATGCAGGTAGTTCATTAAGGAGAGGTAAAAAAAAAACAAGAAATAGAAAACAAGATATATATATATATATATATATATATATAACATACATACACACTCACATCAAACATGTATGTATATATAAAAATGCACATACTGTGTGAATGCATTTATCCTGTGTTCCTATACCTCTATATTTTATAATTTCATTATATGAGTCTTGATAAGTAGATAGAAAAACTAAAATGATAGATAAAAGTGGATCCATATTTAAGCTCAATTTGTCTTGTTCTTTACTCATATACACAAACCTATGTACATTTTACACTTATGCATGAATATATATTTACATGTATGATGATATATAATCATATCTACAGACATACAAAAATATAAATAGAGAAATGAGGGAAAGAGAGAGCTTAAATAATTCACACACACATTATATATATATATATATATATATATATATATATATGAGAAAGGACGAAAGGAAAAGGAAGAGTTAGAATAAGGAAGTTAACAGTAAGTTATATTTACCTGACAGTCCAACCAACCATTAGAAGGAGTTGAAAGAATCATTAGAACTTAGACATTAACCGAATTAGAGACATTCACCCTTTGTGATAGACCCCCTCTGAATACTTGAGGTTAGTAATTTCCATTTGATGTGAACACTGCATGCAGCCTGTCTCCTTTCTTTGGACAATTGTAACCCATATTTCTAGTCAGAGAAAAACGGTAAATTGTGGTGACAAGTGTCTTTTAATCAAAGTTCTTTTGGAAGCAAATTGCTTCACATTTTTCCGTTGTTTTTGTTAGAGTCTTCTTTTATGTACTATTTTTGTGCGTGTTAGCATTTTGCCTGGACAAAAATCTTGAAAACACTTGAAACCTGCCTTTGAACATTCGAGAAGTGATCAGGCGAGATTTTAATTTCGTTTGTTTCATTTTATCTTTTGGACATTTCTAAGTAAAATTCTTTTGATTAGATGAAAAGCAATTTATTCTGGGTAGGTGTGGATATGTCCATGCCATATTCATATGGATATAGGTATAAACATATCTGCACTAACATTTATACACAGTATATGGTGAAAGTTAATTATCTTGAATATGTATGTGCATATATATATATATATATATATA
>OZ010583.1:54054215-54089215 GCA_963932145.1 Acanthosepion lycidas
CTTGCAACTTAGTGGCATTATTGCCTTGTTTGATGTGTATTGATTTAAAAAAAAAAAAAAAAAGCCACAATATGATTCTGGAAATCAATTCTTAAAATTTTACGTGAATTTTATTTTGAAGTGAAAAGTTAAAAGTGAAAAAATTTTTTTCTATTTAATTGATAAATTTTTTGTTAAAACTACAACAAAAGAAACACATTTTAAAGTATTTCATTGGAATAATTGATTGCAAATATCTTAACCATCTTAACCTGAAATTAAGTCATAAAATGAAACTTATCAAATTTTAGTATAATAAACAAATTTAGAATCCTTGTCTATATAAGGCTTTTTTTCAATTTCAATGTCCTTATATTTAATGCTAATGCATAGGTAGACATGAAGACCCATGTATATGATCAGAAAATAAAACATTAAAGGAAAACATTTAATCTTTTATTTTCTGACCTGTTGAAACTTTCTGATTAATAACATCAAGAGGACTTTTATTATTCCACATTAATGTACAAAAGGTTTTTTTGTTTATTTATTTTAACTGCCATATCTGATCACATATAAGACCCTTCCCATTTAATATTACAGAATTATGTAATTAAAATAAGTACCAGTATTGGTAGTCTATAGCAGGGGTCAGCAACCTGTGGTACACCAAGCAATTAACAATGGCATGTAGCCGCAAATAACATCATGAAATCTGAACCAATAATTACTACAATGCAAAGAAAATATTTTTGATTTTCATATATACTAAAGTATATATACAATATATTACTATATAGAATATATTGTAGAACAAGTATATTGACCTTGACTTGTATAAAAATATGTATGCTATTGGCACATTGAATGATTTTAAAACCCTAAGTCAGCACATAGTTACTAAAAGGTTGCCAACCACTGGTCTATGGCATCTGGGGAAATGATGCCCAACCAGATACCTCAAGGCCAACCACGGTTTGGATCATAGAGTTATTATAAACTCTGTGATCTTTTCATTAATTGCATAATAGTTTTAATTCAAACCTGTTGTTCTCATAGACTGGTTACCACTCAAGGCTTATATGCCATCAAATTGAAATTTCCTGATGATTACTCTTATATAAAAGGACACCAGAATATTACCAGAGCCGAAATAGTGCGATGATAAAGATGACAGGCTAAATGTAAATAATATAAAAGGAAGTCATTAAAAATTAATACTTTTCCCTAGGTTATTAGCATGTTAGTGAATTTAATGATCTTGAATGGAATTCAAACTTGGCTCTCCAATTCCTCAATCTGAGCCACAATCCATTACTCCACTGTGGACTCAAATGTTGTAGCATACCTATGGATAATAATGGGTATGTCCCCATTCACATAAATATAATAGTAAATTCTCTATGTTGGTATGCAGTTGGAGATTCATCTCCAGCTGTGGAGGTTAAACTCTCTGCCTCTGGGCAGAGAGAAACCCCTGTTGAGGTTATGCTGAAAAGCAGAGTATCATCTCTGGATAGGGCTACCTGACCCTATTTTATGCACTAGGGTCTACAGAGAAGTTTTGGCTGAGCCTATGGGTTTGGATACCCCATATTAAATTCAGCCTTGTGCTACATCTGACCACATGGGATGGTTAGTAGATATCCTACAGTTGGAGATTCATTGTGGAATTCACTTGACTCACTTCTAGCAGTTGACTACTTATACATGCAACTAGCAAATCTTATATATATTGTTCTTGTCCTAAGTATTAGGTTGGTGCGAAAATAATGTCGTTTTCTCACATATGTTACTATGTGAGAAAACAACATTATTCTTGCACCAACCTAATATTATCATTTATTACCAAACTGTGTGATTATTCTATTCAATAACCTTCCCTAGGTTACAACACCACCAAAAGTTCAATACTTGTTAATAATCCAGCTATATACTAAATTTGTCATGTAAAAATTACTATTATAAATACAGATGTTATAACCTTGACCAATAGTTTTTTTTTTATTTTGCTGTACACTTGTATGAGGATGAGTGTTGAAAACTTCTCAACCCTTGAAGAATTTGGTGATTGGATTAGGTTTTTGGGAAGTTGGTTGTGCTGAGAACTTTTAGCACCTCCTCATAATCTATGATAATATATTTTAATATTTTTATGATTCATTTAGAAAGGAAAAGAATAAATATTTCATGCTTCATTTTCAAGTGAACATTTGGTGGAGGGGATGCTTTAGAAGAATTAAAAAGTAGAGATAGTTGTCAATCAACTCGTTTTGGAAACTGCCTTTGTCCGACACAGATGAACAATTGAAAAATATAGTCTAAAGTGGACAATGAATAATCCACAGTAAGTTTCAGAATTTGACAAAGAAACAGCATTTGGGCAGTGAAGAATTACTTAACATTTTTTTTCTAATAAAGAACATAAACAATTTTTTCCCAATATTAAAGAATGGTCAAATGGTTTGACCTCTCAAATTCTTCATGAATGATGACAGAGACAAAAAACAAGAATTATTGATAAAAAAAACAAAAAAAACAGACAGATGTATTGCCTACAAGATCCTCCTTTTGTTTGGCCAAACTTTATAGGAAAGGATGAGTAGAAAAGAATCCTTACATATTCATCTTGATGTCACACACACAAAAAATGTAAAATTGTGACTAATTTTGCTGCTTCATTGCTCCTTAAAAAAATTCTCATAATTTTGTTAGTCCTGTCATTTAAACCCAATTATTGTTGACACAATTTTTTTAGTGTATATCCCTAAGAATGGATCAATAAGCCTTTTATATGTTGCAAATATGACTGAATTTACATCTGAAATTTTTCATTGTATAGCCTTTTTCTTACTGCCAATTTTATTAACTTAACTTTCATCTGGAATTTTCAGTGTATAATCAACCTGTTTTTATAGGCCTTTTATTTATTGTCAAATTTATTGACTGAATTTTCACCATATAATTTTTAATGCACATGATTTAGGTGCCTTGTCAGGAAAGAAAATTATGCCGAACAAAAATATTTGTCGCAAAATATGTTTTTTTTATGGAACATAAATTAAATCTATAGATTTATTTATGGACCTATGTATAGACATTAAAAACTGACCCTCAGGTTGCATTATTGGAATAAAAAAAGATGCTTTCCAAAAGCTAAACAGAGTATTAAGAAACAGAAAAATGACATTAAAAGCAAAGAAAAAGTATTCAACTACTCTGTAATATCAATCCTTCTATATGGCAGTAAATGCCGGACAATTTTCTTACACAAGAAGGCTTGAAGCAACAGAGACGTGGTTCTACATAAGGATGTTGAAAATACCATGGGAAAAAATATGGGAAACAAAGAAGTTTAAACAAAACAGGAACAAAAGGAACACTTGTACTTAAAATCAGAAAGAGACATAATGAGAAAAGAGGGCTTGGCAATTTTGATGCTCACAAGACATCTTGAGGTCCAGAGGGAAACACTGAGTGTAAATTGATTGCAAAAGAGGGACTATGAGGGTTAGTAAGGAGACAAAGATTGATTAAAACTAAAAGTATAGGAAGTTGTTGAGAGCCCATGCCTGAAGTTGTTGAGAGCCCGTGCCTGAAGTGACAAGGCACATAAAAGAAGGCACATAAAAAAAAATCCCAGATTTGACAATTTTTCAAGACTTATTTACAGGACTGGCTTGCAGTCCTTAAATAAAAATTTCCCCAGTCTCTAAACAAATACTGGAATTTATATAGGTATCATATTTTAATACTGCTTGTTTCTCCATTACTTACCATGTGTGTTACATCCTGCCATTGCCTCAGATAAATAATAGACTATTTCATTTTGACTGCGAAAAAAGATGGAAGAACAAGTTGTATCAGAGACATCGTTTGGGTTTAGTGAGAAGAAAAAAAAGAAAGAAGCTATCAAGTGCTTAACGTCTGCTTTAGTGAAATGGAAATAAGGATGGGAAATAGAAAGAAATGGAATTTTGATTTGATGAATTTATTTTTTATGGTTTATCAACCTTTTGTAAAGCCAAAGCATTTTTTGTATTGTAAGAGTTGTTTGTGTGAGTGAATATTGTATTAGGTTGGTGCAAAAATAATGTCGTTTTCTCACATAGTAACATATGTGAGAAAACGACATTGTTTTTGTACCAACCTAATATTAACCTTTTTTTGGAGGTAACAATTTTTAGATAGAAGTCTTACTATTTAACCCTAAGATGGGAGGGAAGAGTTAGATTCATACTGGAGGAAAATAAAAGGGGAGAAGAAATAAACTGTAGTGCTAAAATGGACATGTATTACTTTTGTCTTTTATAATACTTTGTACTTAGTCTTCTTCAATATTATTCAAGTTTTTTTGATAATTATCCTTCATAAATGAAATATACTTTAGGTGGTGGATATAAAATAATAAAAACATTGCCCATATTTTGTTAAAGTTATTAAGCTAATATATTAAATATAAAATAGTGTTTTTTTTTGAGTATTTTATAATTCTGGTAATCTCAAAGAATGTATAGAGTCATTAAATTAAGTATTAGAAAATCCAAATAGCAAGACAATGAAATTCTCATAGGTATTACTAGTGGTTATAAGTCTTCTCTGAGCTTTGATTGATTGTCTTGTTTTAACAACATATCAACTATTGGTTATTTAATGCTGAAAATATTTCTTTAAACTAAATATATGCTTTGTAAACAATCGTTTCGGTCTCTGGTTACAACAGTCTCCAGTTATGACTTTAGAACAGAGTTATTTAGTGCAAGTAGGCTACGATAGACTCTACATTTATCTTCTTGAAAAGCACATTTAGATTAATCATGTCATAAAATCATTGATGTATAAGAGCAAGGTTATTACAATCAGAACATTTTATGGTATATGCCTCCTGACATGCTGTACATTCAAGATGATGTTCAGTTTTTAGGAGAAATGACTCAGTGATAGGAGGTGTGTCCTATTCTGATTCTTGATTGGATGACTTCTTCCTTCCAACAAAGTCCAAGACCATGATGCCATTTTCTTATAATGAGTTTAATTTTGGAAAATTTCTTGTTTACATGGTTCCATTACTCTTGCCACTTGTTTAGAATGTATGAGTTTATAGTTGCTTTGATGTCTGTATAAGAGATTTCAAATTTGAAATGTTTATCCTTAGGCATTCCTTTGTTGTCATGTCAGGTTTTCCATTTTGGCAAATGCCAATGTGGCTAGGTCCCCAACAAAAAAAAAAATTATTTTTGTTTTTTATTTAATTTCTTGTGAATGAGATTGATCCTGTTTAAAATTTAACTATTAATCATTTCTCAGTGATATATCTATGGATAGTAAAACTAAAAAAACTATAGGGCTGTTTGAGTTATTGACTATTATGAAGTTTAAAACTAAGTCTACAGCTAAAGGTTTTGCACAAAAAAAATGAAAGATCTTTGCACTATATATGGTCGGTTGATTTTGTTTTACAACATATCAATACTTCTATAGGTTATTTGATACTGAAATCTAAATATTTTTAATATAATTGTATGCATTCAACTACAGATCATTTTTATTGTTGGTCACTTTGCTGTATTGTCCTGGGTATGACGATAAACTACGTCCAACATCAAGGCCTCTCTTCAGGAGGTTTTGAGGAGAGTGGAACCATCTTTTAATTGCTGGTGGTCCCAGGTCCACCATGACTCATGGTGGTATCACCTCTTAGGTCCCAGCTAGGGTAAATAGTTAACTCCCAAACTGGGGTCAAGACACTATGAAAGTGTAAAAATAGGTTTTAATACCAGAAATACTTTGTAAAAAATTATTGCCAGCAATATATTTTTGAAAAAAAAAAAAATATTACAAGCAATACATTTTTGAAAAAAAAAACCAAAAACTACCAGTTGTACATTAAAAGAAAAAAAAAATCCCCAGCAATACATTTTTAGAAAAATATTACCAGCAATAAAAATCTTGTTGGCATTTAATAACCCATTGAAATTGATACGCTGCAAAACAAAACAAACCAAATCAAACCATCACTTTGCTATAAAATCTATTGTTGGTCATTCTGCTTTAAATATGTATTGTTGATCATTTATATATATAAAACTGACTATGTGTGTGTGTTCGCGAACTACTCAAGAACCATGAGGCATATTTCCACCAAATTTGGAACATAGATTGTACTCGATACTGGGTGTGTCTGGGCAAAAAAATTAGTCATTTTTCAAAAATCAATAACCGATAATCAATAGATATAATGTTTAAATGGGAATTTCCATTAGTTTGGTTGTTTTTAAACTTTCAGACTTGAAGTCTAAACCCTAAGGCGGATTTTAATGAAACTTGATAAGTGTATGCAACTTACTGTCATGCTTATTATACACTATAGTGATTTTCATTTCTCTCGACACTGGGACCCCCAGGGTGCCCCAAATGAACCCGAAAAATTCAAATTGCTTCGATTTTGATTAAATTTTTCATGTTTGTGACACTCTTACAATGAGATAGAAATTGGTTGCATGAGTGGGCCCCCAGGATGACCCTATAAAACCCTAGATGCCTCAATTGCTTTTCAAGTGTATTTTGTAGCAGTATTCCCAATTTCAATGAAAATTTCAGTACATATTAAGATTATATCAAGTAACTGAAGTAGTCACTTGGAATTCACTGGGACCCCCATGAGTTAGGGGACCAGCAGGGAACCCCGAAATTTTCAATTAAATCTACAGCCTTGGCCATAAAGTCAATTAAATAGAAAACTTAAAAAAGATGTGCTTTATTATTTCAATTACTATTAGTCTTAAACCTGTCCTTTGGCTTGAAATTTGGGACCCCTAGGGTGAACCAAAGGGACCCCCAAATTTTCAAATTGCTTCAATTTCAACGAAATTTTACATGTATGTTACAATCTTAAAACGAATCAAAAACGATTATCAGATTTTTAAAACTACATAAGGGGGCCCCAAGATGACCCATAAACACCTTGCTGTCCCATCAGTCTTTCAATTGTAGTGGTTAGCAGCATTCTGATGAAAATTTTTACATAATCTGTGTTTAGATCAATCAACTCAAAATCAAAACTGACACCCCATGTGTCATAAATACATTATGAAAAATATCAATTTTTCCCATGGATTTCCCGTTTTCATACTGAAATAGTTTAGTTTGCATTAACTTGATGGCAAAAATTATATCCTTCCTTAAGAAAAAAAGAATAAATGCAAACGAAAGTGTGCACCGATGAGAGAAGTGCACGTAGGTATAAGACACATGTGCGAGATCAATTGAGATGTGTAGTATGTACAATTCATTTTGCTCCACGTGCAATGATCAATCGAGTTATGTAGTGAGTACTATCGATTTTGCTTCACGTGTAGTGTTCATTAATGCTATGTGATGAAATAAATGCAAAAAATCTCATTCGAACCAAAGTTGTCATCCAGTAAAAAGGTAGGCTGCCTTCGTGCATGTATATTTTGAATTTTTGATACTTTAAATTTAAATTTGTGAAAATCATATTATTAAAAAGTTTAAGCGTAAATTCTAATTTTTAATTATATATTTATCATCTTCTAATCAGCGTTTAAATAATGTTTACTAACTCATATATTTGGAAACTTGAGCCCTAAAATATTGACAGTTTTATTCTGAAAAATGCACTTATAATAATGTAAAAACCCTCTTTCGATTCATTTATAATTATGCTAAACTTAGCGTGTATGTTTTAACATTCATAGTGCGTAGGTTTCTAGCTGCACGTTAATTTTTATTTTTATCACTAGAACGTTTTTTTTGGTAGTCTATTTTTAGATAAATCCTAACTTTATGAGCTTGCTTATAATTGTTTAACATGTTCCCGTGGTCTCCCTTATAAACTTGCATTTAATTTATTGTGGCTATATTTCCATTAATGTACATAATATTCTTGCTTTTTAATTGATTACTTCATCGTTATTGAAAAAGCTTAGCCAAACCCCTCCAACTACAGCCTGACAGTAATGCCAAGAAAGTGAAATCCTTTCCTTAGACGTGTGCTACTACTGCAGCTGAACGCATGAAAGCATGGAGAAGAAATCCTTCACAACAAGAAGCTCAAATTAGACTGACACAAAACGCTATTTGTACAGCTAATGCAAGGTCATCGGAAACTAATGATCAATGGTTAACTAGATGAGGAAGGAATGCTGCCAGAACTTCTGCTACTCAAGCTGTCAAAACTGAGGGGCAAAGAACAATTCTATACAGTCTTTGTGAACGTTGGTTTTCAGCCTTGGCACGGCTGCTAGGAGAAGTCTTTGTTGAATTTCTTCTCCTTCCAATGCATGTTGTTCATTCAATGTAGTTTGAGCAAAAGCTGTCAACAAAACATTTCTCTTCAACAATTTTCAAAGATCAATTGCGATTAATGTACTCTTCACTTGCTGACAAATTTTTTTGTATCTTCTGTGCTTCTGTAAAAAACAACTTTCTCCTGTTAAAAATGTTTTCACACTTCACATCATTATAATTTTTCACCATATAGATAAGAGGCACTAAAGAAAAATCTTCTTTATTATTAACTTTACAGATTGGATGAGGTTCGTGATCTTTTTTTGAATAAACCTAGGCAATGCCAGGTAATGTTGCTAGTTTTACTATAAATATATATTTTTATATTTCTCTAATGTTTTGTTTGTGTTTGAGGGTACATTATTTGTCTATAGCTGGGACCCTAACAGGTGCTACCACACCGAGTCAGAGTGGACATGGAAACAGCTGCAGTTAAGAGGTGGTTCCATGTTCCTCAAAAACCTCCAATCTCCTGATCAGAGGCCTTGCTGCCAGATGTAGTTTATTGTCATACCCATGACTTTGAGCTATGAAGAATTTTGATTACTGTTAGATAAGTCACAAGCCTGATCCTTAGAAATTCCATGAACATTGAAAACAATGATTATTCATCCTCTAATACCTTTGTGCTTCTTTCATTCTCTCACCCTATCTTTTCATTCTGTACTTTATACTTCCCAATTTTCATTACCGTTCGATGTGTTTATCTAAATGTTATATACAAACATGGGCTAAGTTCATATGAAAAGAAAAAGAATATACAAATATTTTCATCTTCATACTCTCTCTTATCTCTCCCCCCCTGCCGATGGTTTTTATCTCTCCAAAAACAATTTTAATGTATTGCAATTATTTACACCATTCCATCCATATCTGTCTTTCAATCTCACTCATTGTCTCTAGATACCCCAACAGCAAGCCTGACTATCTGTTTCTTATACCCCTTTCCTCTCACTCATATATATATATATATATATATATATATATATATATATTTTATTCAGTTAAAAAAAAAAAAAAAAAAAAAATGAAAATTTCCGGTTCATATTTGTAATATCTTCCCTGGTCTAAGCGATTTTGGCTTATACTAGCCATTTCCAATTATTATTTTTGTTGTATGCTATGTCAACATGTTTAATTTTTTTTTTTTTTATATGGTGATGGCTGAACGTACTTAAAGATAGGAAAATATGTTTGCAAATACAAACTGAAAATCAGAAAAATGATCAGAAACATTGACAAAGTAAACAGAAAAATAATGAACAAAAAAAAAATTTTCATTGGTTTTAATGCATAGATAAAAATGATTCCCCAAATACACTATATATTTAGACAGAAATGTAGATGTAGGTAGATATATATAGATTATGTATTTGGGCAGCAATCCCTCTTTTATATAAGTTTCATTAAAGAGGGCTGACAAGGTATTGCAATTAAGTTTTTAATTTAATTTTTCTTGCGTTTTTACAAGTGTTTTCTTTTCTGGATACAAAGTGCGTAAAAACTATCCTCGTATGAACAACTAAATAAAAACATAATCACAGAATCTTGTCCATCATCTCCTAAGCTATACGTTAATTAAATGGTCGGTTCCTTGTACTGCTTCAGAAAGTACCTAGATAGATATATAGATATAGATAGATTAAAAAAATAAAAATCATTAATTCTATCTGTAACATTTTATTATATTAAACATTATTTTTAGAGGAGACTCATGTTTGAGTAAATGCTTCAGTTTTACATGGCACAGTGGATAAAGGTGTTGGTTAGATCCAGTGACAGGACCAAAGAGTGAGAGTTCAATACCCGATTAAAGCAGTGGAGAACTTTCAGAGGGAAAATTAACAGGAGATAACTGATGACGGACAACCACTAAACATGGCACATGGAACTAGAACAGTCTACCCCAGTGAGCGAAATAAAGAGTTCAGTTCGACATTCCAACCACCTGAAATCGTCCAGAGTGTACAACGGCTGAAACGTCGTAATAAATATGGCGACAAAGATGAGGAGAATAGTCCATATAATGTAAATAGTGTACATAATACCTCAACTCAGAAATGTAGACAGGTAGCAATTATTAGGCTGCACACTCAAGCAAAATTAGTTAGCAAAATATGTGGAGGGCATATTTTGATTTATTAAGATTTATTGAGCGTAAAACAATATAAAACAAGCTTTTCTGAATCATTTTTCTTGTAAGAACCTCATACAGATTTCACATTGATAATAAAACTTTTCCATTTCCTTATTAAGAGCAGGAAATTAGCTGACCATTCACTTTTGTGAGATATGTTAACCAGTACTCACAAATACAGTTGTGAAGAAATGGGCACTGGTCATTTAAGCATTTCATACCACATCCCAAACAAATCTACCAATAAAAGACAACGATCCACCTTTTGCACCTGCAGCCAATGTTCTGATGATGAGAGGAATTATACTAATGACATTCATAGTTGGGATACAAATGACCTTGAACAGAAAATAAATATCAGCCCGTGCCGTGGCACTAGACATCTCCAAAGCATTTGATAGGGTTTGGCATGCCAGCCTTCTTCGCAAGCTCCAGGGTTATGGCATTACGGGTTGATTGTATAACCTAATACAATCATTCCTGTCTAACCGTGAATTGAAGGTTGTTCTCAACGGATTCTCATCCAGTTCCTATCCCACGAATGCAGGTGTTTCTCAAGGGTCCATCCTAGGCCCCACTCTATTCCTTATCTACATAAACGACCTTCCTGATGCCATAAATTCCCAAGTTGGCATCTACGTGGATGACACTACAATTTATTCCTGCCTCAAAAACAAATCTAGTGTCACTGACAAAACTCACCTGGTCGTGCGCCTAGAAAAGGACCTCCAATCGGTTGTGAACTGGGGCAAGAATTGGCTGGTCAACTTCAACGCTTCGAAGACAAAACTGCTCTCTATTAATCACCACAGAGATCCTTCCCTGCCCTCCATTAGAATGTCTGATGCTCAACTTGTCGAGAGCAACTCTCTGCGGCTGCTCGGTCTCACGTTCACTGCTGACTTGAGATGGAATAAATACATTGAGTCAATTGCTTCGCCCACCGCAAGGAAAGTTGGCTCCCTGTGCCACACCAGGAAATTTTTCTCCCCGGAATTGATCCTCCAGATCTACAAATCAACAATTTGTTCTTGCATGGAGTATTGCTGCCATATATGGTCTGGTGCCCCTTCTGTTTGCCTCGGGGTTCTTGATAGGCTCCAGAGGCAGATATGCAATGTAGTTGGCCCTGCTCTGGCATCTCGTCTACAATCACTTTCTCACAGACACGTCGTCGCCTCTCTCTGTCTGTTCTACAAATACTTTCATGGAAATTGCTCCAAGGAGCTGCATTCCCTGGTTCCCAGTCGTCATGAGTTCAAGCGCCCTGCGAGGCTGGTATCCCGCTCTCACCCCTTCACTGTTGAAACTCCTAAATGTAGCCATCTCTTCTACTGCAATAGCTTCATGTCTCGCACCTCTCGCCCGTGGAACTCCCTTCCCTATCCCTGTTTCCCTGTGAGCTATAATCTCCAGCTATTCAAGTGTAATGTCAATCGACGTCTCCAGTTGCCTTGATCTATCCACTACCCTCCTCCTCATCCTTTCTTCTATCACTCCTATCTGATCTTGCTCTAAATTTTCTGTAACCCCTTGCGTCCCAGTGGCTTCCCGCCTTGCTTGGGGTGAAAAAAAAAAAAATCTATCAAGTATTCCAAGAAATATGCCCCAAAATAAATCTTTTGAAAACAGAAACTATGATCGAGAATTAGAATGAAAGCAGCAATAAAAAATCCATCCAGGTTATAGAGTTAATCAATACTAAAAACTTCAAATATCTTGAGATATAGATTAGTTAGAACAAATTTAGCATAGGAAATAAGGAAACAAAATATAGAATAGGCTGTGCCAGATATGGTTTTGCCAAAAACCATAAATTGATAAGAAACAAAACATTAGCCTAAAAGTTGAGTCATATTATTAAACAGCCTTGGGATCAAGTTATGCATGGCACTACACCAATCTGGAAATATGTAAACTATCAATGCTTTATACGATCAATGGTGAAGAAAGATATAGAGCAAGTAAACCTTTGGGTTTTGTCAAAGACCATCCTTCTTTGAACATTGTGGACTGGCCCTACAGAATCACAAAGAAATGTACCAAATAACAGAAATCACATGACTTGAGGACTACCAAGAGCAGCAACAACTGAAATGGATAGCAAGAGAAGATAATTAGATAATCTAAATGCTGATTTTCCACACTAACTTAAAGAAAAGGTTAGGAAGGAAACTCCCATCAGTATGGGAAAGCAATAACAGCTACTGGACTTCTAAAATCTATTTTCAATAAAAATTATTTTAAGTGTAAGATTTTATAAATTTCAACTGAAAGCAGTATTGGTTGCTCGGTCAATGAATGCCGAATGTTTCCTTATAGGGAAATGGCTAGCATTAGCATACTATTACAAGTCTCATAACCTACTTGGGTCATAGCAGCAGCACATGTACTGCAGCCATAACAGCAAAATAGACTGATGGAGCTTATCCTTCTTTAATTCAGAAGTGTCATTCTTTAAGACTGGCTACAAAAAAGATAAGAAAAGAGTAAACTTTGATATTTAAACAATAGCCTGAAGGATGTGGATTCATGCCTTTTAAGAAGGTATTAATGCAAAATGAAATTCATCAGAATTTGAATTTGACACCTGGCAAATATTATCATACCAACAGCAGTAACAACTAAAATGGATAGCACATGTAACTCAAAGAGAAAATAATTACATAATAGATGTTGACATTCCGCACTACTTCAAATATAAAAGATTTGGAAGAATACCTCCATTAATACTGGAAACTATCTATTATTGCTCTAATAATAGCTACTGGAATTGAGGAACCTATTTTCCTGAGAAATCTTTTAAGAGAAAGATTTAAGAAATTTCAACCAAAAGCAGTACTGGTTGCTCGTTCAATGAATGTCAAATGTTTCCTTGGTGGGAAAAATGGCTAATATTACCATTACCATTATTTTCAAAAGAATGCCAAAACAAAGACTTTCAACAGCTGAAATGGACATCACATGTAACTCAAACGGAAAATAAAAGTTTAAGAAGTAAACCCCCATCAATACTGGAAAGAGCAATAAAAGTTACTGAACTTGAGAAATCTATTTTCCTGAAAAATCGTTTCAAGAAAAGGATTTTATAAATTTCAACAGCAAGGATTACTGTGTGCCAAATGTTTCGTTATATGAAACCACTAATATTGCCATTACCATATGCTCATAAGTGAGGTACCTCCACGAGATCGCTAAAAAAAGAGTATAGCATGATGAAAAAGATGCCAAACTTGACGAAAACAAAATTTTATCGTCTAAATGTTTGTTATTATTAAGAGGAAAGATCAAAGTATATTTGGGGTATTTTTTTTCCATTTTTTAATCGTTCCTAGCACATCCGAAATTTTCGTTAAAAATCTAGTTTTTTTTGAGTCAGCAAAATTGACCATTTTTTCCATTTTAGAAAAAAACTTGAAATCTCACTTTGAAATTCTTTTAAATATCAATTATCATTTTTTCAAAAGTTATTTTAAGAAAATCAGAAATTATAATGTTTATTTAAAATATTTTGAACCAAACTTAACTTTTGTGCCAAAAAGATGTAATTTGAAAATAAAACAAAGCAGGTCATAAACTTTTGCGTCTCTTGACAGGTGATGAATGACATATTTAAAAATTCTATGAGGCTAATTTGTTCTACGGAAGGAGAAAAGTGAAATAATTTACATTTAAGTGAACAAATTATTTACCTCGTTATTTTTAACGAAAACTTTCAGTGGTCTAATTTTTTTTTTTTTGTACTTAGCTTTCACCTTTATGTTTACGATGCTTTATGGAAAATATATTATAAAGAAATTAAAATAAGACTGTTAAGAGTGAGATTAAATTTCATATTTCCTAAGAAATGTATCTAATTAATTTATAGGTACCTTTCTTATGAAATTTTATCAGAACTGTACATAAAATATTATAATTTTATGTACATTTATTACATTTTACTGTTATTTGTATTTGCATTCATTTTATTATTAATTTTGATATTTCATTAATGGAAAAATGTCATAACTGAGATTAATATAAAAATAAGATCATATAAATTTCATAAGATGATACTGATACTTGTAGGTACCCTTTTCAGTTGAAATTGAAAAATCAAATTAACTTCTCCACACGTGTTTGGCAAAAGTAAAGGCCTCAACAGCAGAGAACAATGCTTAACTCAAATAACGCAACTTAATTATATTCTGGTTGGTCTTCCATACTTTATAATTACAGCCCGGATATAAGCACAAAATTACATTTCTTGATTACTGTGGATCTTCTGATTAGTCAAAATGATACAGTTTACAATGCGCTATAAAAAGATCTATCTCATAAGGACACTTAGGAAAGCCGATGGGGCTTTTAATTAATTTTATAATATTTTAACAACTTAAATGTAAAATCTATTATAATTAAAGGAATAACAAATAATTGTATTAAAAATTCATTTTTCATCGAAAAAATTTTTTGCTTTCAGAAAATATTGTCCATATTCATAAAAACAACTAAAAGCAAATAAAAGCATTTGAAATTAAATAATATCTTTGTTTTATTGAGTTTTGTATGTTACAATTCAGAGCTGATTTTCAGGTACGTTGGCTCCAATTAAAAACAAAAAAAAACATGATTTGCATTCCTCAAAACCCTGTGCTTTTAATTATTGTAATCACTAAACCCGATGCGATCGAATTTCTAGCGTTTTCATAAAATTAGTTAGGGGGTGGGTAATAAATACTTAAAAAAAAATATTTCTACCATGACTTTAATAAAAGAAAACATATTTATAATAATTTCGATCATCTGTGCACAATTTTTCAAATTAATGTGTGTCATACCAAAAAAATGTGCTAAAAATTGTCTATGTTATTTACTAGTTCCGCTGATACAAATAGAAACAAGGTTTTTTTAATCAAAATTTAGAATGTTCTAAAAAGAAGGAAAAAATTTTTAAAATAATTAAAAAAAACTTTGGTCTTTCCTCTTAATAATAACATAAGCATTTAGACAATAAAATTTTGTTTTCGGCAAGGTTGGCGTCTTTTTCATCAAGCTATGCTCTTTTTTTAGCGATTTCGTGGAGGTACCTATCATAAGTCCTATAATCTACTAGGCTCATAGGAGCACTATATGTACTATAGCTGTAACAGCGGTTGGGGGTGTAATACTGATGGAGCCCATTCATTTTCAAGCTGATTTTGAATTCAGAATTGTCAATCTTTGAGACTGGCTGCAAAAAAGGTAAGAAAACAGTCAGCTTTATTATTTAACCAAAAGCCTGAAGACTATGGATTCATGCCTTTTGTGAGGGTATTAGTGCAAAGTGAAATTAATCAGAATTTGACATCCTGATTTTGCTTTCCATGTTGATAACCATTTCACCAGACTCACATCCACTATGCCATAGTTAATGTCCGCTCTCTTCACTCTCTCTAACCTTTAAACCATTTGTCTTTCAGTTACCATGGCCATGACAATTTCTGAATAAGCCAGGATCAATTTACTTCAGACCAGTTACAAAAATAACAGTATCATTAATAAAGATATTAGCAACAAGCTTAAATAAAATAGGGAGAGAAAATGCTGAAAGATTTGTTCATGCTTTTTAAACTGTTATTAAATACCTTAAAACAAGTACAAACCTCAGTCTTGAACTTAACAAACCAACAACACAAAAACCTCCATCCCTTGAGTGATTTATATATTAAAGTCCAGTTCTGAAACCCCAAAGTTTTATCTCTGTGCTTTCAGCACAGTCATAAAACCTGCTTGTTGTAATCAACTCCACTGTAACACGAGAACGCAACTTTATCCTTCACACCTCAGCCCCACCCACTGTCTGTTGCTTTTAAACCTGTCTCTACCCTCTCTATATATACACATAGCTTGCAACCACTCATAAATTATCATAAGGAAATAATAAGAGTTTACCTTTGTACATGTGCAACCCAATACTAATTGCTTGTCGATGCACACTGCAGAAGGACGGCTCTTGTCTAATTTCTTCGTAATCTCTGTGACATCCAATTAAATGCGTGTTTAGTTAATGATAAAGTGTCGCCAAAGTTTGGGCAACTTGCACAGTGAGGATCAGGTTCCATAGTTTGATTGGTAAACTTGATTTGTTCCATGATAAGGTGGATACAACACAGTCAACAAGATTATGCATTCAGATATGCAGGCTTTTTTCTTCATTGTTTGATGCATATATTCATAAAATAGAAGTACTTGCCTATAAGAAATAAGGGAAGTAGATTCATGCCTTTATGAATATGTATGGGATTTATGTGTATCTGCCAATTTCTGTAAGCGACAATATATGGACACTTTTTGAAATAGATGCCCTATTTGGACTGTGTTAGTTTAGAAAGAGTCTTATATGTATTTGTATCAAGTATATGTAAAACAAAAAAGACATTTATACTTAACAACAGAAAGAGACAGTTGAAATTCTTAGGGAACATAAGGAAATTGTGACTCTCATAGTACATATTGAAGGCAAAAAGCACACAAAAACAATGCATAACCTACCTTGCAAGTTTGTTTAAATAGATGACAAAACATGGTTTAGGAGAGATAATAAAAAGACTAAATTTATTCAGAGTTACAAAGGATAGAAAATTGTGGAGAGCCATGATCATGAAAGCCTGTCATCCACTTATCAAGAATAAATAAAGTTGATATCTTTTTATTAGAGAGATAACAAAAAGACTAAATTTATTAAGAGTTACAAAGGATAGAAAATTGTGGAGAGCCATGATCACGAATGCCCTCATGGGAGATGGCACATGGAAGTAGAAGAAGGAACTTGTGTAAATGGATTAGAGAACATGGTTTAAGAGAGATGACAAGAAGACAAAATTTATAAAGAGTTACAGGAAATTGTGGAGAGTAATGATCACCAAACTGCATTATATTCTCCACAAAATTGGCCCTTAAACTTGATGTCAAAATACAATCCTATAATAAAGCATTTATGTTTTAATTATTTACAAATGAATAAGGGAAGACAACTGCATAGTTAGTTAAACACCAACTTCATTATCACTCCAAGTCTGCTGAAGGTGGCCATTAAGCTTAATATCAAATAAATCTCAACTTATAGAATTTAGGCTATAATTATTTGAAAATATAAGGGGAGATTAAACCAAACTCAAACCTGCAGTATTGATCACTATCACTCCAATATGGCTGTTAAGCTCAATATCAAATCACTTTCTATTTATTGAATTTATGTTTGAATTATTTTCAAATAAACATGAAAAGTCATTTTATCTGAACAAAAACTGACTTTGTAATAAATCTGGGTACAGTTAAATATTGTCTGTGTCTCCCTTCCAACTTACATCAGCAGAACAATATAAACTGCATTGTTAACATGTAATGAGTGCTTAACTATTTCATATATATCTCTGATATTGAGTACTTTTTCCCATAAATATAGCGCACCTTAAAACTATACATACATATATATATATATATATATATATATATATATATATAATAAAAAGAACCAAAATAAATACGAACCAATTCATCAGACCTACAAATTCAATTTTGAATTTGTAGGTCTGATGAATTGGATCGTATTTACGATTCCAATGGAATAAATTATGACCATGGAATATTAGTGTTTAAGCCTTTTTATTATATCCTTACTCTGTCCTGGACATTGAGTTCTACCTGGATTCTATCCTCTCGGAATTTTTTATTCAAAAAAAATATACATGTGTGTATATGCACCTGTGGATTTTGCATATATATGTATATTTACTCCTAATATTATCTATCTATCTATATATATATATATATATATATATATATATATATATATATATATATATATATACGCACACATAATTATAAACAAATAGCGTTGAAAATATCTAAAGTAACATTTAATTTGCATAAAAATTTTTAAAAACATATTTTAATAAATATTTGTCTAATTTTTATTACAGTTTTTAAAAATTGACCCATGTAAAGCAATGATACTGTTGATATTTTTTTATTGTATTTGTATAGAAAGAATTATTTCATTAATAAGTTAGAAAACCTCAATATTCATAGTAAGCATTGTTGTCATCTGACATTTCACATTGTTGCAAATTAGAAAAACAGAGCCAAAAAACTATTTCGTGGAATTATATAAATAAGCCAAAATAATGTGTTTAATTAGGTTATCATAAAACTGTACCAAATTATTGAAAAAAATAAATAGTATGTTTCAAACACTGACGAAAAAAGCCTGCATATCTGAATTAATTATTATTATCATTAATAATAATAATATAAACATTAGAAAATTATTCAAGTTTTTTCTCTCATGGTCAACTCTATGTCCAGAGCAGGAAATTCAAGTGGATCTAACATAAGGATGAAAAGAAATTTATGTAAGAGAAGACTTGATAAAAATGTTTACTTTAGACTTTTATGAAAATTTAGTTTTCCCTGTTTGTCAGGATGAGAATTTGGCTTATTTAAAAAATACATACTTTGGGATTTTTTACATAAATAATGAATTTTTTTTGCCTGGTTCTTAAGCAAACTAAATTCAAAATTATAGTATTAGCTTTATTTATATTTCTTTTATGGGCTGTATCCCTTCACGACATGCACAATCATAGCTCTCCACAACGTCCTGTCACTTGTAGATCTCAGCAATCTTTAACTCTTTACATCTGTCTTTGCTCATTAGAGAAATTATTCACTGTTTCCTAACAGTCCATCCAGCTTTTGCTCTGTCCTGTAAGTGTTAAGTTCTCCAAGACTTATTTCTTCATTATTCTGCCCTCTTTTTATACATTTCTAATATTTTCTCATCTTAATGTTTTCTTTTGTTTCTACAAGACAACTTTCACTATTCCTACATACCATTGAATTTTTGTTTCGCATTTTCCGTTGTCTGTTACTTTACTACCCATATAATTAATGTTAGAATTTTGGGGTAGTTTTTATACTAGTGAGCTAGCCAAAATGAGCTGACTCATTTTATAGTCCACCAAGAGAAGGGTTAACCAATCAGAAAGCTCAAAATATTCAATTTGACATGTATAAAGGCAACCATTTTGTTTTCTCCCCAAATATCTTCATTGCCAACCTCTGATATCGAAGACATTACGGACTTCGCTAGATTCCATATTCAGAGACTACGTCAAACATGGTCAACAATTAAATCTACGTACTTGCTTGCTTTTGGCATCCCAAATATGTAACTCCCACTTTTAACTGTCTCCTTTGCTGATGACCATTAGGGCAGGTTGATTTTTCACTTTTCTTTTAGAAAATTAATATTGCTCTCAGTGTGAAAGCTCAGGTTTAATGCAATAAGTACTGACACCAAAAATTAGATTCATAGCCTTTACTAATTATTGAGCATTGAGTATCAAAGATCTCTTGAAAAATGTAGAAAAATACCTAATCTTTTTTTTGCTTACAAACTGACTTAAAAATTTTACTATTTCAAGAATAAATAAAGTTGATATCTTTTTATTAGATACATGGAAAATATATTCAAACCAGAATATGTAATTATTAATGTATTTGATGAGTAAAAACTATAAAAGAGTCAGAAATTACAAAAAAAAAGGCTACTCAATGAATAAGATTTGTTATCTAATGACCAAGTATTTGGACCATATTTTCATGTTCTTTTTTGGCTCTGTGGGAAAAAGATGAGCCCAAAATGCAATTTGCAAATTGGGAACACTAGTATCAAGCAGACTTGTCAGTTTAAATATCTGGGAAGCATTCTGACAGAGGATGGTAAATGTGACATTGAGATCCGTAGACTTATTGGAATGGCCAAGGATGCATTCCAAAAGCTGGCCAGAGCATTGTGAGACAGGAGGATTTCTTTGGTAACAAAGAACGGCAGTGAATGTTGGACAATTTCCTCAAAGATGAAGAAGAAACTAAAGGTGGCAGAGATATGGTTCTACAGAAGGATGCTAAAGATACCATGAATTGACCATGTGAGCAATGTTGAGGTCATAGAGAGGATGCAAACAAGGAAGAGGCTTACCCCTTAACATCAGGAAGAGGCAGCTGAAATTCCTGGGACATAATGAGGAAGGAGGGCCTGGAGAATCTGATACTCACTGATCGAATAGTGGGAAAGAGAGACAAGGAGAAACAATGTATGACATACCTAACAGCTTTAAGCGAGTGGATGTCAGAACGTGGTCTTGAGGAGATAGCAGAGGGAAGCAACTTCTTGTGAGCTGCAAGGGATAGAAGGAAGTGGAGAGCCATGATTGCCTATGTACTGAAAGGACATGGCACATAGAAAGAAAAATAAGGGTTATTTAAAGCTGAAACACATTTTGGTTATGAGACTAATAGTTTATGAGTGAATATTGTACTAACAATTTTTTTGTGAATGACAACAATTTCCCACAAAACAAGTTCTACCATTTAACTTACAGCCGGGAGGGAGGAGATCGATTCATACCTTTTCCAAAGGTATTTGTTTCTAAGTGAAAGTAACAAACCTGACTAGAATTCAATCTCTGCTTTCCGGTTTCTTATTCTAAGCCACTACTTTCTACTATCAGCACATCTACTTATAGTAATGGAAAACAAGCTGTAAGGAGTGAGTTTAGTTTGCTAACCAATACTCCAACACAAGATGTCCTCTGCTCTCGTTTCATATTCTGAAGCAATATAAAACTTATTCTAATCTAGTGGTTTACCAAAATATTTCCTTCCCAGAAAATCTTGAACTCGCTTTCATTCTAATATTTCCACATCCAGTTCTAAGAGTTCAAACATTTCTTCCACTGACCAAATTCTTTATATCATTAAAAACCAGACTCATTCTTATCTTTCATATTAATTTGCCAACATGTATCCCTTCTTTTCCATTTGGATTTAGTCTATTCTTTTTCTTTTTTGAAAAGAGGGTGCTGAGTTTTTTTTTAGTTTTTTTTTTATTGCATTTGGTTATCTATTTTTTTATACTTGAAAGTAAAAGAAAAGAGGGAAAATATTTTCTCTCTTTTAACATGAAAATAATTGGAGAAGAAAATGAAAAGAAAATTCCATACTATTCCTCTGGGTGGGAATAAAAAAAATAGAATGGGTTTTGTTTTGATTTGTTTTTATTATGAATAAAGATCTGAGCTGATAGGGGTTTATCTTGAATATCTGGAGATCCCTTATACGAAATAAATAAACAAATGATGGTTAGAGGAAGACTGGGTTTCTTTAGATAAAACTGAGAAAGTGTGTAGCTCATGTTGAGGTTCTTTAACACAACAAAGTAATAAGGATTTGGGTTAACAATGCAATAAGAAGCCATAGTAAAATTAATGACAGACAGGCTAGCATAACACTATGAGGAGGAATAGCATTAATGAGAAACAAGAAAAATAATTGAGGAATGGTTGAGGGTCTTCAACATAATGGACAGAATAGTTGGCAATAGAACACGAAGTTGGCATAAACTATGACAAAATGGGATAGCAAAATAACGTAAGCAGAGCCAAAGCTAATAAGATATAGTTATAAAATATATTTAATCAGGAGAATACCAAAAAAAAAAAGAAGTGTTACATGTCAGTGATAGGCATGTAATATACATTGTCTATCCGGAAAGTATCCAACCTATCTAATAAAAATTCCTAGAGCAATATAGTAATAGGTGACTGCTTGTTTCTGAGCATATGACTAATCCCTGTTGCAGACACCTGCTCAGGCACATCAGTATTATGTCACCATCCACAGTCAACAACCTGTGATTTAGAGTGCCTCTGTGTTAAGCAGACCTTAGTTAAAATTTCTCTCATGGGCAGCTCTATGTAGCTACAGGATGTAAATTGTCACCATTTTATATTTTTAATTTTGTGCACATGCATTGTTTATAAGTTTATTCACTGCACAGTATAGTAGGGTCAGTTGGGCACCATCTGTAAAAAAAAGAGCACCGTGACACAAATCACTTTGTCAGAAATTTGGAAATGACCTGTTGTACTGCTTGGCATGCATGCCAGTAACTCGAATACAAACATTTCAGTGAGTTTGGGTGTCAATCTGAGGTTAGTGTGGAGGATTCAGAAAGATTTGGGTTAGTCTAAAGGTGATTATGAAGGTGTTTGGAGTGATCACTAGTGATGTTGCTGTTATGACACCACTTTTCTTCCCACAGGGTCTCAGACTCAACACAGAAGCCTTCATCAAGTGCTTAGAGAAGGTAGTACTGCCCTGAGTCAAGAGAGTAGTTGCCAGAAGACTATGTCTGGCAGCAGGACTGCCACACAAACAGGAGAACATTATCATGGCTGTCAGACAATTTCAGTGACCGCATCACTTAACTCCCCAGACTGGAACCTCCTTGATTATTATGTGTAGGGTGCAGCTGAGTGAGAGACTAATAAAATTCCTTGTAACACTAAAGATGAACAGAAGGCAAGGATTATGGCAGCATTCACCAACAAGGTGACCGTTCAGAAGAGTTGCAGGAGATTCCGAAGTCATCTGAAGACCAAATGGCAATTTCATTGAATAAATTTACTCTTTAGTATTTCTAGATATTTTTCTGTAATTTTGGTATATATATATATATCTGTTAAAACAAGATGTCAGTGTTATTTTCATTTTTGTATAATTTAGACGGTAATTTATCCATTACATCCTGCCTGTCCAAAGTAGGAATTTCAAGTGGACTTAATAACAAAAAGAAATTCATGAAAGAGATGGATTTGCTGAAAATATTCTTTATTTTAGACTTCTAGGAAATCTTATTTTTCCCTGTTCCTAGGTTAAGAATTTAGCTCATTTAAAAAATATACACTTTGAGACTTTATCAGTGGTTGAACAAGATCAGTATACTCAAAGCCTGAATCATGGCGACTTGTGACTTCAACCCCCCACCCAAAAAAAAAATTTCAAATAATCCTGAAAGAAGAGAAGTAGTTTTGGGGTTCACCCTTTTTCTTCTTAGTAGTTGCTGTAATTATTTCACTATCAGTATATAACGGCAGATTTTTGAGAAGTGTTTTGTCAAACCCTTCAAACACGTTTTTGGTGGTGAAACCATAGAACTGATCAAGTTTTTTCTCTGTCAGGTTGGGGTACAGATCTGTGTAATGGGTATCATCAGCCAGATCATCATTCTTGCATTACCTCTATTGACTCCCTCCCCACTCAATTTCTGTATGAATTCTCTGTATAGGATTTCATCTTCAGTGCTGTCCAGCCTGTTTGAGATGCATTTCTTGAAGGCTTTAACAATGATAGTGGTGTTCAACTCTTCCCAGGCATATGTTAAGTTGTTGAACAACTCAGGTGTGTATTTGCTACCCAGCACAAGTATTAAACTGATAGCCTTCAGCTAATGTAAACTTGTGCTTTAATTGACCTGTTCCACCTGCAGATGAAATAGGTTCTGTCCACTGAGTTTTATATAAAATGTTTTTCTCTACTGGGGAAGATCAATCTATTTATCTGGTGAGTTAAATCAGATTAAATCAACAGTGTTGACGATCCACTTGCTCTGGTTTTCTTATTTTGTCTTTGAAGGACACTTATACTTAACATCAGAAAGAGATAGCTGAAATTTCTAGGGTACATAATGAGGAAAGAAGGCTCAGAGATTTGATACTCACAGAACAGACTGAAGGTAAGAGTGGCAGAGGAAAACAGATTGTGTAAATGGATGGCAGAACAGGGATTAGGATAGATAGTAAAAAATTAAAAAAAAGACAAATTTACTAAAAGCTACAAAGGACAGTGTTATAGTAATTTACCCCCACACACACATGGACTCTTCCAGCTATAAATAGGAGCAGGTACTGCCTTTTGGAGAGGGAAGTTTCCAGCAGTCAGCTCTTGACAGTCAGACCAAACATTCATACTGTAACACTTGTTTGTATATGTTTGTATTACTGTTTTTGTTAATATATTGGTTTAACTCAGTTCCTCTCTTGTGTCTTTATTTCTGGCCCCAACAAAGCCACAACAGACAGGAAATAACAGAAAAGAAATTGCAGACAGCCATAATCACCAATATCCTGAAGTGCTACAGCATATAAAAGAATATGGCAGTGATGTTTGGGTTGTATGATGGATAACTGGCTTGGAATGAAAATCATTGAGCTGGATTAGAATTCTTGTCATGTTTGTTACCTTCACTTAGCTGCAAATACCCTTGGGAATAATATGAATCCATGATTTCTCCCCCAGATATGGGTTAAATAGTGGGACGGACTGGGTCCTAAAGTCTTTTTGGCTTTCAAGGCATATCGACTTTCATTAGGTCATTTAATGCCTAATAGAATTTGACTGAGCATTATGGTTTTTGTATTAAATTTAATTTGTGAATAATATTTTAGTATCATTCAGTTGAAAGCAATAGCCTTTTTAAAGGAGTTCATTTAAAGGTAATGATTTTGGTATGAAGTTCTTTTGGAAGTTATTTTATTTTGTTCATTTAATTATTTGTAAAGATTAGTTATTGCTTAAATTTTTAATATAACTTAAGAAATTTAAATTATTTTATTGGGATGAATCCTGTTGAAGAGTTCATTTATATTGTTTGCCTGCTAACACTTTTTATGGACCAGACTTAAATTTTTATATTTTGTAAGTATGTGTTCCATACTACTGTTTATCATGTTTATGTATAGCACATAGGAAGAGCTTCCTTTTTTAGTATGTAGCTGTGACTAATAGTGTGTCTAAATCAGATTTGAGCTAGTACTGATTCATCTTTCCCTAAAGCCTTGGTTGGTAACCAGCCTACCAGAGAGAGTAAGGCAGCCTACTGTGCAAATTCTTCTCCCAAGTTAATCCTGAATCAAAATGAGTCATGATTGTCCAAGCATGCATCACGTATGGTACTGAAGGAACGAATGAATATGGTTGTAATAATGAGAATAAAATTAATGAATATTGTTATTGCAATAATGATAGAAACAAAAGAATATAAATCAAATGTTAAATCTTAACTAAAATGATTGTAAAAATACAGCCCAGAAAGATGAATGAGAAGCAAATCATAAAACTTGGACTGAAATGAAAGAACAAAAAAAAAAAAATGTAGAAAAATGCAACAAAAACCAGAAAAGAATCCAAATTTACAAGTGAATGGCAGATAATATAAGCTAATAAACAAAAGAAAATATTTGACGTTATAATTATATGCAGAAGACAAAATTTGATTGGAAGCAAAAAAGTAAAACCATTATTCTTGAATAAATATAGATTTGAATATGGACTTACTTATAAAAAATAATTTGTAGTATCTACTATAGCAAGATGTTTAACAAAATTATCTCATGGATCTTTCTAACAATAAATATTATATTAGATGATAAACATGTCTGAGTAGACATCTGTTTTTTTTTAAAGTATAATTGACATCGAATGGCAAATGTTTTCAAGAGTTTTTAATAAAGTAAATATGGCTTTCAGCTGAGGAGTTAGAATCTATTTTACCAGCATCTTGTAGTTAATGACAATTGAAAAACATTGATTTGTGTTATAAAAGCTAGCATTGTGTATAATAGAAAATAGAGTAACAATAAACGTTAAAATCCTAAACTTTTGAAAATGTTAAGTTTAAGGTTAAAATCAAAGCAGTGGGACTGACAAATCAATTTGATATCTTTTTCTGCAACATAATAAAGGAAATTAGACTTAACATATCCTAAAGAATTAACCGACAGAAAACACTTATGAAATTTATTTTTTTTAGCAGTAAGGTTCAACCTGTACAAGGCTCTGGGGCCATGCAAGGTAGAGGGTTACTTTAAGAAGCAATTTGTACAGATAGGAGGGGAAAATAACAGCTAACCATAGACGTGAACAGTTTAAGATTGTAGTGATTGGGGAAACATCCTCTTGGGAGTTGATCTCATAGAGCAGTGATTTGTGGGAAGAAGCTGTTCAAGTGGAACAAACTTCTTATCGATAGAATACAGAGGGAATGTGGGTTGTTTGCTACGACATAAGTGGCATGGCATGTCCTTGGCATTAAGGTTTGCACTGGCAGGATCAGGGAATCTAGCTTGGTCAAGCACTTTCTGTAGAAGTAACATCAGCAGGAGGTTTGCCACATCCAACCTGTGAGAGAGAGGTTGGAGAGTAACTAATCACCCACAAGGGCTTTGAGACACTTTTGGACTACAGTGTAACCCGGATATAAGAGAGTCGCCGGGACCGGAGAAGAAGTCTCTTATATCGGGGTTTCTCTTATATCCGGGTTTGGTCTGTTTTGTTTAGGTAAGTATAGCTCTAATTTGGGACCAGAGAAAATCTATCTTATATCCGGGTTTCTCTTATATCAGGGTCTCTTATATCCAGGTTACATTGTATTAAGATTGGAGAGTGAAGTCAGGGCAGCTCCTGCCTAAATATGACAACAGTACTCCATATACCAGTATGAGATTGATACTCACTGGGTGCCCTATTATTGTGGTCTTTTATTAGACAAAGTTAACCTTAGTATACAGTGTAACCCGGATCTAAGAGAGTTGTCGGGACTGGAGAAGAAGTCTCTTATATCCGGGTTTGGTTATTTTGTTTAGGTAAGTATGGCTCTAATTTGGGACCAGATACAATCTCTTTTATATCCGGGTTTCTCTTATATCAGGGTCTCTTATATCCGGGTTACACTGTATAAAAGAAACCATATTACTTGAAGACTTCCACTTCCAACAACAGCAACAACTAAAATAGATAGCACATGTAACTAAAAGAGAAAATAATGCTATAATCATGATGTTGACTTCCACACTACTTTAAACTAATGGTTAGGAAGGAAACTCCAATCAATACTAGAAAGGGCTTTAAAATACGTTAATTCTAACTGACAGTAACACAAAATGTTCATTCAATGAATGTCAAATGATTCTGTATGAGGAAACAGTTCATCTTATCATTACCATTAAACTGAGAAAAATCTTTCCCTTCTTAGAGTGTGAGTCATCAAGCCCCAAATAAATTTCATCTTACATCCTGCACCAGGACTCTTCAGAATGGAGATGAACATGGCCTGTGACACATCCCTGTCTTTTCTTATTCTAATTTGTCTCTTTATCAGCCCTCTTTGTCTTTGTTCTGCCATCTACTCATACAAACTCATTTATTAGGTTACTTACAGTTTTCACCTGTATGACCCATTAGCTTTAAATTAACTGGCCATATTTCTTCATGTGTCCCAGAAATTCTTTAAAATCTTACACATTTATAAGACCAGCATTCATTCATACATTGAATATTGCTAGCACATCTGGTCTGATACTTATATTATGTATCTAGAGATTCTTGATAAAATACACAGAATCTGCAATGTTATTGATCATGACCTGACATCTCAGCTTCAGTCACTTTCTCACCACTATAACATAGCTTCCATATACCTCCTCTTCTTTAACAGTAAGTTTCAACCTGCACAAGGCCTGAAAGGCACTTGAAGTAGAGGATTACAGAATAAGAGGCCAGATCTACATGCAAGCCACCAATCTGCCACTGGGTGGCAAGCCAATAGCATTTACTGCTGGTGGCCCACTGTCAGACCACCAACATTTGTCTCAGTAATGTTACCACTGGCAGTCCACCAGTGAGCCACTAGTGGCTTGCATGTAGTGAGGTTATTTAAATAGCTGGAGAAGATAACAGTTAATCCTAGACATAACCAGGTTAAGATTGTAATGATCAGAAAAAAAATTTGGGGATTCAGTTCCACAGAGCAGTGGTTCATGGGAAGAAGCTGCTTGAGTGAAACTTATTTCTCACCATTGGAATATGAAAGGAATGAGGATGGTTTGCTACAATACACATATCATGACAGGTCGTAGCCATGAAGGTCTGAACACTTTCCAAGGAAATTGCGATAGAGTAGTGAGAAGCTTGCAACATTTTGCCTGTCGAAAAGGGGTTGTAGGATGGAAAATTGAATTGAACTGGGGTTAAACATCAATAGTTTTTTGATTTTTTTTTTAAATTGAGTTCACCCCAAGCAAGACAGTAAAGCCACTAAGACACAAGACGATATTGGGTGTGAAAGAATTAGAAAACAGAAATATTATTAATTTGGTTTATTTTGTTTTACGGCATATCAACCTCAATGGGTTATTTAATGCTGACAAAATTTTTAGGATAAATTCATATGAAATGAATATGTATTCTTTGGTTTAGATTGGTTTGGTTTATTTGGTTTTATGGCATATCAACCTCAATAGGTTATTTAATGCCAACAAAATTTTTTATTGCTGGTAATATTTTGTTTTGTCAAAAATCTGTTTCTGGTAATATTTTTCCCTCAAAATTGTATTTCTAGTAATAATCTTTTTCAAAAAAGTATTGCTGGTAATAATCTTTTTCAAAAAAGTATTGCTGGTAATAGTTAACTATTTGCCCATAGGTGGAGCTCTAACAGGTGCTGCCACCCCGGGTCAGGGTGGACCTGGGAATACCAGCAATTAAGAGGTGGTTCCATGCTCCTCAAAACCTTCTGATCAGAGGCCAGAGACAATTAATTTGGGAATGGAAATTGCCACACATGTACTGCCATATAGGATTATTGTTATTACACAAAAGTTCCCTTTCCTTGGATTCTAACAAAATGTTCCTGTTTCTAAATACTTCATACTTTGCATTTTTGTATTACATTTTCTGCTGACTGTTACTACACTACCCAGATACTTAAATTTTTTTATTTGTTTGATTCTGACATTTCTAATTCAAGACTCACACCTTGGGCTGTTTCTTTTGTTGACAAACATAAATTTTGTATTCACTTTATCTTCGAAGAAAAAAAACAGTAACTAAAACCACGATAGGGTTACCAATAGTACTGTACACATTTTGCATAAACAAATAAACCAATATATACTTACATGACTTGTCAGGCGCATATATGTCAAGTAAAAAAAAAAAATTTTTTTTTTGATAACTTCTCAGTTTTTATGTTTCTACATTTTTGAATTATGTGCGTACAAGTCTCCATAGAGATTTTATTTTATTGCCTTTTTAACTGCTTTTTGTATGCAGATACATGAAAAAGCACTTGTCTGTATTTATGTATATGCCTATGCACAGGAGCATTCATGAAAAGTTAAATACAATCGCCCATATATATATATATATATATATATATATATATATATATATATATATATATATATATTTGAAAGTGTATAAATGTTAATGTTCATTTAAGTTTATTTATACCTCTCTTACTATTTCTAGTCATATAATTGAATAAGCATGTCTACATGGACATATACACACACACACTTTGCAAGACAAAAAGTTTGGCTATTTTCAGAGGGATACAATGATATTTAAATAAGGGGATAAAGTTTTAGACCAGATTATTTATATATATATATATATATATATATATATATATATATAAAACTTTATAAATTCAATTTATGGCAAAAGTGATATTTGCCAAAAAGAAAATCTGAATTAAGAGTGGTCAAAACAATTTTCAAAAACAAAAATGTAATTTAATTTAAGATAAAATATAGGAAACACTGACCTTTGTGCTACCATGGTTTCTACCAGAATGGTTTCATCAGAAGAATCTGCCCAATGAAACCATTCTGGTAGAAACCATGGTAGCACAAAGGTCAGTGTTTCCTATATTTTATCTTAAATTAAATTACATTTTTGAAAAAAAAAAATATATATATATATATATATATATATATATATATATATGTGTGTGTGTGTGTGTGTGTATATGTATGTATATATATTGTGTGTATTTAGGCAGCATCTTTTCATTCATACACGTTTCATTAAATAATATAGACAAGTGTTGTCTATTTATTTTATGTAAATTTTTTTCGTAACTTCTGATAAGTTTAATAACATTATCATTGAAAGAAGAAAGAAATTCACAGTAGTGATCCATATTTTTTTAATACAATCTAAGCTTTCGGCTTACTTAAGCCATTATCAAAGATGTCAAAATTACAACATATTTAACAATATACGGACACGACAGTGATGATAGTCTGTCAATGTTTACATAGAAGATTTCTAAGCAACGATAAACACGCGCATATAAGACGCTAGAAGTGAAAATCTCACCGCATCTCATGACGTCACACATGACCACACGAGAGTGAATTGTAGAAGTATGAATCAAAAGCTGTTAGTATTCTTAAATGTCTATAATTGGTAACAGAAGCCATTGGTTTATACCAACGGCTTTCGATTCATACTTCTACAATTCACTCTCGTGTGGTCATGTGTGACGTCATGAGATGCGGTGTGATTTTCACTTCTAGCGTCTTATATGCACGTGTTTATCGTTGCTTAGAAATCTTCTATGTAAACATTGACAGACTATCATCACTGTCGTGTCCGTATATTGTTTAATATGTAGTAATTGACATCTTTGATAATGGCTTAAGTAAGCTGAAAGCTTAGATTGTATTAAAAAAATATGGATCACTACTGTGAATTTCTTTCTTCTTTCAACGATAATGTTATTAAACTTATACGAAGTTATGAAAAAAATTTACATAAAATAAATAGACAACACTTGTCTATATTATTTAATGAAACGTGTATGAATGTATATATATATATATATATATATATATATATATATATATATATATATATATAAATAAAACACACTAAAATATCAAATTACATTCACTGCAAGGAGAGACTCAAAATGCACAAAGCTATTTTCTTTTTACAATAATATACCTAAAGCCAATCCAGGTAGTGGTATACAGAGGAAGAGGTAAAAGGCACAGCTTATAAAAATATGTGAGAAAATAATCATTAACTCCAGCCTTGAACAGGTTAAGATTAGGGTGATCAGAGGAATCTGTTTCCCAAATTAGTGGTTCATGAGGTTCACCAATGGAATACAAAGGAAATGAGGATGGTTCAGTATGATGTATGTGGCATTCCCGTGTCTTAACTGTGAAGGTTAACTAAGGAATGAAGTTGTTGGAACACCTTCCATGGAAATAGCAAGAGAGTTTCGTCTATGCGAAAGAGGTTGTAAGGCAGAAAACTCCATCACCCACAAGTCCACAGAAATGCTTTGGACTATTGAAACTGTAAAATGAAGACTGAGCAACCCCCTCACATATATGGCAGCAAGACTTTCATTAAAAACAAAGAAAACAGTACTGAACTCTTATGTAATATTAGTCCTTCTAATGGTGGTAAATACTGGACAAGAGGAAAAGGAGGCTTGAAGCAACAGAAATGTGGTTCTACAGGAGTATGCTGAGAATACCATGGACTGAACATCTGAGCAACAACAAAGTTTGAGAGAAAATGGCAACAAAAAGGACACTTATACTTAACAGAAAGAGACAACTGAAATTTCTAGGGCACAATGATGAAAGAGGGCTTGGAAAATTTGATACTCACAGTAACAGATTGCATGCAAAAGGGGCAGAACTAAACAACTTACCTAGTGAGTGTAAATAAATGGCAGAACAGAGATTAGCAGAAATAACAAAAAGACAAAATTTATTAAGAGCTACAAAGGTCAGGAAATTGGGGAGAGCCATGATCAACAAAATCCCAAGGATCCACGGCATATAGAAGAAGATAGAAGACAACTCCAATTTTTTGTCTAATCTGGGGCTTGTAAAAGTAGAGAATAGCAGGAAAGTCAGGTACTTACTGGAGCAGTCCAGGGAACTGACCATTTTTCCAGCACCTGGGACCATGAGGTCTGTGATCAGCTTAAGTCCTAATAGGCACTCAAAGCATAGGGCCTCACTGAGAGAATACCTATTCATTGTGATAGACAAAAATTCAGGATCTGCTTGGGAGATGATATTATTAGACAAAAGAAACCACCTAATATATTTAAAGATAAGAGAAGATATTTTTAATATGTGTATAAAAAACATTTAATATGCATATAAAATAATATGGAAGAATATTTGATTCATTCTTTTCCAGTGCAGTGAAACCTTTGTACAAAATATATCACTTATACAATACACATATGTTTTAGTATCTGTCTATATTTCTGAGATGAGGTATTATGTACACTATTTACATTATTCGGACACATGGAACAGTGGATTAAGATGTTGGTTAGATCCAGTGATAGGACCCAAAAAGTTGGGAGTTCAATACCTGGTTAAGGCAGTGGAAAACTTGGAGAGGTGAATTAACAGGAGATAACTGATAACTGACATCCATTAGACATGGCACTAGAACAGTCTATCCCAGTGAGCGAAATAAAGGGTTCAGTTTGACATTCCAACCACCTGAAGAAGGCCGGAGCATACAACAGCCAAAGCATTGTGATAAATATGGCAACAAAAATAAGGACAATAGTCCAAATAATGTAAATAGTGTCCATATGTTTTAATCGATTTAATTTTTAGCATTCCTCCAAAGAGTACAGGACATAGCCAACAAAATCTTGCCAACCATACTGACAACACATCTAGTTCTTGATAATGACTGAGAGTTGAAAGTTCTTGGACAGAAACAGAAGTAAACATGAACTTTGGACTGTTCATCCAAAATTTTGATTTCGATATACAGAAAATTATTTTGAAATGAGACAGAAATTTACCAAAGCTGTGCGAGAGAGAGAGAGAGAGAGAGAAAGAGAGAATGATAATATATATTTCTATCTATCAAGAACAGTATTTGGAAAATTTTATGACAAATTGAAAAGGTTTACTTGTGATATTTCAGGACTTTCTCAGACTAATTTTGTCACGTTGGTATTTCTACATATGGATACAGCAGAAGGGTGCTGGGAATTTAAGAATTTTTTTTTTCAGCTGAATTTATTCAGAGTCTTTTCCTTTCCATCTTTTTTGTAAGTACGTATTCCACACTGTGATATTAGAAAATCTGCCAGGAATGGTGAAATGCTGTAAGAGCCAGAGTGCAAATTTACTGTAGATGACCTTGCAATATAGGCACTCTCTAGATTTTTACAATGTAGTGAATTATATTCTCCTCTGATCATGGTAGCATTTTTTATGTCAAAGTTTTGGCCAGTCACATTACAGTGTGTAACCAATGCATTTAATCTATTTTTTTGTAAAATGTCCCTTTTGTGTTCCTCTTGAGGTTTCCCCTATGTATTTTTGTGACAATTATTACAGGCAATAGGGTAAACTCCTCCTTCAGGTTTTAGCTTATTGTTTTGTTTAGTATCGTCTTTTATTATTTTGGATGTAGTAGTAATGACTTTTATGTCAACTTTAGATAGATTCTTTTGATTGTAGATGTGACAGAATTAGTAGGCAGGATAATATATTATTTTTTTTTTTGATTCATTGGGTTTCTCAAGAGGGACCGTTTTTTGGTTTGGGAATATTTTGTGGGCCTTTTGTTTCAAAGTGAATATAAAATAATCAGGCCACTGGAGAAGTTTGAAATTGTTTTCAATGTATTTCTCTTCTTCATGTAAATAATCCGAGCTGCATATTCTTAAAGCTTTTTGTTATGATGGGAATGGAAATTTATTAGGTTATTTTTGTTGGTTGATTTCTGGTGGACACCAAGTTTTAAACTGTTTTTAATATGGTGTAGTTTGATTTCTAGGAAGAGTTAAGAATTGTGTTCTTTCATTTTGTATATAAATTCTATTGTGTGTTTTGACTTTGTTATGCTGAACTCTGAGGTTAGGTTAATCAGTATCACAAGTATATACAAGTAGAGCATCATCAATATAACAAAATTATGTTGATTGTTTGGGTAAAATGTTTTTGAAAGGAAGATATATACCATCATTTCACTGAGAGGTGATCCCATTGATAATCCAAATTTTTGTTTGTAACAATCATTATTGAATGTGAGGTAGTATTGATTGGTCATGAGACGGCAGATTTTTATTATTTTGGCTGTTGGTAGAGAGAGCTTTGTCATTGATTATGGCAGATGCTTTTTTAGGAGATTTAGGCATTTTTCGACTGGGATGTTGGTTTAAAAGGATTTTATATCTACTCTGGCCATACTTTTTGTGATCATGTTCATTTCCCTTAGTTTTTCAGCTAGGTTGTCCGAGTTCTTTTGCGCGAGATGAATGGATTATTCCAAGGAGAAGAGTTAGAATTTTTGTTATCACTTTCACCATTTGGGGGTGGGGAGTGCTGTCTATAGATAATAGGATGAATTGGAGTACAGTTTTGTGAGTTTTTAGAAGATTGTAAAGTTTGAGATTTATATATATATATATATATATGGTGGGAAAACAATATATAATTTTTATATATCAAGAATAGTTTTGAGAGAAACATGACAAATTGGAAAATGTTCTTATGACACGTTTCATCCATTAGGACTTCATCAGACTGGGTTTGTTTACATTATTGCAAATATACATGTACATGAATGAGACATGGCGGGAGTTTTAAAATTTAGAAATAATTTTTTTTTTTGCATACAATCTAGCCAATTCATATAGATTCTTTTTATTTCCATCTCATGATAACAGAAGATCAGCCAAGAAGGGTGAAATGTTCCAAGAATATGGGCACAAATTAACCATGGATGAACTATCGATTAAGCACTTTCTAGACATTTTTCATCTTAGTGAATTTTTTACTCTTAATTAGCGTAGGATTTTTTATGTCAAAATTGTGGTCAGTTTTGTTAGTTTGTGTCTAGTTATTTTTTT
>OZ010583.1:54096715-54219215 GCA_963932145.1 Acanthosepion lycidas
TAATTTCTTATCCTTTAAAATATCTTTTTGGAGTATAGAGCCACAGCTTAACAATGCTCGCTGTTGCCATAGTAGTTTCCATTACAAGTAGGTTTTTTACAGGATGTAGTTGCTACCCGATACCTGCCCAGATTTTAAATAAGTCTTTTTGTTCTCCTAGACTGGTTAGCAACCTAAGCTAGAGATTTCAGTTAGACCTTACCTGGAGTGACAAGAGACAGATTCATAAATTTTTCAAAGGTATTTGTGTAAAAGTGAATGCAATTACATTGGTTCACTAATCCCAGTGTCAATGCTGATAATTCAAACTTGCATTGCCATAAGTACAGACACACATCTACCAGAGGATGATGAAAAGTTCTCATCCTTTTTAAAAAGGACTACAAAATAAATTTTGATGTTGAAAACTTTTCAGCATTCCCTTGTATATACATTTATTACTAAATTTTCACCCATTACAAGGCCCAAAAGCCACTCAAGCTTGTGGCTGGCTGAATGATGTTATTGTATGGATGTAAGAGGAGGAAGTAAGGGCAGACTATAAGGATATGTAGGATAGATAATGGTTGACCCTAGACTTGAAGGGGTAAAGATTATAGTGATAGGGAAATCATCCTCTTATTAGTCAGTTCCATAAATTGGAAGTTCTTGAGAAGAACCTGTCTGAGTGGAATTTTCTTACCAAAGGAATACAACAGGAATGGGAGTGATTCAACCCAATGTATGTGGCATGTTTGGGTTGTAACTGTAAAGCTCTGAACAGATGAGACATAGCTATCTGTGTGCATGTTTTTATATAATTTTTTTATCAAAGAGATAAACATACATTATAATTTTCAATCCTCAAACTGAGACAATTTTCAGTTTCCCTTTTAATTAGATGTGAAGCAAAAGCCTCCTGAATACATGTATTAGGTTGGTGCAAAAATAATGTCGTTTTCTCACACAGTAGCATATGTGAGAAAACGACATTATTTTTGCACCAACCTAATATATATAAGCATGCCCATATGAAGAGGGTATTCAGAAACATTTTAAGATTCAATATGATCCCTTTTATAGTGATTCCAAATTTTTGCTTTATTTTATAGTGGTCAGGGAAGCAAGTAATCAGAAGGGAGTTAACTGAATATGTAGATCTTTCCCTTTTACTTACATATATAGGGATAGAAATATTTTCAACTTCCAGACATTGTCAGTAAACTGCAGCCATAATTGATATTATTGAGTGTTGGCTTCTTTTTTAATCATTTCACCCCAAGCGAGGCAATAAAGTCACTAAAACACAGAGTTATGCATATCCACTCATCAGGACACAAAATATTTATTTTCATATATATTTTTCTAGGAATTTAAATGATTTTGTGCCACAACTTGTTTTTCCTTCAGCAATGTTTGTTTTAAGAAAAGCAAATTTAAATAATTTCACATCAAACCTTAATGTCTTTTAAGAAAAATATGACATATGGGAATCATTCAAGTAGTTTCCTGTGTAGTGAGAGACAATTTTTCTCTCTAGAATTATTCTTACATATTTATAAGTCCACCATTCGGCCTTGCTTTGAATACTGTTGCTACATTAGGTCTGGTGCTTCTGCTATATATTTAGAGATTCTTGATAAAATCCAAAGAAGAATTTGCATTGTTACTGGTTCTAACCTTGCATCTTGCCTTCAGTCACTTTCTACCCACTGCAATGTATCTTCCCGGTGACTTTTTAAAAAATATTTTTATGGCAATTACTCCGATTAACTTTTGTCTATGGTAACTAGACTTTGTATCCATTTGGGAGCAAGATCTCATCTTGCAGTTCAAATAGATATATGTAACAGTAAGTTCCATACTAACAGTTTCTTTTCTCACACTTCTCACTTGTGGAACTCTCTTCCAGCTTCTTGCTTACCAGTTTTTTTTTGTTTTACATATTTTTTATTGTTTCACTCCAGGCAAAATGGTAATGCCACTAGAATGCAGGAGTTAAATGGAGTGATGAGAATGAAAAGATTGAAAATTGGTAGGATTGAGGAAAGGGCAAAAAAGGACAGGCTTCAAGAAGATAGAAGATAGCAATAGATGTTGCACTTGAATTTTTGAAGATTGTAGTTATCAGAGGAGGAAGAAGTTGAAAGGGAGTTCCACAGGTGGGAAGTGTGAAAAAATAATCTGTTAGAATAGAAATGGCAGTTGTATCTAAGCTAGTTCAACAGTAAAATGGTTAACTTTGATCTTCAAAAATTTAAATGAAATGTCAGTCATTAACTCCTGTGTACTTAATTCTTGTTCTGTTAATTGTTCTCTTTCCTTAACAGTTATTTTCTCATATTCTCTAACACTGAGTAACCCTTTTGTCTTAGTGGCTTTATTGCCTTCCTTGGGGTGAAATGATTAAGAAAAAGGAAATTCAGAATCTGCAAAAATTACAAAGTTGAGAAAAGTAAACATTTATTATTAATTCTTTATAATCCCTTGGTAATAACAAAAAAAAATGTTTTTGTTGCAATTGTTTGGTTGAAAAGTATTGTTATTTGGCTAAATAAAATTAAAAAAAAAAAAAAGTTAGCCCTCCGACAATTTTAGGATGAAGGATAAAATTTATTCAAATACATGCTTGCATATAATCAATATTTGACTAACAAATAAGAATTGGAAATGATTTCCTTAATATTTCAATGTTTATTCAAATCTGTCAAGAATAGATATTGAATTAAACATTAGTTAATAATGATTATCTAGAAATTTTTTTATAGGTTCCTTTTGGCTATACATCTACACCACCTATCTACTCATAAATTTAATACATATCAATGCATATGTATAAACATATATAGTTGAATTTAAGCAAATGAAATATTAAGATAAAAAAAATCAATTGAAATATCAGGAAGAGTACTGAACTGCTGTCAATATCAATTTCTTCACTGACAGTGGATTTCTAAATATGCAAGATGGATTCTGATGAGAAAGATTTTCTGGCTTGACACAGTGAAACAACTTTCCTTAAAGCAGATCTTGCAACTAATTCAATATAACTATTTAATGTCAGTGGAAAACCTGAAACCAAAAAGACACAATGAGTTACTCTCCTAGAGTTTATTGATTGGGGGTGATTTTCAAGAGCAGCTGCCAATTTTATTTTGTCAGACCTATCAGACTTACTATTAAGACAAGAGTAAATAGTTGTATCATCAGCATAGATACTGAGTAGTGAAACAGATGACATCAGGAAGATTGTTGATGAATATAAGAAACAATAAAGGTCCAAGGATAAACTCTAGGAGACCCCTGCATTAATGTGAAAACAACTAGATGTATGCCAGTTCAACATCACCTTCATTACATGATTTGTTAAGAATGATTGAATTAAATCAAATATTTGGCCACAGACACCATAGCACTTGAGCTTGTGGAAAAGCCCAGCATGCCAAACCCTGTCAAACACTTTTGAGATATGTAAATGAGTTTCACCATTCTTATCGAAAGTTTGATAGGAAAATTCAATAATAACCATTAAAATATTAGCATTTGCCCGAAAGAAACAAAAGCCATATTGTTTATCTGAAAGAAGTACATGTAATGTAAAATTCAGATTTGATTACAGCCTCTCATACCTTGCAAAAAATATAGGTAAAAGTTTAATAGGGCAATACTTCAAGGGATCATAAAGTTAACCACAGTTCTTAAAGGAACTAGAGAAAACACTTTTCCAATAACCTGGAAAGCAAGCAGCAGTAAAGCATTTGTTGTAAAGTTTGGAACCAGCTTGGGAGCACATTTCCTTTGGACAACTGCAGAAATACCATCATGTCTGAATTCCTTGTATGAATCTACTTTGGAGATGATAGCAGAATCCATCGATGGAGTTATGCGCATATCACCCTGTTGAAATTCTGTTTTAGGGGAAAAATCTGGCAAATATACAACTGATGATATAATTTGGTTTTAAAATTGACTGATTGATAAGTACCAGTCGGTACGTTGTATAAACTTACTTCTTTGATTTATGAAGAAGAATCAAAAGGGTAAACATGCTCAGAAATAATGTTTTGTTTTTACAATGGAACCAAACAAGCAACAAAAATTTGGTTTCATTTGTTTTATCACATATCAACCTCTAAGGGTTATTTAATGCCAACAAAACTTTTTATTGCTGGTAATATTTCTTTTTCAAAAATGTATTGCTGGTAATTTATTTTTCTTCAAAAATCTATTGCTGGTAATATTTTTTTTCAAAAAATATATACAGTAGCGTCCAAAACTAAGGGACAAAATTTTGAAACCTAATATTTGTTAGAAATAACAACTTTGAAAAGCTGAAATTTTGACAACTGGTAGTCGTTATCATCCATAATAACATACTAAAATTTGAATCATTTGCAAAGGATAGAAAAATAATTATAACAATTATTTATTTATTTTCAAATTTGGAACGTCCAAAAGTAAGGGACAAAATTGAGAAAATCAATGTAAATGGCAAAAAAACAATAAAAATACATGTACAATCAATATTTAGTAAATGAGCCCTTGCTCTCAATGACAGCTGCATATTTTCGACTACAAGAACAAATCAGTTCTTGACAATCCTCGATACTAATTTTAGACCATTCTTCTTGGAGCTTCACCTACAAATCCTCCATGTTAGTGGGATTTCTTTCCATAACTTTCACTCCTAAGGTCTACCTTGGCTAGAAAACATTCCAAATACCATGACGCTTCCGCCCACAAACTTGACAGTTTTCTTAGTACACTTTGCACTTAATCTTTCACCAATACGTCTCTTTACGTTGTTTTTTCCATAATTTCCAAATAAATTAAACTTGCTTCTATCACTGAAAAATGCTTTTTCCCAATTTTCATATGTCCAAATTACATACCTGTTTGCAAACTCTAATCTCTTCTTCTTATTCTTCGAACTAACAAGTGGTTTCTTCCCTGGGGTTCCATTAAACAGCCCTATTTCTTGCAGTCGTCTAGAAACAGTCTGTCTTGACACATTAACACATGAGGTACTATTCATAACCCTTTTAATTCTGTGCAAGACTTAAAACGGTCCTTTAATGACATACGCTGCATTATTCGATCTTCTCTTGCCAAAGTTTTGCGGGGTCTGCCGGTTTTAAAAGCACTAACTATTTTGCCAGTATCATTGTAGAATTTAACAACCCTGCCTACAACACTCTTAGAACGTTTCACTTTCTCTGAAATCTCTCTAATGGTGTGCTTTTCCTTGTGTAGCTTCACAATAGCTTGTCTCACAGAGTAATCAAGTTTTTGGCGTTTCGCCATGGTGCCGGCTGATGCTACGTTTACAAATGACTAAGTAAGACTTATTCTTTAGGGAAAATCAAAAAATTTGAATATAGCATACTGTTTACATTGTTTTTCTCAATTTTGTCCCTTACTTTTGGACGATCCTATTTTGAAAATAAATAAATAATTGTTATAATTATTTTTCTATCCTTTGCAAATGATTCAAATTTTAGTATGTTATTATGGATGATAACGACTACCAGTTGTCAAAATTTCAGCTTTTCACAGTTGTTATTTCTAACAAATATTAGGTTTTAAAATTTTGTCCCTTAGTTTTGGACGGTACTGTAGCTGTATTGCTGGTATTTTATTTTTTTAAGTATTGCTAATAATTTTTTCCTTCAAAAATTTATTGCTGGTTACAATTTTTTTTTTAAAAAAAAGTATTTCTGGTATTAGAACCTATTTTTACACTGTCATTGTGTTTTGACCCCAGTTTGGGGGTTCACTATTTACCCATAGCTGAGACCCTAACAGGTGCTACATCCCGGGATCAGGGTGGACCTGTGAACACCAGCAATTAAGAGGTGGTTCCATGCTCCTCAAAACCTCCTGATCAGAGGCCTTGCTGTTGGACATAGATGTAGCTTATTGTCATACCCAGGACAGAACAAAGATTTAATATATTGTGGAGTGAGGACGGAAATGAACACCAAACAACAAAAAATGATTTCTAAGTCATTGGATTGTGTATTCATCTGGTTGATAAATTAATACGTTGAGAATAAATATTTAACATTTTTCAACCAATGGGTTGTGTTCCCACAAACAATAAAAAAATGTTTTGTGATCCCTTTGAAGGCTATTTAAGCAAAGTTTCCAGATGGAGAAAAGAAATACAGACAGCAACAGTTTCATGGCACATCATCTCATTCACCAGTCTTCCTCACCAAGGTACCTGACACTTAAACTTTTTTCATCACTTTCTCTCCTGCCTCATCTTTCTCACATATACACATGAAGAAAACACATTTCTTTTCAACTTAAACAAAGACTGTAAGAACATTAACACTTATGCATGCTAAAAAATTTAGTTGTAAAAACTAAAAAAACTAAAAACTAAAAAACTAAAAAATAAAGAATAAAAAAACAAAAGTAAAATTCTTATATTTTTATATTTCAACATCTTTTACTTTGTTGTGGGTTGACTCAAATCCACACTACTAAGCATATTCAACTGTAGAATATGTAAGAGAAAATTTAATATTTAAATATTTTTTAAAAACTGTAAAACAAAGAAATAAAAAATATTGACAGAAAGAAATAGTAATATTAGTAACATATGAAAATATGTATATTTGATTTTAGATCTGCCTATATTTCTGAGATAAGGTATTATGTACATTATTTACATTATTTGGACTAGTGTCCTCATCTTTGTCGCCATATTTATCACAACATTTCGACCGTTGTACACTCTGGCCTTCTTCAGGTGGTTGGAATGTCAAACTGAACCCTTTATTTTGCTCACTGGGGTAGACTGTTCTAGTTCCACTTGCCTTGTTTAATGGATGTTCGTTATCTGTTATCTCCTGTTAATTTCCCTCTCAAAGTTCTCCACTGCCTTAATCGACGCCTTTACCCACTACGCCATGTGTCCTTGAGGACATCTGGGTATGAATTTCTGGATATTATAAACCTAATGTCTCAGCAACCATTTTTACCAGTGCTCATATTGCAATTTTTGCTGTTATCATTCATGTTTTTACCAGAGCTCATATTGCAACTTTTGTTGTTATTATTGCTTTTCATATTGTATTCATTTCTATGCTTGGTCAGCTCAGGATATTTTTGTGTGATTTTAGATATTGACTGATTGATAAGTGTTTATTTTTTTATCAGTATGTGGAAAAATAAACTTTTTTTTGGACTAAAGAAGTATCAAAAGCTAAACATGGTCAGAAACAGTTAACTTTTTCAGTTGAATCAAGAAATACTTCAAAACGAAATACTTCAAAAAATTGAAAATATAAAAGAAATATCAACAAGAAATGTAGGAAACAAATATAAATAGTCAAATACAAAATGTTCTTTTCTTGTTTGCCAATAAAATTTTCTGTTCAATAGAGACATTTTTTTCTTACCTAAATCTATCTTGCATATGTATAATCTACCATAAATCCTTGCTTTGAACATTTCTGCAACATATAGTCTGATGCTCCTGCTACATATTTAGAGAGCCTTTATAAAATGCAAAGAAGAATCGGTCACTGTAATGTCACTTCCCTGTGCCTTTTCTATAAATACTTTCATTGTAAATTCTTCTAAGCTTTCCCTTTTGATTCCTAGACTTTATGAAATTCAGTGCAGTACTAGATTGCTGGCAAGATTTCATCATTTTATAGTTGAAATGTTTTGATGTAACTGGAAGTTCTATGCTAAGAGTTTCTTCTCTCTCATTTCTCACTTTTGAAACTCTCCTGGCTTCTTGCTTTCCAGTCAACTTTGATCAAAAAATTTAAATATGATATCAATCCTTACCTTTTGTCATAATTTCTGTTCTTTTATTGTTCAAGCTCCTTAATAATGATTTCTTATATTCTTTTCACATTCAGGAACCCCGTGCATCCTAGTGGCTTTAGTGCCTCACTTAGGGTGAAGTTATTAAAAAATAAAAAGCACTTTGGTCTCCTTCAGGTGATTTCAATATGGTAGCTGGGTAACTTTCAGGGAATTTCCATGTCTAAGGAAATCTTGTCTTAGTACTGCTCAGTTATTGCTAGTCCTATTTCTACTGACTCTTAGTCTGTACTACCCTGCCCAGGGATTGAACTCAAAATTACTATATCACTAATATCATGAACCAAAGATTTACTCCACTAGGCTATTTTCTGATTGTAAATAATATAAATAATGATAAATCCTCATCCCAGAAATTTAGACAGAAACAAAATTTTATAAATGTTCTTAAGCTATCAAAATGCCATCATTTTCAATCATCATTATTTTACTGAACAAATCTAAAGGTTTGATAAAAAAAAAAAATCAGATATCTTTCACTCAATAGAAAATCTTTATTCTATTTTTCATGTCAAATTTCTTCTTTTTTACTTTTGATCCTAAGTGAGTCAGTAAATTTCACAATTACATTAAAGAGAGTCATTTTTTTCTCATTTACTTTTTATTTGTACATTTTTCTAAACATGGTGAGCTAAGATAATTTAATTCAGTGTGGAAACCCAACAGAAAGGAAAAAAAATCAGAGAGAAGAGAAATAAATACTTATTTTCATTCGTATATATATATTATTTGCTTAAAGGTCTTTTCTTTTTCATTTTTCTTTTTTTTTTTAAATGAATTTGGTCAACAATGGTGGAGATGTCTAAGCTTGTCACATTCACAAATCTGTTGTGTTCAAACCTTAAGATCTACAAAGGAAATCAAAACTTTTTTCTTTAAACTAATGAAAAATATATATTAAATAAATAGAGATAAAAAAAAAAGTAATTATGATAAAATATAAAAAGTAAACAATAAAGATTAGACAAAAAATAAATGGATGGGAAGAGCAAGAACATCAAATAAATTCTGGCCATTTTTAGGAAAACATTTATTTAAATACAACATAATTAGTATATTTTTTGTTTAATTTATAGTTGTTTTATTGAAGAATTTTTATTTGTCATCCTTAGCGGCTTTATTATGTTAATGAATACAAATAATTAATACATCGATCATTATAATAACCATAATAATTATTAACAACTCTTAGAAAAGGAGTAGATTACAATTTTTTATTTTTTGTTTATAATCATTTCACCTTAAGCAAAGAGATAATGACACTAGAATGCAGAGGATTACAGGGAGTGAAAGAAATTGAGAAAACTTCAGAGGATGAGGGGGGGGCAAACTGAGGAAAAAAACAAAAAAGAAACAGAGTTCAAAAAGACTGAAGATGATGATGATTGACTTTGCATTTAAATTTTTGAAGATTGTAGTTATCGGAAACAAGAAATCGAAACGGTGTTCCACAGATAAGAAGTGCGAGAAAAGAAACTGTTAGAGCATAAGTGGTGGTTGCTACTAGCTAAAATGACTAAAACGGCAAGACAGTTGCCAATCTTAAATTTACGTAGTCAACATGTCCCGGGAAAAAAAGCTCACCAGAAGAGTTGCAATGAAAATAAACCATTTCACATCAGTGAAAAAGTGACTGAAGCCGAGATGCCAGTTCAGGATAGATTACATTACAGACCCTTTGAATTTTGTCAACAAGAGATATTTGACAAAATTCAAAGGGTCTGTAATGTATTCTACATCAGGAATAATATACATCAGTATATTGGGACCATCAGAGGAGATCTGGCAACAGTATTCAATGCATGGATGAATGGTAGATTTATAAATGTGCAAGATGGATTCTGATGAGAAAAATTTGAAATTAATAATTAATGTTCACATCTTATCTGTTCATCTAGCTGAGGATCATACATTATTTTGTTGTTTTTTTTACAGTTAATAGTACTTTTTCTCATTTTTCGTTACTGCTAGAACTCTAAAATAAGTTAATAAATGAGAGCAAGAAGGACTAACTGTAAAAAAATAATGTATAGCTGTCAGCAAGGGAAGACAGACCAAGTATGTTAGCTTCAAAATGCAAAACATTTAAACCAAGTAGTATAACAGAAAACCGAAAATGTGACAGAAAAAAACCTCCTTGAAATATGCCTTTTGGAATCTAAAAATATTAAGAAGATAAGAAAATATCACTAGAAACAAAGAAAAGAGTGTTGAACTGCTATATATCAATATTCCTATATGGCTTTGAATACTAAATTTCCTCCCAGATAAGGAAGAGATTAGAATCAACAGATGTGGTTCTACATAAGGATGTTGAGAATACCATAGGTGAAACATGTGAACAACGATGAAATTTTAAGTAGAATATGAATGAAAAGGCTACATACTCATAATCAGAAAGAATTTCCGGGATGCATGATGAGAAAGGAGGGTTTGGAGAATTTGAAACTTACAGGACATATTGAATGCAAATGTTGCAGAGGAAAACAGCAAATAACGAATTTATAAAGTTTTTGTAAATGGATGTAAAAGCAGGGACTGAGGTTGATGGTTAGGAGACAAAGAACTACAAAAATAGGAAACTATGGAGAGCCATGACCATCCACATCCTGAGGAAGCTAGGCAAATAAAGGAACAAGAATGGTCATCTTCTTAGGTCATCATTTCATAATGGCTATTCCATCTGTGTATTTTCTTCTATTTTTTGTCAGATTTTAAATTCATCACAAATTCACTGCAAATTATTGACAAGAAATGTCAGAAATTATTGGCATCTTGAGTGAAAAAATTGTGAAATATAGAGAAAAGATTAGTGTGACTGGTTAAAACTTTAAATACAGTAATAATTGTATGAGACTGTGCTGAAAAATTCTTGGCCCAACCAAGAAAGATAAAAAATAATGTTTGGTCATTTACAGGGCTGGATTAATCTAGTGTAGGACCTCTAGCATATTTTATAAAGCAACCCTATATTAAGAAAATTCACCTATTAAATCCTGAATTATTTATTTGCAGATTGATAGAGCTTGTAAAACATCTAAATTCTATCAGCTTAATAAATAGGAAAATATGAGGCAAATGATTCTAATAAGGTATTTGAGTAGATTTAACAGCATCTATATAATTTTACCCCAGATAATCAATAATTAAACATACCCCTTGCCCCACATATAAGAATTAATTCTGTCAGATTTTAAGATGCTGATATCATGAGACAGCTCAAAAATATTTCAGGCAGTGGCCCTCAAAAATGCAGGACCCATAGCATTTGCTACAAGATTAATCCAACACTTGTCATTTAAGTCAGATTTGGAAAGTGGGTTAAGCTGAGAACCTTTTAGTAACAAATCATAATTATTTTTTTTTTTAGAGAGATGACTTTCATCAATAAGAGATTGCTCTTAAATAATGTCCTTAATTAAAAGAATATATAGAATCATTAATTATAGAATTTAAAAAAAAAAATAAATGGAAGAATTATTAGTATTTGTTTTATTTATATTGTGATTATGAGGAGGAGAAAGACATTAAAGATAATACATTCTTAAAATCTTACTAATAGCAGCACTAATAATTGTAAGAATAAAATAAATGTCAGTAAATTATTATCAAATAATTACAATAATTTCAAATTAAAAACAATGTAATATTGATACTATTTATTTTCAGACTATTGTCCTCGTCTTTATTTTTGTTATCACAACATTTCAGCCATTGTGTCCTTTGGTCTTCTTCAGGTGTATATCAATCTGGGTAACCTATTCCTAAGTGAACCCCATATTTAATCTTCAGGAGTAGACTGTTTTCATTTCACTGCTCATTTCTAGGTGTATTGTCTTGTTATTTTATTTAGTACTGTTCCGTTATTACTCACTGTTTCTATTGAGTGTGAGTACACACTGCCTGACCCAGGAATTGAACTCACAAACACTATGTCACCAAATTCCCAAACCAATGGTTTTACCCACAAATAATATTAGCTCCTCATCCCAGTAATTCAGATAAAAATAATGTAATAGTATTGTCTGGAAGATTAGCATTAAACACAATGAAAATTAAAAGCAATACAGGTTTAATAACAGGATAATGAAAAGAATAATAATAATGAGAAGTGTAATAATGAGTAGTATAACAGTAATAATAATAATGAGAAAGAGCAGAATAATAATAATATTGAGAAAGAGCAGAATAATAATAATGATAAAAATGATATATTGAGAATATTGAGAATAATAATAATGATAAGTAGAATAATAATTAGTAATAATAATAAGAGACATTTTTCCAATCTTCCCAGCATTCCTTCTTTTTAAGAACAAGAAAGAACCAAACTCACCATCCTTCCCACAAATTCATTGAAAAAAATGAAAGAATAAATAAATAAAAATGACGTGCCTAATCAAATTTTAACAAACCAATCATCTTTTATGGGCTGTCTATTCAAAAGGCCTAAATTTATGGAAAATGATTTAACTTTTCCCTCATTTCTTTCTTCAACAACACTTGCTCTTAGCTTCTCACTTAATTTTTTTTTTTTTTTGCTTTTTTTGTTTTTGTTTTAAGCATTCATGTCCCTGGGCTTCCATGATGAATTGTTCCAAAAATTGCCTTCCACCATTTTACGGAGATGGAACTAGAGAGGGGTTAGTGTCTGAGAATTGTCTTGCAGGGGTGAAAGCTGGTAGGAGAGAAGATTTGAATGAATGGGGATACAATGACTTGAAAATAAAAATAAAAAAGCACAAAAAAAATAATAAATTTAAAAAACATTTAAAAAAATAAAAAGTAAATATCAAACAAAAAGTGTAAAAAGTAAACCAGATTCGGACCATTACACAGTGAACTCTACGGGAATGAGTTCAATGCATCAAGTTAATTTTAGTGCTTTAACTTATTTCCAAAGTGGAGAGTGTGGTGTGCCATTAATGGGGGTGGTATTGGATTGGTGGTAGGTGATGTCTGCTGAAGAGGAAAATTGAATGAGGAAAATAAATAAAGGAAGTGTTCAAAATTCGTTATTGAAATGAATCTTTAGTTTACAATGCAAGCAAGATAAATTGTTATAATATTTACGATATATAGATAAGAATAATGAAAATGATGGACAAATACTAATGGCAAAAAGATAATACATTGTCTTACTTTATTAGCTACTTCATATTTTATCTATAGATAAAATACTTATTAGAGTCTATATATTTATTTTCATGAATAATGGCAACATTTATCTGCACAAGTTAGGATGAAAGTCAGCTTGTTTTGCACAAGTATAAACAAATGTTTATCCTTTGTATGAAATGGCTTAAATTTTGAAGTCATAAATTAATAGCCATGTTGTAAATTTTAAGCTTTAAATTGGTCAGGAGTTTGATTTGATGGATAAAGAGAAATGTTTAATAATTTCTGATCTTGTCAAAAGGTAAAACAACATTGGGAATTGTGAAAATGATCAGAATGTACCATCAAATTGTACAGAATGTTTCAGCCAAGTACATTCTGGCCATCTTCAGGTGTTCATTATTTTTAACTGATATGAGATATCTGTTGATAATTGTTATTTTGTCCTTGTGTTGCTGCTTTTTGTGTAAACCATATACTGATTCTTTCACTATCCAAATATCAGCTTTTCATATGTCATTAAACAATGCTTATATCTACTATGCCACCATCCTGAAAGACATCAGTGGTGTATTTTGGGAGCCTTTAAACAGATGGTGTTATTAAGTGAGTAGTTGAACTATGTACATTGATTAAGCAGGAAGTAAAAAAGAACTGACATCACAAGAACAAAATCCCATATCAGCTAAAAACAATTGTCACCTGAAGATAACCAGAGAAATTCACCAAAGATCTTAGCTAATGCATATTTAATAAAAAGCAAATTGAAGATATTTTATCACTTTGATCTCTGTCCCTTCTTTTTTTCTTAAATCAATTCTCCCCAAGTGAGGTGATGATGATACTAAGGGGATTATTGGGAATGAAAGAGAATGAAGAAACTTTTAAAGGAACCAGAAACCTAATCCTAAACAGAAAACAAGAGATAAACGTCTACTCCTGTTCAAAAGACCAGAGAGGATTGTGAACCTGAGCAAACATATCTACTCCTATTGAGAAAAATAAAATAAATAGTAAATAAAACTTCAGATGAAGTAGACTTAAGGAATCGGAAAACCAAACTTAAACAGGAAACAAGGGATAAACCCCTACTCCAGTTCAAAATACATGAGAAATGCTAACCTCTTAGTCAAACTATGAACATTTTGAATGTTATGGGAACAAAGAAATAAATAAAGAGACATAAGAAATAGGATCCTAAAAGTGAAAACAAAAAAAGGGGACCTGCCACTCAATATTATTTTAAAGACATCCATAAAGAAAAGCCATATGTAACAGATAAAAGAAAGTATGAAAACTGACATTTCAACTGTTCTTTTCACTAATGAATTCTATGTTACTCTCAGTTGGCTAGATGAATAGAGTAAAGGAAGGCTGACAGAAACTATCCTCAAATGTTGAGATGACTAGAAGTTGGAGATTGTGTGTTATTTTAGGTGAGGAAGTTGTGAGTTCATTGAGTTCCATATGGTGTTATGATGACAGTTCAAACATCCACTGATTTTTTCTGAAGGCAGATGCAGATCTGTGGTTCAAGAAGAAGCCAAATACTTTCAGAAAGACATTTTTCATGTATAACAGTGCTCCATCACATCAGTGAAGTAAATTATTAAATATCTGAATAAAATGGCTTTCAAAGACACTTGTTTGATGAAGTGACAGGCTTGTTTGCTCATTGTTAACACAGTGATGTTGTCTTTATAACTTTGTCATTTTTACATTTTCAGTTTTTTATTCAGGGCATTTTTCTTTGTAAATATAGAGCACATTATGTAATTTTTATTTTTAATTGCCACAATGTATTTTGGAGTTTCAGTCAAAGTATGAAATCTGGTAAAATCTATATGAATGACAATATATTTTATATATATGTAAGATATCCTACACTTAAATAACTCCAATGTTTGCATTAGTTTTTTTTGTTTTTTTTTTAAATCAGGAAAAATTAATAGTGGCTGATGATATGCATATCAAGATAGCTTTTGGAATGATTCTTCTTTGGCTAAGCAGAGCATGAAAAAAATAGGGAAATTTTGTTAGAAACAAGTACTAAACTGCTATGTGATATCTGTCCTCCTGAGACTTGAAGCAATAGAAATATAGTTCTACAGAAGGATGCTGAGGATACTATGGACTGAACATGTGAGCAACAACAAATTTTTGGAGAAATGGAAAAACAAACTAATACTTAACATCAGGAAGAAGTAGTCGAGGTTTCTGGGGCACATAATGAGGAAGGAGGGCTTAGAAAATCTGATACACATGAAACATATAGAGAACAAGATGGACAGAGGAAAACAATGCATTACACATTTAATGAGCTTTAATAAATGGATGGCAGAACAGGGCTTACGAGAAATAACAGAACAACAAAGTTTATTAAAAGCTACAAAGGACAGGAAATTGTGAAGAGCCATGATCAACTATATCCTGAAGGGACACAACACAAAGAATGATCAGTTAATACAGTAATGGTAACAAGTGTAATCTATTTTAAGATAAGCATTGTTTTAATGAGGTAGCAGTTGCCAGAAACTAATAAAAAATGCAGTTCGAAATGAAAAGATTCAATTTATTATTATTTCTAATGCTTACACTATTTACATTGTTGCCTTCATCTTTGTTGCTATATTCACAATATTTTAGCTGATGTACCCTTCTGCCTTCTCCATTTAATTGGAATCTCAAAATGAACCCTTTATTTCATTCATCTAGGTATATTGTTCTCATTCCACATGCCATGCCTCTTCCAGATGTTTAACACAAATCTCCAAGTTTTTTTTTCCACCTGTGTTGTAGCCAGATACTGAACTCATGGACACATGGCCCTGTGGATAAAAAGCATTGGTTGAATCCAGTGACTTGACCCAAAAATTTGTGAGTTCAATACTTAGCTAAAGCAGAGGTGAAAAAAAAACAAACTTGGGGAATTGAGTTAAAGGGAGATAACTGATACTGAAACATCTGGAAAAGGCGTGGCATGTGGAACTAGAGCAATCTACCCCAGTAGACAAAGTAAAGGGTTCAATTCAAAATTCCAATCATCTGAAGAAGGCCAGAGTGTACAATGGCTGAAACATGAATATGGCAATGAAGATGAGTGTCCGAACAATGTAAATAATTACAACAACACATCTCAGAAATATAGACAGATATTTCTAATGCATTTACTTTTATGGTTGTAACAGGTGAATAAAAAAAAAATAGCTATTCCCTTTCAATACCTTAAAAACCAAGTATTGTTCATTACCATTCAAACCTGACATTTTTGCCAGTCACAACGAACACTTTCAATACTTTCCATGCTTTGAACATCCATTGGCTGAAATGTTGTGGCAATAATAATCAAAAGAATAGTTCAGATAAATTAAAGTATATTTACCTAATCCTCATCTTGTAAAAATGAATTGGTTGGTTAGTTGATTTTGTTTAGCGGCATATCAACACCTCTATGGGTTAATTAATGCCAAAATCAAAATTTTTTTTTATGTAATTATATTATTTTTTTTAGAGTTAATAATGGTTTTAGCAATACAAGTTTTACCAATTAACCCATAACTGGGGAGGAGAAGTGGTCAATTCATACCTTTCTCAAAAGTATTTCTACATAAGTGAATATAATGAACCCAACGAGAATCGGAACTCAGCTCAGCAATTAACAATTCCAAGCCATTATCCATTACACCACCCATACATCCAAGCTTACAGCACCTGGTATTCCCAAGCAGTTAACTATCTAGGTACTGATCAGACTTAACATTGCTTAACTTCAGTGATCATACAGGAACTAGTGTTTTAATGTGATATGGCCATAAACCAAACAAAGAGTGGAATAACAAACATAATTATAATAAACTTGTAATAAATACCACCAACTTATCATCCATATAAATTAAGATTATCCAGTTTTATCATGAGTTGCTCTGAGAATAAATACAATGATATTAAAAACAGCAATGATGAGAAATAATATTAATCAATATTAAAAGAGAATGTTCAAAGACTATTTTTGTGCAAAAAGGAACATTAAAAAAAAGAAAAAAGAAAAAAAGACAATGGAAACTATTCAAAGAATTAGGTTCCATAATGCAACATTCTCTTTCATTATCTCTTTTTGCATTGTTCTTTTTTTTTTCTTTTTTTTTTTTTTGTGCAACACTTTCTTTGTACTTTACACTGTAGACAAAGAATCATTTGACTGCATGAAAAGTTGGGAGAGGAATGTCTCAGAGAAGCAATTTGCTTTAATAGTTACTAATGATATCTCTGGAAGTTCAAAATAAATAAATGAATGAATTGAAACTGACTTAATTTAGCTAAGTGGATAATATTATTTCTGGTACTGAAGGGGAAGCATGCAATACATGATGGATCAATGATCCATCCATTAAGTAACTGGGTATATAATTGATTTTTTTTTTTTAAATTTGGCTCAATTTTGAAACAACTCAAGATACATGTCTTTATAGTCATTTTTATTTTTTACATCAACTGAAATAAAGTAAATGAGAATCAAATTTTTTATTAATTTTGATCTCTAGTCTTTCTTACATCCCCATTGAAATGAAAAGGATAAAATTTTCTCATTTGAAAACAATAATATTTTCTTTTCATCATTGTTTTCTGTCTGAAAGTAAAACTTGATATTATTATCTTTTCTAGTGTTGACACTGGTTTTCATTTCTACAAATTTATAAGTAAATCTCAGGCAACGAATCTGTCAAAAAAATATTTACAACCAGATTGGATTCTAAATCTATACTTTTTGATTTTTGCTCCAGATGAAATGAAAAATTATTTTTTATTTATGGAGACGACACTGTTTCTTTCTTACATTTGAATCTCTACTAAAGAAATTGATTTAGAGAAGAAACAATGCAAAATGACAGGAAATATTTAGTCTGGTGGGAGGGAAATTTTTTTTTTTTTTTTTTTTTTTCATAGTGTGTGATGCTTACTGCCAGATGGCTTGTGTCCTCTCTAGGAATTGTCTGTTTTGTGGGGTGGGGGGTGGTGAGGGAAGAATATAACTGATTAGCACATTGGACACTATTAACCTATTTTAATATCAGCAGCTGTGCTGACTAATAGACATGCCTTGCATATATGGAATAACTATATATACTAAACATTGATTGCAGTTAAGTGTTATGGGGTCTTACCCATAATAATGGACTATTCCATACTTAATAAATACTGTGCCTCAGGAGTGTTCAAGTCGAGTCAAGAGTCGAGTCAGAGGCAGTCCGAAACAGAGTCCCGTTCAGACAATTACTGCAAGACATTGGAATAGTGATACTGGTCGAGACTACATTGTTCTCTCTACTAAACCTGATTGTTCATACTAACACTTCTACTTCTCTGTAGATATTCCTGTTTGTAATATAGCTGTGTTATTCCATACCTGTGTTCGAGTTCTTCTTTATTGGTTCTACCTTGGACTATCACCGTGGTACAAGGAACCGGACCATAACAGTAAGTTATTGTATTTTTGGTATTGCAGTTGGTGTGATGCATTTTTGTTGGCATTGACAATTGAAGGAAAAATTTATTAAGGGTAGTTCATGTTGTAAAAAATACATCAGGGTAGTTATTAATATATATATATATATATGTGTATGTATTACTTCAGGAGAGCATCACACTGCACCTTTAAGCCTTCATGTTTTAAACAAATGAAGTGAACCAACTACATAGAATCAATAGCTGCATCTACTGCAAAGAAAGTTATTTCACGATGTCGTGCCAAAAGTTTTTTCTTGTCAGAATCCATCTTGCATATTTACAAATCTACCATTTGGTTGTGCATTGAATACTGTTGCCATATTTAGCCTGGTGATCCTGACTTGGCATCTTGATTTCAGTCACTACCATACAGAAGTTGTGTGTGTGTGTGTATATATATATATATATATTTCAAGAAGGAAAAAACTTAACACTTCCTCAAAGAATTCAGTAACAAATTTATTTCAACAGATAAATCTATATCTGCCTCATCAGAATTGTTTATTTAAAAATTGTTGCCTAAAATATTAGAATTAATTATTTACAATATAAATCTTTCAAATTCTTAAATTCAAAAGCCAAAGAATTAAAAATAAAAATAAACTTATACAATTACAGATACATCAACAGAAGATTCAGCCACCATAAAAGGATACTTGACAATTTATACAGATTGGTACAATAAGTTATTGACCACCTTCAGTAACAAAAAAATACTCAACAATAATTCAGCTAGATATAGCAAAGTGCTAGAATGCAGCAACCATAATGTGAAATTGGAGTATGTAGAAAGTAATATCAACAAAGATAAAAATAAGCTAAAATAATGCAAACGTAACATAATATAGTTCAACGCACCATACCACAGCAATGTCAAAATAAATGGAGGCAGAATTTTCCTGAATTTAATTCCCAAACATGTTGGTCATTCTAACAGTAAAAAAGATTTTCAGCAAAAATAATATCAAGGTAAGCTATGGCTACATAAAAATCATAGATAATTATCTATCCCAACATGACGATAATGTATTAAGCAAGCACCCAAAGAAAACACTAAATAATAATCCTGCTAAAAATCAATGCAACTGTCATAAAAACATAACCTTCCCATTAAAATTCATTAAACAGCAAGTGCATGATTGAAGGCATAATCTACAAAGTTTGGGTCAATTCAAACAATGATGTTAAATATTACTTTGAACCCACAGAGAACAGCTGGAAATCATGCTTTTACAGCCACAAAATGACACTGAGCAATATCAAATACAAAAACTGCACAACACTTTCAAAGAAGGTTTGGTGATTAAAAACAACCATAAGAACCCAAACATTATCTGGGAGATAATCATGAAAGCTAAGCCATACAATGGAAAAGAAGACAGATGTAACTTGTGTTTGTTGGAGAAGCTTATTATATTAAAACATTTAAATAATCCTAACTTGCTGAACACAAGATCAGAATTGATGTCTACATGTATCCAGAAGAGACATATATATATATATATATATATATATATATATATACACACACACACACACACACACACAGGGTTATTCAAAAAGAATGAACAGATTTCATTACGCAATATTTTAATAAAGAAAAGTAAAAGAAAACTCTAACCAAGTCACAAGTATTTTACTCACAATCAACATTTATTTCCTGTTTTATAAGTGTTCAATGTGGCCACCACCTGCGGAACGCATAACATCAATGAGTTGATTGCTGTTGTTATTCAGTGTTCAAGGTCATTTAGTTTAGTGGGTCATGGTGGAACATAAACAATCTTTTATGTATCCCTACAAGAAAAAAAATGCATGTTCTGGGGATCTTGTTGGACAAATACAAAAAGCAAGGCATAATCTGTGAGGTTTCAAATGTATACATTTTCTTAGCACACAACAGATAGTGGATTGAGAGATTGCAAGCTTATGGCTAGCTTGATTTGTGAACTTCCATGGATTCCCCTCAAACGAAGCACAGATTCTTGTCACTTGTTTCTCCAAAATTCATGGTTGTCCTGGACTTTTTCCTTTATGCACACACGTACTAATTAAAACTGTTTAAACCACCATCGAATGTTCTTTGGAGAGGATGGATTAATGTTAAATTGCCTTTGAAAAGCATGCTGCACTGTGACAACTGTACTTGTTTTCGGTCTCAAAAACTCCTTTTGCTGAGGGCTCGCCATTCCAGAAATAAAACCAACTGAATGTTGCCAGATATGACATAACAGTGCCCCTGTGGCAGCCATTCAAAACTTAGAAATCTCCTCTTTCAAATGGTCACTAACTCATTCCATGATGATGCTTGAAAACTGAAGCAATGTGTCATGAAATCAGTTCATTCTTTTTAAATAACCATATATATATATATATATATATATATATATATATATATATATATATATATAGTAGCGTCCAAAATTAAGGAACAAAACAATGTTTGATAAAAATTAATTTCAAAATTTAGTGAAATTCTGAGAATGTCAATGTGCAGTAGTGATTCAAAACAAGGGTCTTAACTGTAAATATTGATAAGACTTTTTGCATTTTGTTGTCCAATTAGCTTTTATTAAAACATTGTTTTGTTCCTTAATTTTGAACACTTGCTATTCAAGTAAAGAATTAAATGAATCATAGCTCTTTCAGTATCATCCTAAATGACTTACCTATCCTGAGTATGACGATAAACTGCATCTGCATCCTGGGTAAGACGACAAACTATGTCCAATAGCAAGACCTCTGATCAAGAGGTTTTGAGGAATCATGGAACCACCTCTTAATTGCTGATGTTCTCAGGTCCACCCTAACCCAAGGTGGTAGCACCTGTTAGGGTCCCAGCTATGGGCAAATAGTGAACTCCCAGTTTTTCCCAGCATATATCTGCATCCTGGGTATGGTGATAAACTACATCCAAAAATAATGTTGCCAGCTATATGTTTTTGAAAAAAAAATAATGTTGCCAGCTATATGTTTACTAGTACTATATATATATATATATATATATATATATATATATTATATAACTACATTTGGCATTAAATGACCTACAGTGGTTGATATGCCATAAAACGCAACCAACCAAATGACTTAGATTTAAAGCAGAACTGAATTGCCATTTGTCTACATGTGAAAATTTCAGAAAAATTATAGTTTTTGAGATATCGAAGTTTTAATTTTTGTTCCTTAGTTTTGGAAGCTACAATATATATATTACATACTTATGTACATGCATACACAATAGTAATAATAATAATAATGATGATAACATTCATATTCCTGATAATGATGAAGGTGTATGACTACTTTTATATATTCATTGTCGATAGAGTGCAGAATCAATTTTCCAGCAAGTGATAGTTTGTCTCCTCCTTTAATCCAAACAAAATTAAAACCAAAGATTTGAATTTCATATTATCTGTCAGACTAATTCAACAAGCCAATACTAATGGTATTGTGTGTAGGACAAATGTTGTATCCTGTTGGCACTCCCACATTTTGAAAAAACAACTGGAAGAAGAAACTTCACCTTCCAGAACTAGTGACTATTGTAAAACTGATTCACTATGCAAAAAGGTACCCCCAAAATTAAAAAAAAAAATCAGTATAAAAAACACATCAAAATAAAAATCACCATTGTACATATCAAATTTTATACCATGGGGTTTTTCTTAGTAGGCTCCCTGTAAACATGCGGTTTTTTCATAAATGATGGTTTGGGTGAAGAAGGATGAGTACTTATAGTGAATGAGTCAATTGTAGAAATAAATGTGCTGTGAATCAGATTATCTAGGTTCAGGATTAGTGATGACTAGCCTTTCCCCACTTCCTTTATGGCCTTGTCCTACAAACAAAAAAATGTAGTATCTGTTCCAAAAGCAGACAGCTGGCCCACGGTTCCAGCCATCAGCAGTAACAACAGTTCCAGTCAGACAGTTATTACCTTCATCGGCTGCAACTCCAGCAGGTCTCCAGCTCCTACCATCCTTTCCAGCAGCAACGATATGCAATAAACTGTTCTTTTCAGGTGAACACTCTTCAAAAAACTGTCCATTTAAGGGCAACAATCTTCAACACTCTTCTCACCCCCACTACATGAATATTTTTGCCTAGTACACTGTAACCTTATTTTTGTCAATATCTTTTCTTTAACAAAAATAAAACTTAGCAATATATTGTTTTTACTTATGTTTTCATTTTGTTTGGTGGTGTTATTGTTGTTGTTTTCCATCATTCGATATCTATTTGCAAGCCAATATACTACATACAGTATGAATTTTATATAAGTTTCTGCAGAAAAATCATTACTAAATTATTACTAGGTTCGCATCTCAGTCCCACTCTTTCACTGTCAAAACAGTTAAATGTAGCCTTCTCTTCTACTCCACTAGCTTTATGTCTCACACTTCCCATCTGTGGAACTCCCTTCCTCTTACTTGCTTTCCTGACAGTTTTAGTCTTCAAATATTCAAATGTAATGTTAATCAACATCTCCTGATGCCTTAATCTAATTATCCATCCTTCTCTTTATCCTTTCCTCAATCACGGCTCTTTACTCTACCTCCCGCTCTCTGTAACCCCTTGTATACTAGTGGCATGCCCACCTTGCTTGGGGTGAAATGCTTAGAATAAAAAAATAAAAAAATGACTTCTGCTGATTGGACAAAACAGTTCTTGTACCAAGGGTGCCAGAAAAACCAGTGGTGTACCAGTACAATACTTTTAAAGGCAACATTATTATCACATGTAACATGAAAAGGATACATTATGGAGAAATTATTTGAAAATGAAACCTTTTGCTTGTAACATGATAAAATAAAAATATTCAAAATGACTGATTCTAAAATCTTCCATTTTATTCCAATGTACTCACTGCCTTCATAAAAGCATCAATTTGGTTTTTATGGTCAATTTCTACAACCTGCATTTATTCTGCATTATTTTTTTCATTTTATTCTTCTATTTTGCATGGTTGGTCCATTGCGTTTATCATCTGTTATTGTATTATTTTTACAGTCCATTTTTTTTTTTTAGTTTAGCAACACTGCATGTCCTGTTATCTCACTTTGGCAAAAATATACTCACAGATTTGCAGAAGTACAATGCTTTGACATTCAGAGTATTCAGATTTAGGACACTTTTTACCTTTTCTGCTTCCATACACCTATTGTTATATTCTTCTCTTCTGTCCAAATATCTCTATTTACAATCCCATAAACACACGCACTTTATTATTTGTTTTCATTTCATATAAATAAACTTCACTAGCTATAATGCTCTTAATCCACAAGTGTATTCTTTTATAATAATCTCCTGTTGTATGCTTGCAAGAACATTAACTCTTTTGTCACCAACATGCTCAAAATGAGAGTTGCTGATAATAACAATACTAGATAAATGCTCATTGTTAAATTCACCAGAACCTCCACGTCTCTCTCTCAAGTAACAAATTCTCTTTGCTTTTTTCATTACAGCCTTGCAAGTCATACATTTTGTTTGCTCAGCCAAATGAAATACAATTTGAAACAATTTGCTTCAAAGCATACAAAAGATTCAAGAATTTTATTTCAGTGAAAATGTTTTTATGAATTCTTCTTACTTTTGATCTAAATGAACCAGATATTTTGTCCTAAAAATACACTCCAAGCCTGAAACACTGGGCTTCAATGCCAGACTATTGAATTTAACAGTTATCGAAATATTATCAGAATGGAGAATTTAAAGTAATATCTGCTTGAGTAGCACAGTGCCAATAATAAGAGAATTATTATTCTGAAATTATCAGCAATGTGTATATATCTATAGATAATTTCAGATCTACTCTATCTGTAAAAAAGACAATAAAAATAGAGACAAAAGAAAAACTTATCTTAGCTTCACATTTTGTCCTTTGAAGGACTTTATCAATGCAAATGCAAGGATTTTATTTTATAACTTGTGTTTATTTTAAGACCAAAATTTTTATTCATTTTTCCAAAATTTTGAATTTAAGAATGCTCAAATATTCATCTAGACTTTTCAGCTAACCTGATGAATATTTACAAGCATTCTTAAATTAAAAATTTTGTAAAATCAATAACATTTTTGTTCTTGTATATAAATAGTTATTATAAAATAAAATCCTTGCATCTATTGCTAGATCAACTGCCAGGAAGTTTGGTTCACTGTGTCATACCAGAAAGTTTTTCTCTTTAGAGTATTATCTTAAATATCTATAAGCCTACCATTCACCCATGCTTAGAATAATGCTACCACATATGGTCTGGTGCTCCTCCTATCTATCTTACTGTTAGCTGAACTAGCAATGGATTCAATATAGTTTTTTCCACTTCATATTAGCAGAGAACATGAGTTCATGAAGGTGCAACAAATCATTTTCCTGGAGGTTAGCATCAGCCATGCTGAAGGAAGGCAGCAAGGTGTCTCTCAGATGATTAAGTGTGAGAAGTTTAGTTTTGGAGGTGTTAAAATTAACAAGCCATCTCTTGTCCCAGTTGATGACAGACTTGATGTTGTTTTGGACATCAGCTGCCATTTTGACCATGTCGAACTGACAAGACTTGCTATTGAAGCAATAAATTGTTGTGTCATCAGTGTAGATACCAAGTTGAGAGCTGATGTCATCGGGTGTTAGTATGAGATATTGACAAGTGGCCATTCATGATAACTTTCATTTCACAATTTGATAGCAAAGACTGGATCAGGCTGTTTCATGCTAGACACAATGGTCAGACCTGACAATTGCGTCTAGCATGAAACAGACTGTCACCTCTAAGTGTTGACTTCAATGCCCATTTATATATTTACACATGCTGATATTGAGCACTTGATCTCATAAATATAGCACACCTTAAGAGTATATTTCTTCATAAATATATATATATATATATATATATATATATATATATATATATATATATATGGGGTGAGCACACATATATCAATGCATTTAACTGTGCTAATTTAATATTTCTGATATATAAGTGCATACTACATTTTCATGACAATAATATGTATTTAACAAAAAGTATCCCATTAAAAAAGGCATGCAAATTCACTATAGGCAATAGAAAATTTGTTCAAGGCAGTCTTGAAGAAAAAGTCTTCTCTCAACATGCATGGTTAGATTTTTCAGTTTTTCATTTCCACGACAAAAAAAAAAAAAAGAATGAAATTATAAAATAATTGCCATTTATACACTCAAAAGATAAATAAAAATAGACATTTTTTTTGTTAATTAACTCTATAAATTTATTATTCACCAAGAAATATATTAATTTCAGAAAAACAATACTTTGTGAATTGAGGAGAAAAGGGAGAAAGACTAATTTTATAAAAATTAGGCAACAATTATTTAAAATAAAATATTTCAGATTTTATTAATTTAGTGATATTTTGTGCTTCGGGTAAAGAAGTTAATGAACAAAAGGACGTATTTTCCTTAATTAGTGGGGAAAAAAATTATATATTTACATGCGCAAAAATCATGTAAATACAATAATCATATCATTATGCAAAAGGCATATCTGAGGTATTTAGTAAAATATGTAAGTGAAAGAAAATTATATACACAAGCTCTCAAACCATCTCATTGGTGCATAAAGGACACATGCACTAACAAATTTGTACTTGGGCATGTGTAAACAAAGATTTTAGATGAGCATAAAAAAGTTATAGATTTTTTTTAAATTATGAAAAATGTTTGAGGGAACAAGCAATAAAAATAGATAAAAAAATCTGAAAGACATAAACAGGTTTTAACAAAGTGAACAGATAAAGCAGAATTGATGAATCTATAGATGACTTATTTTTGTGTGAAATTCTCTTCATTATATATATATATATATATATATATATATATATATATATATATATATATATATTCAATTTTCTATTTTTTCTCACCATTCATTATTCTATTCAGTCTCCATTCTCATTCAATTAAAAAAAAGAAAAATCAAAAAAATGTCCCATTTGTGCACCACCATTTTTTTTATTCTTACAAGACATTTTTTTTTTTTTTTTGCTAGTTCTTGTTAAAAATGCTGTTGTTACTTTTGTTGTGATATTATCATTATTTCTATTCTGTGTTAAGTCTCCAAAGATTGGATGCAATTCAGTAGGATTCTTTCTTGGATTGTGGAGGCAGAAGATGAATACAGGAGAATTGGATAGATACAAAGGGAATCTTAAGTATAAATGTAGACATGTGTCAATTTAAAAAAAGAAAAAAAAAAGAATTGGAATGAAAAAAAGGAAAGAATAAAAAGAAGAAAATGGAAAGATGGAAAAGTAATTGAAGAAATCGTTGATGAAAGAAATATTTATGCGACTAATTCTTTTAAAAAGTTTTACTGAAATAAAGAAATAACAAGAAATATGAAATCCTGAACAAGAATGAAAAAAATTAAGTCAACTAGTAAGGAAGGAAAAATGATTGAGAAAAGGAATGAAATCAAAAATAGATATGCTAATACGAAAGAAAGAAAATAAAGAGGGGGAAAACGGGGGCCGAGAATAGCAGAGAGGGGGAGAACGGGGGCCGAGAATAGCAGAGAGGGGGAGAACGGGGACAGAGAATAGCAAAGAGGGGGAGAACGGGGAATGAGGACGAAGAACGAAGTGCGGGAGAACGGGGAACGAGGATGAAGAACGAAGTGCGGGAGAACGAGAACGAAGTGTGGGAGAACGAGGACGAAGTGGGGGAGACGAAGCACAAAGTGGGGGAGAACGAAGCACAAAGTGCGGGCGGCCGAGGATGAAGAACGAAGTGCGGGAGACCGAGAACGAAGTGCGGGAGACCGAGGACGAAGAACGAGGTGCGGGAGACCGAGGACGAAGAACAAAGTGCGGGAGACCGAGAACGAAGTGCGGGAGACCGAGGACGAAGAACGAAGTGCGGGAGACCAAGGACGAAGAATGAAGTGCGGGAGATTGAGGATGAAGAACGAAGTGCGGGAGACCGTGGACGAAGAATGAAGTGTGGGAGGCCGAGGACGAAGAACGAAGTGCGGGAGACCGAGAACGAAGTGCGGGAGACCAAGGACGAAGAACGAAGTGTGGGAGACCGAGGACGAAGAATGAAGTGCGGGAGACCGAGGACGAATAATGAAATGCGGGAGATTGAGGACGAAGAATGAAGTGAGGGAGATTGAGGACGAAGAATGAAGTGCGAGAGACCAAGGACGAAGAACGAAGTGCGTGAGTCCGAGAACGAAGTGCGGGAGACCGAGGACGAAGAACGAAGTGCGGGAGACCGAGGACGAAGAATGAAGTACATGAGACCGAGGGCGAAGAATGAAGTGCGGGAGACCGAGGGCGAAGAATGAAGTGCGGGAGATTGAGGACGAAGAACGAAGTGCGGGAGACCGAGGACGAAGAACGAAGTGCGGGAGACCGAGGACGAAGAATGAAGTACATGAGACCGAGGGCGAAGAATGAAGTGCGGGAGATTGAGGACGAAGAACGAAGGGCAGGAGACCGAGGACGAAGAATGAAGTGCGGGAGACCGATGACTAAGAATGAAGTGCGGGAGACCGATGACTAAGAATGAAGTGCAGGAGATTGAGGACGAAGAATGAAGTGCGGGAGATCGAGGACAAAGAATAAAGATTGGAGAATGAGGAAAAAGATTAAAGATTAAAATGTGGATGAGCAAGAATGAAGGAAGAAATGGAAAAGAAGAAATTAAACAGAAGAAACTGAAAGAAAAATCCAAAGTCCTCCATTCTTGATACCAACTTTCCATCCAGGGTGCTTTCAGTTTTCATTTAGTATTAATATTTTTGTACAGAAGAAACTGAGATTTCTTTTTTTTAAGTGCAATATAAGGTTCTATTTACAATAAAAAAAAGAAGAAAATTCACAATCTCTCCATCTAATAACATCCAGACAATCTCTTCTGACCAAATGTGCTAAATTTATTCTGTCTCTGTCAAACGAGTCTTATGAAATCTTGCAAAATACAAGTATTCACAAAGAGAAGAATAAAGAGAGATGACTATTCATTCTACTTTGAAAAGATGAAATTTGAATACATCCAAAGGAAGACACAAGTGAATTGGACAGAGACCTAAGAGAGAAAGAGAAAATAAAAAGGTGGGGAGAAAGAAAAAGATGAATAGAATAAAAATAAAAATGATATTTTAAAGGAGAAATCTATAAGGATATCTATGAAAAGAGCGATAGAGAGAGAAATGAATAAAGAGAGAAAATATTTTAACTGTAGAACAAACTTAAATACTATATATATTTGTATATAAGCTGACTTCAGGTATAGTGCAACCACTCATTTTTTTTTTTTGCATGAATTTTAACCCCCTACAGAAAAAAAATTACCTGTGTATAGTGCAACTAGTCACTAAAAATGCATGATTTTTAACCTCTTCAAAAAAAAAAAAAATTAACTGTATATTACGACCCACCATATTTGCATGAAAAAAAAATTCATCATAAAAGTAAAAAAAAAATTCAAATACAAAAACAGTTATAAAAACAGTAGAGCAATTGTGTGGCAGGAAGGAAATGCAGATGGAGCTGCTTATTGCTTTTGATAATGGTACCTACCTGTATTCATTAAAGAAATGACACTGGGTAAGGTCCCTCACATGGCAAGGCAACCCTTCAAATGCTAGACTTGCAATCATTAATATGTGAAAGTGCTGAAAAGATCTCAGCTTAATCCACTTCAAAAAAATCTGACCGAACATGAAAGTTTTCCTTTTGCTGGTGGAGAATGGCATCTTGATCAGTCTAAGAACTTTTCAGTAATCATCATACTGAAATCAGTTTGATTCTCACTTGGTGTCTCATACAAATAGACTTTTAACCTACTAAGCATTTATTTATTTTCTTTTTAAATACACTCTCCCTTCTAGGCATATGCAATTATGACTTCTTTATTATCTGTGAATTGCCATGCATTTTTTTGAAAAATAATCAAGAGAGGACACCCATTGCCTGTTCTGTGGTTTGAGATTTGAAGTTGTTCTTTACCTAGACTGGTTTCCACTCATGACAAGAGAGTCCAGTCTACCCTGCTATTTTACCAATAGCTAAGTGAAATAAAGATGGATTTATACCTTTCCCAAAGGCATTGGTGCTAAAGTGAATGCAACAGACTAACCCAGAATTTAAACTTAGTTTAATGGTTCCACTTTTCATCCCACAATTCCTACTTAGTTCACATGAAATAGCCTCCCTCTATCTTTTCTACAAATACTTTCATGGTAACTGCTCTGACGAACTACTTTCGGTAGTTCCCAGACTGCATGAATTTAAACGTGCTACTAGGCTGGCATCTCAGCCCCAACCTTTCCCTGTGAAAACAATTAAATGTAGCCGTCTCTTCTACTCCAATAGCTGCATGTCTCGCATCTTCCATCTGGGGAATTCCTTTCCTATTACTTGTTTTCCGGATAGCTATAATCTCCAGCTATTCAAATGTAATGTCAATCAACATCTCCAGATGCTTTCATCGATTCCCTGTCCTCCTCTTCATCCTTTCCTCTATTATGACTACTCTTGCTTCCACTCTCTGTAACCCCTTGTGTGCTAGTGGCATCCCGCCTTGCTTGGGGTGAAATGCTTAGAAAAAAAAAAGAAAAAAAAAAGAAATAAAATTATATATATGATATATAAAATGAAAAAAATGGAAATTAAAGAAAGTTGAAACAAATGCAGACCATTGGTCATAAAAATGTATTCAGCAGCAGGAGGAGGAGGAGGTAACCAACATCTATATAAACAGATATAGTCAACAAAGCTCTCTGTTTCCATTCTCATCTGCTGGAAACCATGTAAGTAGTACTTTATCAAATGTGAGTATGTGGACTCTCTGAACAGGAAAAGGCAATCTTTTCTACAGTCAAGCTTTTGTTATTTTATTTCTAGAGTTTTTGAGATATGTTTATGGGGATACATGGGAAAGATAATGGTTAATCTTAGACTTGAACAGGTGAAAATTGTAGTGATTGAGAAAGCATCCTCTTGGAAGTCGGTTCTGCAAAGCAGCTGTTCCTTTGAGTGGAACTTATATCTCATTGATGTAATGCAAAAGGAATGAGAATAGGATGTCATGGAGAGCCATGATCACCCATGTTTCAAAGTGACATGGCACATGGAATAGAGATGAGAGCACTAAAGGTTGTTTTCATATATAGTAAAGCAGAAAGAGCTCCATCTTCCAGAGTATGCCTCCCCATGACCCACACGTACAACCTATCGAGCAAAAGGTGTGTTCGTAGAGGGAAAATTGAGCAACACCATGTATGCCCAGCATATCTTTAAATCCATTCCATGGGCACTGTACTGTTTCAGCAAGATAATGTTCATCCACATAATGCTCAAGATTCTCCTATGGAAGATATTTGACAACTTCCTTGGCTGGCACAAACAGATCTCTCTCTAAACATGTATGGGAGAACACCTGAATTGGTCAGTTCACTTGGAAACTTTTGCTCCATAGTGTCAATAGGGTTAACAGTGTTTCAGCTCTAATTGGCTCTGGTTGGGCAGCATCCACAACTGATTGCCAAGGTAACATTTCATTTTCCTTATCATCCAATTAGCACTCATTTGAGCTTAGAAAAAGTGCAATCACGTCAACCACATTTGGGAAGATCACAAAGGTCAATGAAACTGAAGCGCAGTGGAAAAGACTCACTCTGAGAGAATGGCTTTATTAGAGATAAAACAAGCCATATTTGCAGTTTAACTACTCCCTAACTTGTTTAGACCCTGAATATCCTGACACAGTGGGTTTCAGTCTCTCTGGCTTTTAATTGCTTGATTCATCTTCATCTTCTACAGCTTATCAACTCATTGCAGGTTATTTAAAGCCAGAAAATATTTTTAGATTGTAAGAATTTATTTGTGGGGAATAATAATAATGATTTACTGATACAAGACTTATTAACCCATAGCTAGAGGGGAGAAGAAGTGGATTCATACCTTTCCAAAGAGAATTTGTGTGTAAGTGAATATAACAAACCCAAATGAAATTGAAACTTAGCACACCAATTAACAATTCTGAGTCATTATCCATTACACCACCTGCACATCCATGCTTACTTGGTATTCCCAAGTAGTCACCCATCCAGGCTTGATATTTCTTAATAAATCAGTGATCATATAGGAACTGGTGTTTCCCTACACTAATGATGTAACACTCGAGCTCTTGGCTATCTGATCACTTCTGCAAGGCAATCCATACCGTCTTGTTTTGATACTTCTTAACATCTGTGCATACAGGCATACCATCCTTGACATTGTATATTGTCAGATTGAGTTATTTTAAATCCACCCAGTTCATTAATAGTGTCAAGTTCATGCAGAAGTCTTTGAATAACTATTACAGAATGAAATTCAATATCTAAACAATTGTATGCATGCAAAAGTAAAAACCTCTTTTAATGTTCAGAATGATATACAGTGCATTAATACAAGATATGAGCAATTTCTGTCTGAATTTCTAAGATGAGAAGTTGCTATAAACATTATTTATATTCAGACTATTTTCCTCATCTTTGCTGTTGTTATCACAACATTTCGGCTGTTGTGTCTTCCAGCCTTCCTCATATGACAATCTACAGGGAATTCTGAACTGAACCCTTTATTTAATCTACAGAGATAGACTGTTTCTCATTCTGCTGCTCATGTCTAGGGATATTGTCTAGTTCTTATATTTATTTAGTAATATTCAGTTATTGTTTTTTCCATTTCTACTGAGTGCAAGTACACACTGCCCAATCCAGGGATTGAACTCACAAACCAGTGCTTTAATCTACTAAGGCATTGTCCTGTAAGACAATTTGCTGTAACAAACATGGAGCTTTAAAACCAGCTGATTAGGTTGCAACTACTACTAGCTACCATGTTTTGACAGCTACTGCTTCAATTGAAGATTGACTGTCATTTCTCTTTCTTTATTAGTGGCTTCCATATTGTCTTTATTTCTATTCTAGTCCTACTAAAGAGGTTCTCACAGCCTAGCATATGCACTGGAATAACAACAAAGATGAGGCCAATAGTCAAAATATAAATAGTGTAAATAAGGTGAGAGTACCAGTGATACTCCCATTTAACAATATTTTCCCATAATGCTTTGTAGATGGGACGATTTTACTAGAATCCAGTTATATTACTATTAGTCAAAGTTTAATCTTCATTAAATAAAAATACTAATTCATAGTTTTTTTTAATAAGATGATAATGCCACTACAATGCAAGGAGTTATAGGGAGTGAAAGAAAATGACAAAACTTTAGTGAGGAAAAAAAAGAAAAAGGAGAAAAACAGGTTTCAGAAAGAGACAAGATGGTGATTAACATTGCATTAAAATTTTTAAGAAATTAGGTGGCAGGGAAGCAAGTAACTGGATGTGAGCTTCACAGGTGAGAATTACAAGAAAAGACACAATTGGAACATAACTTCTAGCCATTTCAACAATAAAAAAATGAGACCCAGTTACCAATCAAATAGTATGCTTAAATTCATGCAGTTGAGATACCAAAGAAGAGATCTCATTAAAGCAGTTGCCATGAAACCATTTATAGAAAAATCAGAGGGAAGTCATGTCACAGTAATAGGAAAGATGCCATGTCAAATCCTTCTATAGATTTTGTTGAGAATTTCAAGATATAGAGCAGGAGCAGCAGACCAGATATGCATGGATGAATGTGTTATAAAATAAAATAAGTCATATCTCAGCTGATTTTCTCAAGAGCGAGAACAGGATGATAACGGGACAAAGCCCCGTCACAAAATGAACATTATCTTCGTTTACAAATGTTCCCGACACTCGAGTTCCGGTCGAAAAATAAAATAATATTTAATGTGTTCTATTTTTCGTCCAATAAAAATGCTTCCCTCCTAGTTATACTCGCTTCGTTTTTCGAGCCTGTTAAGCCATAAAAAACGCTATAAAAAGGGTCACACGGAAGTTCAACAGGTGGCCACCGAAGAGACCTGTTCGCAGCAGGGGAGTGCCAGCGTCAACATGTGTGAACTACTATGAGAGATCGACCTAGATCCGAAGCCGGTTTATGAACTTTACCACAAAGGAGCTGTCCCAAACCCTCACGTTCCTGTTGAAATAAACCACGTAAATCTATTTCTTCTGTTGTCGTATTTCTTTCTTGCAACCATACGCTTATCTATAACACTGGTGTCAGAAGCGTACAGCAAAAGAAATATGGCCGACTACACGAGCTTCACCCGAGCCGAACTCTTTACTCTCATCAAGGAACAGAAAACACTACTATTCAACTTGAAAACGGGACCAACAGAGCCTTCCGAAGCTACGATACACGAAATTCAAGCCGACATAAACGACATGCTGACTGCCCTAAAATCAACTACTTCAACACCTCCCACTGCTCAAACAAACGGCGATTACAGCTTAATGATGCGCCAACAAACCATACGCGACATATTGAAGCTAGAGAGAACTTTTCACCCTGGACACGACATCAACCGATTCATCACGGCCCTAAACAAAGCATACACAATCCACGTCACGCCAGAACTCAGTACCTATCCCAGCCTGGAATGCGACTTCGTCAAGTCTGCTAAAGATTTTTACTGGACCAAAGTATCTTTCAGCAGATGGTTGACTCAAAAAAGGACATCTCCACCTTCGAACAACTGAAGGAATACTTATTAGCAGCCCACGGAAGCCAGATGACTAACTTCCAACACCTCAGTCGAGCCTGGGATCTGGAACGGCGAGACGGCGAAAAATTAACAGATTTCGCGGGTCGACTCGAAAACAGAGAGGCAGCCGTCCACATAAAAAACAAATACAAAAAAGACAAAAATACAGATTTAACAGTCGACGGTCTTATTTCCATCATCGGCGCTATGCTAATGAGCGAAAAGGTGAAAATTTGGAACTCAAATCTTTACCCACATCTTGTCAAGACAATGGACAACCACTATTCAGCCATTGGCATAGCCTTCGAAGTTCAAATATACCTTGATCGCGGCGTAAAATCCAACGACACGACTTCGCACAACACTGTCTATTTCACACAGAAGCCACAGCGGTCAAACCAAAGAAACGCGCCACCCCGACACAGCAGCCAACCAAACCCACAGCAGACGGGCCTCACCAACCCTCCCGAACATAGCCACCATCCGACACGCAGAAAGCATCAGCACACACCACGAATCAGCGTGTGCAAGAACTACCTCAGAGGTCGCCCCTGCCACCATGGACGCAACTGCCTATATCGCCACCCACCTCGCACTTGGGCACAGGCTCACATCACCGCAACGAATGATGATATACAACCATAGATGATGTGGAACAGGATTTTCGCTTCGGGCAGGACGAGATGTGATGCCTCGTTCGCCATGCCCCTACGTCAGAAATCACATCTTCAATTTTCAAGGACTCGCTCACCATTCACCGCTCGTCCAGTCCACCCTCAACTTCAGGGACATCACCTTCTCTGGCGTCGCAATGCTAGACTCTGGATGCTCCACCTGCATCGTACCAATATCTCAGTTACCCAGAGAAGTCAAGAAACTCATGACCCGCTCCGACGTCGTAGTAAAAGGAATCAACGGCAGCACCACCGCCCTCGGCGAACTGACTTGCGACATCACCATCGGCAGTCGAGACTCACCCACATTCAAAAAGGTTAACGTGCTGGTAACTACCCAAACCACACCAATCCTGATCGTCCAAAATATCCTACGTCACAACACACTCGATTCCTATCTAATTGACAACCAAAATGCGACTATAGAATTCAGACGCACACTTTCCTCAGGATGCACAACACACACAGCCGCAATCATATCATCGTCAACCAACGATCCAGCATATGGCACCCAGGCGGACATCATCCAAAACCAGCCTACTATGGAACTACAGCCCAACATCCAGACACTGGATCAAAAGCTAACCTGGCTAAAGCATAACACGGGGCTATCGCTACCAAACCACGCGAACCGAGACGAACTAGAAGCCACTGCAAACTTACTCATTCGCTACGCTGATATTATCGGCACAGAAAGCAGAAGCAAAGGCAGATTCATCCGACCCATCCGCATACCAACCAACGGCCAGTCTCGCAGCCAGAAACAACACCCGATAGCCCAGGCTTTGGAAGCAGTCGTAAATACCGAAATTAAGCGTATGGCTGATGAAGGTATCATTGAAAACTGCAGCGACCCCAAAGGCTTCAATAGCCCCGTATTTGCCGTACGCAAGAAAAACGGATCGATTCTTTAAAAGAACTCTCAACAAGGTCTTAGTCGATCTTGACCCTTACCCAATGCCAAGGATCGACCACTTGTTCAACAAAATCGGCAAAGGCAACAGATATTTTACTACCCTCGATATACGCAGCGGCTACTGGCAAATTGAAGTCGACAAGCGAGACCGATACAAAACAGCATTTACATGGAAGGACCAATGCTATCAATACACGCGGCTGGCCTTCGACCTTACATCTGCCGGACAAATCTTCTCCCGTTGCATAGCAGAAGCCCTAGCCACGGTCACATCCCGTGACAACATTTCCTCCTATATCGACGACAACCTGGTCCACGCTAGGACATTTAGGGAGTACATACTCTCCCTCGAACAATTCTTTACTGCCCTCCGAAAATTCGGACTCAAGCTGAATCCCGATAAATGTTCCTTCCTCGCACCAGAGGCAAAATTCCTCGGACGCATAGTAAACAGCGAAGGATTCAAGGCTGATCCAGAATACGTTCGTGCCATCAGAGAAATGAAACCTCCAACATCAAAAAAGGAATTACAAAGCCTTATCGGCCGTTTAGTGTGGATCAGACAATTCCTAGAGACACGTCTTCACGAACAAATCAGATCAGATATGTTTTCAAAACTTATGGGTCCTATACACGAACTCAACAAGGTTAATAAACCGTTTGTCTGGACTCAAAATGCCGACAGAGCCTTCAAAAAAATCAAGGACCGTCTCTCTTCGCCACCCGTCATCTCATTTCTAGATTTCTCCAAACTTTTTACACTCACCACCGACGCCAGTGACGTCGCATGCGGAGCAATCCTAATGCAAGAAGCCGACAATGGAAAAAAAGATATCATAGCGGTCGCTTCCAATACATTCAACTCCACGGAACACAACCGGTCCACGACGGAACGAGAGGCATATGCAATAAAGTGGGCAATATTGAAATTTGATTATTTCCTTCGCAACCGCCCCTTCGTCATCTTCACCGACCACAGATCGCTGACATATCTGGATCAACGAGAGTTCAATAATGCCAAAATACGACGATGGCAAGAAGAAATTTCATGTTATAAATTCGTCTTGGAATATGTTGAAGGCGAATCAAATGTATGGGCTGACATGCTCAGCAGAGGTTGCGGACATAAGAAAACGAAAGCCCCGAACGACCCTACACCGGCAGGCAGGACATTCGAGGTAAGCGGCTCAGACCTCCGCGTATACATCCCATCTTGGTGCCTCGGCGAGTTTAACGGTTTACAGCTCATTCCCAAAACTCACACGCCACAAAACGCCCGCACCCACAAGCGCGTCACCAACACATTCTTCGCCTATCACTCCACCACCACCATCCCTACTGAGAGAATCTGCAACCACCTCGGCATCGCAGATGAACAACAGAAGGACGACGCCCTGGCAAAGATCATCAGCGCCCTCCAGTCACCCACTCCAAGCGAACCTCATATCGATCCTGGCGATCACCGAGCTACGCTTTTCAAAAACATTTGCACCATTTTTTTCTAGAACCAGGTACCTCTCTTTTGATGATAAGAGACAGTAAACACTCGCCGAGATTGGTTGTACCATACAAACTACGACCCAGATACCTCTACCAGGCACCACTCAGGTGTTACTCGCATGCGAGAACTCCTTTCCAGCTACTGGTGGGAATTCAAAAACCGCGATATCAAAGCCTATGTCGATTCTTGCGACACGTGTGCTAAGTGCAAGGGCAACTACGGTAGACGTACCCATTGGCCCATTGGCCACTGCAAACGAGGAAAGAGACCATTCGATCTCGTCTTTATAGACTTTGTCACAATGCCCAACTCAAAGGGAAAACGCTACATCCTAACCATCTTGGATAGCTTCAGCCGACACTTTACCGCCATACCATGCGCGAGAGACCGTGCTATCGACGCCGCCCACGGATTGTACCAGTTCTTCCTTTGACACAGAGAGATTCCACGCATAGTATCCTCTGATCGAGGCACACACTTCACTGGAGAAGTCTATCGACAATTCTGTAACCAGATGTCAATCACGCAAGAACTTCACTGTCCTTGGCGCCCGCAAAGCTCAGGAAATATCGAGAGACAACATCGCCCGATGAAGAACGCACTTTATATGTTATGCGAAGACAGGAACTGTGAATGGACAGACGTTCTAGAATCTGTCGTCTCGTCCATGAATGCCACGACCAACAGCGCCACCGGTGTCTCCCCGCACTATGCCATTACCGGCCGTCACCCCAACATCGACCTACCTACACTACACAGAAAAGAAATTACAAGCGACGATCCTGGAGCATATGGAATGCAAATTAATGCCCTGTTAAAGCAGGTTCACCACCACGTCACCCTGGCCAACGACGAAGCTGACCACAAACTTGAGACTAACTTAAATCGCCTCACATACAAGGACCCAATACAAGTAGGTGACAAGGTTTTACTTCATCGACCACACTCAACTGTTGCCCAATCCTCTCATCTGCCCTGGATAGGAAATTACACCATTATAAAAACGAACAATATGATGTGTCAGGTGCAAAACGATGATGGTGATACAATCTGGATTCACCGTGCACATATCCGACGACTGGCTTCACGCCCATCACATCTTTCTAATACAATCCCTCTGCCTCCACCGTGTAACAGTCACCAGGATCATTCTCCTCCACATCCTTCCGGGACACATAATTCTGCAAATAATTCCATTCCAAAACAAATGCCAATAAGAAGAACACGAGGACAACTTCCCACAGGTTTCAGAGACTTTATCATGAATTAATCAGCCAAATATACACGAATAACACTCACTGTAAATCAGACCGAGATCTGGGGGAGCCTTGTTATAAAATAAAATAAGTCATATCTCGGCTGATTTACAGGCAAATACTCAAGAGCGAGAACAGGATGTGAACGGGACAAAGCCCCGTCACAAAATGAACATTATCTTCGTTTACAAATGTTCCCGACACTCGAGTTCCGGTCGAAAAATAAAATAATATTTAAAGTGCTCTATTTTTCATCCAATAAAAATGCTTCCCTCCTAATTATACTCGCTTCGTTTTTCGAGCCTGTTAAGCCATAAAAAACGCTATAAAAGGGGTCACACGGAAGTTCAACGGGCAGTCAACAGGTGGCCACAGAAGAGACCTGTTCGCAGCAGGGGAGTGCCAGCGTCAACATGTGTGAACTACTATGAGAGACCGACCTAGATCCGAAGCCGGCTTATGAACTTTACCACAAGGGAGCTGTCCCAAACCCTCACGTTCCTGTTGAAATAAACCATGTAAATCTATTTCTGATGTTGTCGTATTTCTTTCTTGCAACCATACGCTTATCTATAACAAATGGTAGATTTATAAATGTGCAGTAAGGATTCTGATGAGAAAAATTGTCAACATTCTTTGTAACAGACCTAGTAATTGATTGAATATAATTACTCCACTTCATACATTGGAAAACTTGAGACCAGCAAGGCACAATGAATTACTCTCCTGGAGGTTACTATCAACCGTGCTGATCAAAGACAAAAATGGTTCTTTATGATGATTAAAAGGGAGCAGTTCAGTTTTGGAGGTGTTCAAACTTACAAGGCATTTCTTGCCCCAATTAAAAACTGATTGGAAGTAATTTTCAAGACCAGCTGCCAGTTTTAAATTTATCAGACCTTTTATAATTACAATTAAGATAAGAGTAAATAGTTTTATCATCAGCACAAATACTGTTGTATCTTTAAAGAAGGTTACAAACAGACAAAGGTGGTACTCAAATGAAGGAACAGCAACATGCAAATAGATTAAAGAAGAGAGGTTTACTGTAAAAGAGAATACACTACTGAAAGGGGATCGGGTGGCAGGCTAGTAATTCCCAAAGCAAGGATATTTGCCAACCGCTCCACGCGGTCAGGTGTGGCACAAGACCGTATTTAATATGGGGTATTCGAGTCTATAGGCTTGAGCAAAAATTCCCCATAGACTCTGTAAAAAACGGGGTCGGGTAGCTGTCTACCACCCCAGACAAGAGACCGCCCTTCAGCATAGCCTCGTCTGGGTTCCTCTCTGCCCAAAGGCATAGAGTTCAACTAGCTTAGCTGGAGATGAATTTCCAACTAATTGCCAAACCAAGCCCACAGGTATATCATTTGCTCACTATATATAACTACTAATATAGTCAGTTCACGTAGGTGATAGGGAGTGTGGGACATTACATTACAATAAATACCTAGCTGGCAACTGTTTCCATTTTCTTTTCCATCCATTATATCTTGTCATCGACCTTTTACAATATTCTTTTCATTATATAAAGCACTGTCCATATGTGGCCATGATCATTTGTGAAGTGACTGTATATTTATCCAAGTGGATTATAATCAAAGTGAAAGTGAATATATGAGTAAATTTTATTTACAAGTTTATATTCCCAAAAGTGAATAAATAATTATTTTATGTATGTAAAATTTAGTCTTGTATTCTTATCAGAAATTACTTATATTACACCAACATTCTGAAAAAAAAAAAAAATGTTCACTTTTGGGAAAATGCACTCAGGAAATGCTTTTTGATATAGTAAAAGGATTTCTTCAAATTCAAAAATAAAGAAAGCAAAGGAAAACTACTCTAATATCTTATTTTCTTATTAGGTATTAGAGTAAGTCATTTTATTTACAAGGTCAGATTTCTTGACTTGTAGGATCTCAGGCAGAAAAACCTTTGAATAGTGCAGTTGCTTCAATCACAATACCTATGTTAATTAAGAATAATAGTATATGTAAAGAAAATGCAGTAATTTGTTTAAGAACTTTCTAAAAACATGTTTGAATTTTTATAACCACACTTACTACATTTTAAAATAATAATATTAGATATGCAAAGAGTATAACCAGATAGTAAGAAGTTATATAAACACCTAACTTAAAAAATGAGAGAATTTATCTGTCTCAATCTTATGAGAAAATGAACGAACGTTCAAAGAAAAACTTTGTATTGTTTTCTATTCTTAATGTTTTTCTTTTCCTCATTTTTTTTCCTAGTCAGTAACTCCCTGCAGCTTATTACCTTGCTTGGTGTGAAATGTTAACAGAGATACTAATACAATTCTTAAGGCAATAGTTATTATCCAGTTTTTCCTATAAAATGAATAAAGTATTTACGCTATTTACTTTAGCAAAATATCAATGGTGGAAACCCCATTGGTGGCTTGGCATCAAAACTCACCATTAGTGATGACAAGATGGATATCGTTCTAATCCTTTCCATAAAATAAACTGAATCCTTCAAATACTCTGGTGTCCTGCCAATAACAGTTTTAGAATGTCAGTCAATAATCAACTCAAGTTCTAACACAATGAGCCAAGATTAATTATAAGTCATAATGGTATGCCTACCTTGAGTCTATTAGAGAATCCATACAAACTTGCTGTCTATATACTTTAGGTGTAAAATGATCTTTGTTCATTTTGTAGTATGTGATTCACAACTGAAATTACCAGAGTTTTGAATCCAATATCAATCAGGAATTTAAGAAGATTTGATCTATGATGACCCCAATACGTACTGGTCTCAACAAAAGAGATAGTAAAGAAAGCTTTGTAGTCAGTGTCACATCAGGACATTAAAAGATCTAGGTGCCTCAGAATGTTGGCCAAGAAGCAAACAAGTGCAGAATTAAGTCTCAAAGGATGTCAGTGGATAAAACCAAGATGAAACAGGAAGTCAAGTTATTAGGTTGGTGCAAAAATAATATCGTTTTTTTTTTTTTGACATATTTTTTAACGTAAAAAAAAACGATATTATTTTTGCACCAACCTAATAGCTAAACTTGGGATATAGACATATGAAAACAGGTTAAATGCTCAACCAACGAGGGAGAAAATAGAGCCTATCGCATCCTCGCAAGAGGTCCGTAAAAATCAGCATTAATTTGGGGTCCAGAAATAAATAGTTATTTTATACATGAAAGATTCAGTTTTTTTATTCTTACTTGTAACTGTTCCATTACAATTTTTTTTTTTCTTTAGAGGCAAAGTGGGATCTTTCTTGACTTGTTTTATAAGTATCCAATTCTACTATTTTCATCAATTTTTCTTTATACACTATTTTAGTCAAAATCTTTCTTCATCTGCTAGAACAATGATATCTTTGTTGTAGGTTCAAGCGATGATTTCTTTTTTTTTCTTTCAATATTTAGCCTGAGTGATTTCACATTCGCAAAAACCTGTCTCATGACTGACACTAAATCTGATGAAAGTTCAAAAGTGCATAAACAATTATTTTATGTACGAAAGATTTATTCTCTTACTCTTATCAGAAATTACATTACACCTACATCCTGAAGGGGAATGGCACTAAGTCATGATAAAAAATAATGAAAAAGTGGTCACTATTTAAAAGCTAATTATCTTTGAAATTTTTTTGTGTGTGCATAATAGGAATAAGAGAGAATAGCCTTGTGGATTAAAGCATTAGTTCATGAATTTGGTGACACAGTAATTGTGAGTTCAATCCCCGGGATAGGCCATGTATACTTGGACTCAGGACAAGCAATAACTGACCAGTACTGAAAATAAAAACTAAACAAGATATCCCTAGACATGAAATGAGAACAATCTACCCTATAGATTAAATAAAGGGTTCAGTTTGGAATTTCCTGTAAGTTACCTGGATCAACATATACCTGATGAAGTTCACATGTAAATAATGTAAAAAGTAACTCTTCAAGCCAGAAATTCAAATAGAAAGTACCAATGTTGTTGAAGAATTCTCTGACTGAGAATTATCAGAAAGTTTATTTCCAGGGTTTTAATTGCACCTTGGTGAATTTGCCAGGCAGTTGATTTCTTGATGGAAAACCTGAAAACCATACAATAGATTAATGCAAATCTTGTGAGTGGTTTCATGGAACTACTCAGAAGCTGTCGATGGTTCTGCTAGTCACTGTGACCGAGGGTTTGAGTGTACTGGCCTTATCCAAACTGTTATGTCAGATTATGCACTCTCTTCTAGAAACTGTCTACCCTGTAGATTAAATCAAGGGTTCATTTTGGAATTATATGTAGATTACCCAAATAGCTGTACACCAGATGAAGGCTAAAGTGCAAAACAGCTAAAATGTGATAATAAAGATAATGACAACAGTATAAATGTAAATAGTGTAAATAATAATAATTCCTCATCCCAGAAAATCAGACAGGAATAAGAGATTTTTAAAAATTTATTTCTTTTGAAATAATTCAGGATCATTTGTAGGGCATCATTAGCTGTCATTTTCTATGTGTAAAGCAGTTTATAGGATCCAGATCCTTTCTGCAAATTTCATCAGACTTGCATGCTTCATACAACATTAGGGTCAATATCCATTATTAATTGATTGAACTTTACAAATTCCCAAAACATTGTATCAAATTCTTTTACAAGAGTTCCTTTCATTTGTTGTTCACTTTAATCAGCATCTATGACCAATACTTGCTAGAGTTTATATTACATCATTACAACAATACAATTTTCCACATGACATTTGAAAACATTACCACTCTAATCAAGATTAGATCTGTGTTATTTGGGATTCTGGGTCAATTTCTGAACTGTATAGATCCAAGAATCCTGCAATTCAAAGCCAAGTTAAATGGAAGTCGGTAAAAAGATTGTTGTATTCCTCTTGAAAAGTTGAGAAAATTTGCCTTAATACGCTTTATTTTTTTTAAAGATCATTTCATCCTAAGCAAGGCAATAATGTCACCGAGAAGCAAGGGTTTACTGAAGCTGAAAGAAAAGGCTTCAAAAGTAACTGGAAATCCAATCCTAAACAGGAAACTGTTTAAAAGATGGGAAAGGAGTGTGAACTGGGCAATAGGCTAACTTGGACAATCAACTGTCATTTTATTTTAAAGATCAAATCAAGATTCAGTTAAAAATTTGAAAACACTTTTTCCGTTTTTGACTAATTATAATAACCCCCCACAAAAAAAACAGTTATAACTCCACAGAACTATCCTTACTTTGAGGCAAGTTTAACAAGCCTGACTAATATTACAGAGATCCTATCTCTCAGTTAATGCCTTTAATGGTATTCAACAAGGATTATACATATGCAAGAACATACTCTGGGCAATCACCTAGTGCCATAGAAAGAAGTTGCTTAAGGAGTACCAATTGACATATTGTAGTCATCCAAATAATCTATTGCAAGTTATTGTTAATTATCAATTCCTGTGATTTTCTATCTGAATTTCTGGGATGAGATTTATTATTTAAACTATTTACATGTGAACTGTGGTCATCACCTTTGTCGTTATCAAATTTCACCAGGTGTATGTCCATCCAGTTAACCCTACAGGAAATTTGAAACTGAACCATTTATTTAATCTATAGACATAAGTAGTGGAATGAGAACAATCTGCGTATGGGGGTATCTTATCTAGTTCTTATTTTAGTACTGTTTATTCACTGCTTGTCCAAGTACACAACCCTTGCTGAAGGGTTGAACTATGTGGGATAAAAGCCTAGCTGATTAAAGTGTTGGTAAATAAATTTGGTGAAATAGTATTTGTGAGTTCAATGAGGACAATCATTCGCCTGTAAATAATGATAACTCTGCATCCAAGAAATGCCTGGTTCTTCTTTAGTACTGCTCAGTTATTGCTCACCTCATTTCCACTGAGTTTGAGTACACACTGCCTGACCCAGGGATTGAACACACTTTGCTTTATGACAAATTAATAATAATAAAAAAGATACTTGTACTTAGAATAAGAAAAGAAAAATTTCTGTGAGAAAAAAATCTCAGAGAACTTGATATTCAGAAGATATTAAAAGGTAAGAAAGGCAAGGGGATTAAATAAATAACATAGTTAATGAGTTTGGGTAAATGAGATAACAGAGATGGGGTGGAAATAGTAAGACAGAAACATTAAGCAATTAATTTACAAAGGATACGAGGTTATGGAGAGACAATCAACTGAAAGGACATGACAAAGATTAATACTCGGTTAAGACAGTGGAGAACTTGGAAAGGGAAATTAACAGGAGATAACTAATAACTGACATCCATTAAAAATGGCCCATGAAGCTAGAACAGTCTCCCCCAGTGAGCGAAATAAAGGGTTCAGTTTAACATTCCAACCACCTGAAGAAGGCCGGAGTGCACAACAGCTGAAATGTTGTAATAAATATGGCGACAAATAGTCTGAATAATGTAAATAGTGTACATAATACCTCATCTCAGAAATATAGACAGATAATGACAAAGAAGATGTATAATTTAAAAATAAAAATCAGCATTAATAACTAAACCAGAACTGCTAATAAACAAATGCTTGTAAGCTCAACTATTATTACAGAGAGCTTGATTCTCACCAAGTGCCTTGAATGATAGTATATGACATCTGAATAACTGTACGCATGTAAGATTGTGTTCTAGGCTGCTACTAGGTAATTATCTCATGCAATAAAATTCTCCTCAAAGGAGTTATTGAATGAGTGCCAATTGGCAATATTTCAATCATGCAAATCATCTAGTTCTGGGCAGTATCACTTCCCTGTGGGCAGTGGAAAGATTCAGAAGGGCAGTGAAAAAAAGGAGCAATAGGAAAAAACACTGAGGTTTTAGAACCAAGTAATAATTTTTTTTTTTTTCATATTTAGTAGAGCAGGATTTCAGTGCAGTCAGCCAGTATTTTTTTTTCAAGTCACAAAACAGACTGACCATTACTGAACACAAAGATCTAAGACTTTTTATCAGTACCTTCCAGGTTGATGTGGAGAAACTGCAAGTACATCCTACTCCCATTAAAACTGTAAATTTATCCTTTCATGTTGCTAAACTTGTTAAATGAATTGGTTAGTATTAGATTAGTTGTTACATTGAATTTGCAGTATACTGGATACTGCGAACTAAGTGTTTTCATGTAGATACAAGTGTGTGTAGGTGGGGGTGTTGGTTCTAGGAATAGGTGGGGGAATGCAGGAATGGGATGCCAGTTAAAAAATGTTCAGGAACTACTGATCTAACATAATCCAGTGTAGTTACTCAAATTATAATCAACATGTAGGGATGTAAAAAAGACGACTATCTCCCTTTGGTGGAGATACTTGACATGGGCCAAGTGACATCATTTTGTACAGTGCCGAGAGTGGACAGTAATTCAGTTTTGTTTACAGCAGCCAAACTAAGCAGTTGCATTTTTAGCCTCCTCCAGCAAATACTACAGTTTACAAGATTGGTGCCATTTCCTTTTGGGAATATATAGATATAGAAAGAAACTCTGGTTCACAGTCCTCAATTTTGGAAAACCTAAGACTCAATGTCACCCCTTCGTGGAATATGTACTCACCTGGGACATAGTAGATAAACCTGGCCAATTTTAATCTGGAGTCGTAAACATAGAATAATTTATTATTTCTAAGACCTTTTCTTTTCAACTTACACTCTGCTTTGCTGTGGAGATATGTTTTTTCTCTATATGGGATATGTGTGTGTGTGTGTATAGATATATATATATATATATATATATATATATATATATATTAGGATATTACATCAAAAACATGTCAAAATCAATAACAATTGCAGTCGTCTTTCAATGCATATCAAATGCATTATATCAGGCGATTGTAAATTACCATCGCAATCTACAATTGATTGTAAATTACCATTATAATTTACAATTGACTGATGAGATACATTTGATACACATCAAAATACAGTTGCAATTGTCTAGAGATTTTGACAGGTTTTCAATGTAATATCCTAAAATAGATGATATTGCTCTACTTTGTATTGAACCCTCTTTTAAATTAAATGTTAAGAACGTTGGAATTGTACTCCATTTGTTCTCATCTTACCTGGATATATATGTAAGTTTTATGTATGTCTTCATGGTATAAAAGTCTCTATGTGAACAAAGTATGTTTGTCATTCCTTTTCCTTTCAGCCATTCCATTCCATCCATGAAATACAGTGTTATTATATCATGGATATAATAATGCTCATAATGGGGGAAATGCAAATGCGAGAATAAATTTTTCTACAATAGTTTTCTTCTGTTATAACATCATTAAAACCTCTTATAAGTAGACTAACTTCAAAGAAAATAAAACCTATTTTATTAAATATTAATAAAATAATATTGCAACTAAAAAGAAATTTATAATTTACACAAGATAAAATTTACTTATTTTCTTTTTTAAACACTTTTGTTCAGGATTTAAAAGATAGAGGGTTACTGAATGGAAATTTTGCAAGGGAAGGTGGAGTGCATATTATGAAGGCATATAGGATAAATAAGAGCTGACCCGAGACTTGAACAGGTTAAGATTGTAGTGTTAAGGAAAACAGTCTGTTCCACAAAGTAACAATTCTACTGAAGTAACTGTCCGAGTGGAACATGAAGGCAATGAAGATGATTTGCCACTGTTAACATGGCATGAGGTTCATCTAGCTTTGGAGGAATGAACTGGTGGAACTAAGGAATCTAACTCATTAGTACATTTGCCATACTGTAGTGAGAGACTTGTAATGTTTCATCTTTGAAATAAAGTATGCAGAGTGGAAAATAACCAATCACCCACAATGCCACAATTTCTTCTTAGCTCTCTCAAGGCTGGACAGTTAGGACTGGATAACACCTGCCCATATATGGCAGCAATACTCCATTTTTGGCCTGATCTGATTCTTGTAAAGGAAGAGCCTGACGGCAGGAATTAGGTATTTTTGGAAGCAATACACAGAACCAATCTTCCAGCATCTACAGCCATGACACGAATATACAAACTTCATTTGAAGTGTGCTTTAGACCCAATAGGTGTATGATAAAAGCTACCTCATTGAGGATACAACCACTCATCAGTATTAGAACAAATTTGAGGTCTGTCTGGTGATGATCAAATGTTACTGCCTTTATTTACATTGTTTGAACTGGTGAACTCATTTTTATTGCCATATTCACAACATTTCAGCCATTGTATGCTCCAGCCTTCTTTAGGTAATATTTGTTGGTATTTTCAACTGACCCCTTTATTTAGTCCACAGGGGTAGATTGTTTTAATTCCATGTGTCATTTTAAATATTGCCCCTCGATAACTCTCCTATTTAACAAACTTATCCAACTTCAGATTTCAGTGCTCTACTTTCTGTCCTCTGTTAAAATACTTTATGGATATTTAAATTGTTGTACTTGTTTAAATTTAGTATCTCCAATTTGTAATTTCCATGTTGGGCTGTTCCTTTTGGTGACAATCATGCATTTGCTTCTTGCAATTGATGCTTCGTGCTTTCCTTTACCACCTTTTGTATGAGTTCTTGTTTGAGTTTAATATCAACACTGTGTCATATACATCTTTTATGTTTTTAAGATTGTGTTAATAATGAATCTTTGTAAGACTTAATTCTTTCAGAATTTCCTTATTGAATAGATTGAATAAGTCTGGTGAGAAAACACATCTTTGCTTTACACCCTTTTCTATTTTTGTATATTTAATGAATTCATTTTCTTTCTATATGCAGACAATGTGTTGCCAGTATAGGTTCTGGATTATTCTAATATCCTTCCTACATGTCAAGGTTACCTAGCAGTTCTAAAATAAAATAAAGAAAAAAACCCATGGTTTCAAGTATTTTACTGAATTATCAGAGTTGCTGCTCTTTAAAAGATAATTCACATAAATTCTGATTTTAGAATAATTAGAAATAATGATCTTACAGAAATAATATTTAAAAAGAAGACAAATTAATGAAATAAAATATGCAAGGGACATTTAAATTAGTTGACATTCTTTTCATAAACACATTGAAGAAATATATGCCTTTTCAACAAAAAGCAAATGTTTTAAAACAACAGAATTAACTTTTAATATTACTCAAAGATTGATCTATAATTGTAGCTGCTTCATCCATATTTCATAATTACCCATTTCTGCTGACTTTTTTCCTGTTTGATTCATGATTTTAATATTTTCATCAATATTTCAAAGCTTTATATTTGAGATATGGTTTGAATCACGCTATTTGTGCAAACATATCTTGACAATACATATTTTGAACAGCTTCAGTAATATTTTTAATACATTTGTTTATTTCAGGCATATAGCAGCCCATAATTCTTAATTATTTCTCGCTATGATATGAACAAAAAGCTGATTCATATACTTTTGTTTGCTTTCATTTCAGCAAAATCATTTCTTTTTATTTCATTCATATGAAAGCTTTGTATTACAAAAATAATGAAGGTTGAAAATTAGAAATTTGATACCAACCAATGGGCTATCTCATTAGTTAATTATGTTTTAAAATGCTCTTTATAATGGTGATTTAAACTGATTGATTCGGGGCCAACTGGGCAAATAAAACCATTATAAACAAAATTTACAAGCAAGTGAGGGGGTAGCTAAAGGCATGTCACATGGTGCAAGGAGGGGGCAATGCGAGATGATTATAAGAGGTGGGTCATTTATCTACTTTTTCAGTATCTAATTAAATTGGCGAGTGAATAAGTTTGGGATTGAACAGATGAACTTCACATCATTAATGAATAATTAATCATCCAACACTTGCATGATTAATTACCAGTTTCCTTTCCCTTCATCAGAACCCAGAATGAAAAATTTCCATGCAGATGTTTGTTTATATATTTAGGCAGTAGAGTATCTTTTTTCTGTTCCCGTCTAGGCTTACGGTTATATCAGGCTAGAACAACGGTCCTTAAATGATCACTTAAGTTAAGCAATATCAAGCCGGGTCAATACCTATATAGGTGACTGCTTGAGAATACTAGTCACTTGGAGAGTTAAGTTCCAATTCCTGTTGGGTTTGTTATATTCACTTACATGCAAATACCCTTTTGGAATGGTATCAATTCACCTCTTAGGTTAATTAGTAAGACTTGTATCAGTAAATTATTATTATTATTCCCCAGAAACTATCCTTAGAATCTAAAAATATTGTCTGGCTTTAAATAACCTACAAAAAAACAAAAAAAACAACAACAAAAAAAAAACAAAAAAACAAACAATCAATCTGTTCTGGTTTACTTCTTTTTTTAATAGTGTGTGTGTGTGTGCCTTCCTTGACAATCCGCAAAGGTGAAACCGTGCCAGGCTGTCTGGCTCTCTAGGTTTAACTAGGTCTGCTCTACTTATTGTATTGAGCACTTTATTTAGCTATTTTGCATACTCGTATCAGGGTTTTTTCTTTGGGCTTTGGACTTACATGCTAGACGACTATTTTCGGCTAATGTACATGTTCTTGGTTCTTTCTTTTTTTTTTATAGCTTTTTTTAACCTTTGGTATTGGTTTGATTATTTGCAAATCAAGACAGCAAAGGTTTTCTGAAGGAGTATAGTTTCTTATATGATTACTACTACTACTAATATATATATATATATATATATATATATATATATATAGAGAGAGAGAGAGAGAGAGAGAGAGAGGCAGGCACGGTGGAGTAATGGATATCGGCTTGGATTGAGTAATCGGAGAGCTGAGTTCGAATTCCAATCGAATCCATTACATTCACTTACGTGCTAATACCCTTGGGAAAGGTATGAATCCTCTTCTTCTCCCTCCAGCTATGGGTAAAATAGCAGGACAGACTGGGTTCTATAGCCTTGGATGGCAACTGGTCTAGGAGAAGGACAACTCTGAATTCAAAACCTGCGGAGGGTCGTTTGGGAACCTTGTGGCATTCGGTGCACCAGGTCTCTGTATTCGTCCCTCCAAAAAGTGTGGATGGTCCTGCACGAGGCCTTCACCACTATAATCAAATCTCATGTGCCGGTGTCAGGCTGTCGGTTTCCTGGAAACTGATCTGCTTGACCCTCATATGCCGAATCTCGACGGGAGAGTCGATCATATAGAGAGAGAGAGAGATAGAGATAGAGAGTTTTTGCCTGTATCTTTTGCAGTATTACACAAGCAATTCTAGGTGGCAGTGTCCTTGCTATGGTATCAGCAGACTATTCCAAGATGTTTACGAAACAGGCAAATAGAAAGACCAACAGTAAAAGAGAAAAGTATAATAATTGGGGGAATGAGAGTGTGTGTGTGTGTATGTGTGAAGTGATGACAAGAGTTTTTTTGTTTTTTTTTTTTCTTTTAGTTGACATGTGTAAGTACAATGTCTTTGAAATTTAGAAAATATTTGCTTACTCCTGCAGCCGGAATAGTTTTTTTGAATTGGGCTAAATTTAAAATTTAGTAAATGTTAATAGCTCCAGTGCAAGAACCCCAGTCCTTTGGTTGTAACCCTTGATAAAGGTTTTATTGCCTCTACCATATCCTTTTTCTTTATGTGTATCAGTGTCTTACTCCAGTAAGATGATGTCAACTTTGTAGGGAGGGGGAGATGCATGGATGAAACTTTTTCACTTTATCTTATTGATCTGTTAATGTAAGTAAATATGCAAGAATCTGTGTGTGTATGTATACATATATATATATAAATATATATATATATATATATATATATATATTTTTTTTATTTGGTCGAGCTATCTCAGATATTCATGATTATCACACCAATCAACACAGCCCTGCATCAACATCATCAGGGTGTCATAACATAGGAAGTCAATGTAGGTGGTTGCTGGGTGAGCAGCCCGTCTTGCTCCATGGCTTGATGTCCAGAGTAGGAGTTCTCTCACAAATTCTTGTTTTGATCACCAGTAGTTTCATGCAAAGCACATTCTATGGTCATGTAAGATTGTAGAAATATCAGGAATGGGTCCATAGAGCTATGATTTAGTTGGATGTTGTCTCCAAGAGATGGTAAATAGAGCTCTCAGCATCCAAGTGATCATCAAGCTTGGAGTCTAGGGTTTGAGTTAATGTCCAGGCAGTGGCACCATACGTTAACACTACCTCTACAGGGTCTCAAAAGAATCTCCATTTGAGATTGTCTGATCGATCAGATTTCCAGATTACATCCATTTTATTCAAGGTGGCACAGGCTTAAGTTACATGATTTTTCACATCCTTTTCAGTAGAATTTATTTTGCTTCCAAGTTATTTAAAAGTAACAATTCACCTTAGACAGAACGAGCAAGGCTCAATATATAACAACAAATTAAATGTTCAACTTATCTGTCCCTTTTTAAGAAAAATATGATTGCTGTAAATAAATTTAATTTTATGATCAAGCCTCCTGTCAGGTGGATATCATATCTGTCTCTAGTCAGAATTTTGTAGATAAAGTGAACATTTAACCAATTTTTTTTTTTTTTTTATTATTTCTGTTCATGCTGTATCTTTTGATACTGCGTAATTTAATTACCAAGACTGATTGCCTTTGAAGTTTTATCTTCCAGAAATGCCCTTCTCAACCATTTTTTTTTGCAAAACACAATCTTTGTTATTATTATATATTTTATGTAGAAAGTATCATATATAAAATTATCTAATAACAGTAAAGACTTAACAAAATATCAATTTCATATATTTTTGACAATGTCAGTAAAACGAAGATATATCATTTAAGTATGCATAAAAATTCAAGAATAAAAAAAAAAAATGACCAAAAGAAACAAAAACAAACTGGTTTAATACACATTGTTAGATTTTTTCTAGTTTAAATAGTTTTGGTAAATAAAAAAATTACTTCTGTATACTTGGAGAGGATCAAGCTCACTTTGTCTTAGAAGATCAGCAAGGTAGTATTTGAACTTCTACATTTGAACAATTATCAATATACCTATAGATGTGTTTTAAAAAAAAAATTCCGAATGTATTTATACATTCCTCAGCCTAAACATTGTCACCTGATTCCTAAGGTGCTGGCTTTCACTGTGCCTTGCAAAACATCTTACCAAAGTCCCATGATATAAACAGCAGGTCTTAATTTATCCATGGAGAATCTTCTGAAGAGTGAATTTGTTAGCATATATTCCATAAGGATTTAAATCTGGGGAATTTGGTAACCAAAGAAATGCAGTGATGTTTTCTTCATATTCTTGAAATCATTTCCATATAACTCATGTAGCCTGGCAGTGTATACTGTCATTTTCCTTCTTCAGTTTATTATTAATTGGTACTTACCCTAATTGGATATGAATACTATTAGGTTGGTGCAAAAATAATTTCGTTTTCTAACATATGTTACTATGTGAGAAAACGAAATTATTTTTGCACCAACCTAATACAAGCAACACCATTTCAAAAGAAAAGTGCTTGACTTATTTTATTTATTTTTTTTTGTGGTGTTCTATCTATTATTCTTTCCAAATTTTACTGTGCCTATTTTTGTGCTATATATATATATATATATATATATATATATATATATATATATATATATATATATGTATATATATATACACATATATATATACACACACGGTTCTTTCAAAAAGTATCTGGCTTTTGAGCACAAAAATATCAATCTTGTACATTTCACAAATTTTATTGAACTTTTTACCAAAGTACTCTCCTTGGGAGTTCAGATATGTTGCCCAGTAGTTCTGCCACTGCTGGTGACATCTCAGGAATGCTCTGGAGCTCTACCATTCCTTTTCTCATAATTTCCTCTCACAACTCAAATTGCTTCCCTTTCAAATTGGGGAAGAGCCAGAAGTCACACAATACCAAGTCAGGAGAGTAAGGAGCCTGTCAAACAAAATGGCATTTTGTTCTTGACCAGGAAAGCTTGTATTATGCAAGCAGAATTAGTGGGCAATGCCATGTTGAAGTTGCCAATTCTTCACTATATCCACATATCCAGCCACTTTGGATACACAGCATCACAAAGGCAATGTATAATCTTTGAGTAGTATTCCTTTTTGTATTGTTTAGCCTTGTAGTGCATAATTGTGTTTTTTGGGCCTTGGTGATGATGAATGCTTTCATTTGGGGGACTGGAACTTGGTTTCCCACCACTCAGTCATAACCATAAACCCGTGTCTCATCACCATTGATGATGATCTTCAAGTCTGGGTCATGATTTGCAAAATTCAGCAAGTTCTGAGAAATTTCTATGCAGAGTTGCTCCTGCTGCTTTGTAAGCATCTTGGGATAAATTTCGTTGACACTCTCCACATCCACAAATCCTCCGTTAAAATAGAATGCACTGATCTTGTACTAATTTGTGAGCAATTTCATGAATGTTTACATGATGGTCTTCTAGAACTACTCCCAGAACCTTCTCAATCTGCTGCATTTTGGATTGGGGATGGCCTCACTCTCCACTGAGGTGTGGCCATGTTTGAAGTGGTGGTACCATTTCTTGATCAGAGTTTTGCCTATGGCATCATCATTAAAGGCTTGCTGAATCTTCTGGATGGTTTGAGCTTGATATATTTGGTCATCTTGTTTGAAAACGAAAATCAGACTAATGCACACTACATTTCTCTATTCTAGGCATAACAGCCTACCAGCACAAAAGTTTCATGCATGGGCAGGAAAGATTTTGCCAAGGTCGCATTAGTGTTGGTGAAAACAAATAGATAATTTTGAATGCACCTCTCATATTATATACATAGATATATATATATATAAATATATATATATATATATAGTTTATGCAAAACTAGGTAATCCGTATGGGTAAACCCAAGGAGGATGATATCCGGAGAGCTCAATGTAAATTCAGAGCAAATATGTTTGAATAAAAACAGATCACTTTAAAGTTCCATGTAATAAATTATTTCACCACAACCCTTTTAAAGGGCTCTGGATCATCAGACTTTACTTCCAAAGGTTGAAATGAAAAATGAAAAGAAACTTACACATTTTTGACAGACCGCACCAAGCATATGTAAAATTAACGAAGTGAGGAAGTGAGCTCACTTCGTTAATTTTACATATGCTTGGTGCGGTCTGTCAAAAATGTGTAAGTTTCTTTTCATTTTAACTTTTGGAAGTAAAGTCTGATGATCCAGAGCCCTTTAAAAGGGTTGTAGTGAAATAACTTATTACATGGAACCTTAAAGTAATCTGTTTTTATTCAAACATATATATATATATATATATATATATATATATTATACACTGTTACATTAGAATTTTCTAATGTAGCAGTGTATAATAAATATTTATTGCTCCACTTTTGTATTGAGCTCTGTTTTAAATTAATGTTTTGAACATTGAAATTTTATTCTTTGTTCTTTTACATTTGGAGGTATATAAAAGTAATAGATCCATTGTAAAGTAATCCAAGTGCATCCTAGTAATATAAAATATTAAAACTGATTCACAAAAAGAGCTCAGTGTATTTATTATTACAGAGCAAATAAATTTAAGTAAAATTTCTAATTCCGACATGAACTCAGTCTATATACTGGGGTTGAAAAAGACAATGTTTTTGTAGGTTGAAATCAGTCTATTCCCCATATTAGGTAATTTTTGATTTTATTGTGTACTATATATATATATATATATATATATATATATATATATATATATATATATATATATATATATATATATATGTATATATATATATATACATACATACACACAGTGTGTTTGGTATTTGAGTGAAGATGAGGTGATGTCCTGTGTTGCAGTTGACTCTGCTCCCTTCTACATTACCCAGATGGTCCAAGAGTTCAGGCATTACCTTTCTTTGGACGTGGAATGTGGTCATTGCCCAATATCTGAGTAGTTTCTGATAGGGATAAATGCCAAGCAGCCTTGAGCAATTTTTTGTATAGACACCAAATCTCACTTGAAACTTTAACATTGTGTCATATTCTATGCAAGTGAGTGCATAGATAATTACTCATGTCACTTTGAACATGTGAACTCCTAGTTCCCATGTTTGTTTGTTTTTTTGTTATTTTTTTATTTTTAGTGGGAAATCAATTTGTGGCCTCAAAAGACCAAGGTTGTCATCACAAGTTTAAAAAATTTCTGTGTTGTCTTTTTCTCTACTAACAGAACTAAATATACATGAATTGTTGCAGTATATTTCCGTCTTGTAGCAGATCAATAATAAAAAGTTTTATTCCTCAAGTATATCTCAAAAGTTGTTTTTTCAACTTTTTCTCTACAAGGTCTAATGATGAAAAAAAAATATTAAAAATCTGTATGAATTAAGATTTGGTAAAATTAACAAATCAGACATCTTCAAATTATAGCAGACATTATTAGAACATATTAGGTTGGTGCAAAAATAATGACGTAATAATGTCGTTTTTTGACATATTTTTTAACGTCAAAAAACGACATTATTACGTCATTATTTTTGCACCAACCTAATATATTGTTAAATAGTTTGAGACTAAATAAAAATGTCTTTATATTGAGTCAGTTGTTTAATTTTGTTTAGCGACATATCAATATCTATGGGTTATTTAATGCCAAATCTAAATATTTTGTATGCAATTTTATAGTTTCAGGGTAAAGGTATGTTTTTTTTTTCGATATATAGTTTGTAGATCATAAAATGTATTGTTGGTAATTTTACTATAAAATGTAACTATTTACATTGTTATCCATCTTTATTGTCATATTCACAATGTTTCAGCTTCAGGTGATGTATGTTGAAATCAATGTAAATAGTTACAATATCTCATCTCAGAAACATAGACAGGTATAAACATTTTTATATTTTTTTTAGTGTTGCATTATCATTTTGCTAAAAAAAAAAAAAAAAAAAAAAGAAAATATTGTTGCTCATTTTATTATAAAAATGTACAATTGATTTTTGTTTGGGGGGTCCATTATTTTCCCAAAACTGGCACCCTAACAGGTGCTACTACCACCGGTCAGCTGTTGCTGGAAATGACAGCAGTTAAGAGGTGGTTCTACACTTTTCAAAACATCCCAATCAGAGGCCTTGCTGCCAGATGTAGTTTATCATGATACCCAGGACAAGCTTTTTATTGAGAATTATTAAAATACAATATCTCAACTGAGTGGATAGCAACTTCAAATAAAATTTTACTTATATTTTATAGATAAAGATAAAAATTGCACAAAATTTAAAACAACAAATTATTAATTTGCAAAATTACTGCTTTTACACATCTTCCTTTAAGTGCCATGTCCCTTCATGATGTAGGCGATCATGGCCCTCCACATCTTCCTGTCTCTAGTAACTCTTAAGTTGTATCTTTTTGTTATTTCTCCCAAATCCTGTTCTACCATCCATTTACTCAAGGTCATCAAGTTATGTGTTGCTTTCCTCTGTCTCTCAATCTGCCCTGTGAGTATCAGGTTCTTCCAAGTCCTCCTTCATTACATACCCCAGAAATTTCAACTGCCTCTTCCTGATGTTAAGTGTAAGTTCCCTTTTAATTCCATTTTCTCCAAAACCATGTTCTTGCTCACATGTTTAGTCCATGGTATCCTCAGCATCTTTCTGTAGAACTACATTTTTGTTGCTTCAAGTAACTTCCTTATCTTTGAAGAAATTGTCTAGCAGGAGGACAGATATGTAACAATTCAGTACTCTTTTTTTTTTTTTTGTTTCTAGTAAAATTTTTCTGTCACTTAATACTCTGCTTAGCTTATACTTTAGAATTAAGCTAAGCGTTTTTCTGTTAAAAAGTCAGACATATTTTGTGTCTACTATGATGTTCATGCATGTATCATAATTAAAGAGCAACATATTGAGTAGTCAGTCCAAGTAGCAGTGTGTAACAGTCCACATGATAGTCGAGTAGCAACTGAATGTTAAAGAAAAGTTGTAGTCTTTAAGACATCTTACTAGCCTATTTAGTAATAGACTTGTAGAAAAACTGCAATTGTAAAAAACTAGGTTGAAAAAAAAAAAAAATTCAATTCACCTCTACTATTTCAGGAATATAAAATTTTGGATTTACACTGTCTACGTTATTTTAATTTCAATTTGTGAATGAGTTAAATATTTTTACAGGGCCAAATTTTCACTTTTTCACCCTTCCACAAAAAAAAAAAAAAAAAAAAAAAAATGAACTTGTACTTGGCTCAAAAAATTCCCCAAAAGCTATGAACTGATTGCAGAATATATATATTATACATATTAAAACAGTGGGCAAAAGGCATCTTGTTAGAGATAAAGATGGAACTGGTAAATCTACTGATTTCATGTTTATAAAAAATTACCCTGAAGATGTCCAACTGTTCCAATATCTATTTTTTTTTATATATTTATTTTAACAGGATTACGAAAAAAATAAAACATAACATTAATTCCTTTTTCTTCCTTTCGTTTTTCAATTTCCTTGTTTTCTTTTCAAGTTTATTTTCAATAATGTAAGAACAAAATTTTACTCTTGAAATAAAAAAAATAAAAAAAATAATTGACTTGATGTTTCTTATTTACCTAAGTGAATCTCTTGAGACAAGTGAGTCAAATCACTCCAAAGAAAATGAAAGAATTCCAGTGAGAAGCCATTGGCAACTCAAGTATGGAACTCTTGTTTGTAAAAACAATAATGCTCCTCAGAAGGTCAAAATGCTGATTGGGACCTGCATTATTAAGCAAAGAAAGAACAAAATGTACATCATACATAAATAATCAAACACAGAACCACGAGCTTATTGTGGTTAAGGAGAGAGTGGACTCTACTATTTATCTTGGAGTACTAACTTTTAGACTAAGATATTGTTCACTCAAAGAAACGGCTGTTGCCCTCTACCCCAACAAAAAAAAGTATGAAAATGAAAATGGATGTGTGACTCCCTGCCTCTCAATATTTTTTTTCTAGGGTTTCTAACCTGGTTATCAAAATTTTGGGAGATGTAGAACTATTCTGACAGGTTAGCTGTCGACAAAGCATCGACATTGGACTGATTTGATTATGGTAATCGAGTCAATATTTATCTAAGGGTGGGAGGAGAGAGGATTTTTTTTTCCATTTTTTTATATCATTATAGCTTACAGATATACATATATATGTGTGTGTGTGTACATATATATATTTGGAAGGAGACAAACAAGCAAAAGTACTACTTGAACTTATATGTAATTGAAAAATAGAGTTATATTAGAACTGGCATAATCCTCAGGGCCTGTGTGCTATGTTTATGTTTCTACCTTGTCCCCCCTTTTTTGCACTTTTCTTTGCTCCTTTTCTCTTATCTCATTTTATAATACCTTTTGTTTCCATTTTTCTATCTCTTCAATGTTCTCATTATATTTGATAAAGTGTTCTCTCTCTCTTTCATTAATTTTCAACCTCTCAGTCAATTTCTTGGTTTTATTTTCTTTCCATATTGTTTTTCTAGCAATTCATCTCCCTACTTTATGATTCTCTCATCTTCATAAACATCCCTTTTACTCATTTTTAAATTCTATCTCTTCTTCCATCTTTTTTTTTTTTTTTACTTCTTTCTATACCCTATCTTCTTTCTTTATTGTGCATAGCTCTAGGGTTTTTTTTAGCCAATATCTACTTATCACATTCTGATCTAATCAATTTATTTTTTAGATTTTTCAACTCTCTTTTCTGCACTATTCCTTCCTTTTCTAAAAATCCTTCCATCTTTCTTTTTCAGTCTCATTACACATTATTGCTTTCTACTTTTTATTAGCTTTCATCTTGTGCCACATAAGTTTGTTTTCCTGTCTTCAAATATTTTGTTCTTTTTTTCTTTCTTAGATGCTTCATACTTATTTCTCTCCCTCATGTAAAAATATGTTACATGATTAACTCTTCCCCAACCCTGCCAAAACATATAAATGTCATTTAAACTCACACACTTTTCTCCCACTTCAGTCATCTTCAATCTAAGTACACGAGTTTCAGGACACAATCAAATGATAAATTAGCTAGTGTGAAAATCATGCATAGTAAATAAGAAACAAAAATAGATTAAGAATTTTTTTCTGAATTTTCTGACGGATGTCGATTTGAAAATATATCAAATATTTTGCAAAACATTTTGACCATATGCTAAACTAAATGAAAAATGAGCTATTTTTCTAACACAAGAAGGCTAACAGGATTATTTAATCTACACATTCACTTCAGAGAAGAAATTCAACATTTATCACTTGATTTTATTCAAAGGTATTCTTTCGTTTACAAAGTAAGGTTTATGTGAAGTGAAACTATTTCTATAGTTATTGGATTGAAAGTTATTACATATTTCATATGTTTGGTAATTTTAAAGACATTTTTTTTTCATTCTTACTTACGGTACAAGACAGCTACAATATTAAAAAGGATGGTTTTTAATGAAAACAATCTTTTGTATAATGTAAAATGGGACTTTGACTTTGTGGTCAATTATAAAAACATGTACACATACACACATAGCAGAGGACATTTTCTTCACTAAGATGGAATATGCAGACCAATAGACATAATACACAATCATTTAATAAAATAAAAATGGGGCATCTATTTCAAGTAAGTTTTCTTTATAATAACTTTTGAAGTAGTGTGTGTGTATATACATATATATTTATGGAAAGGCACTTGGACAGTGTAATGGTTAGGAAACTTTACTTGCTAGAACAATTACAACTGAGCAGTCAGTTCAATTCTCTATGCGTCTTCTAGTGTCACATCTATGTTATATGCTTAGTAAATTACTATGTGTGTGTGGAAAGGTGTATTGATATTGACAAAAAAGCCACATCTTTCTGCATAAGATACAAGAAAAATCAATGTGTATTGAATTAAAATGAAAATTTTAATCTACCCATATATATATAAGTTGTATGTATATGAGTTTATGACCCTAGGTTTCAATCTTTTGCGATTATCAGACAAACTGGTTTATTTTTTAACGTTGGATCTATTTATGCTTGTTTGATGGTGGGAGGGGGAATCTACTATATATATATATATATATATATATATATATATATATATTTATGTTATAGTTTAAACACTATATATGCAAAAGTATGCCTGAGTATCAATAAGTAAGTTATAGTTCCAACCATGCTGGATTAGCCTAAATTCAGCAAAGATGGTAGAGAGAGATTCTATACAGTTGTCACAATGATCAAGGTATATATTTTTTAAATTATTTCACCTCAAGCAGGGCAATAAAGCCACTAAGACACAAGAGGTTTCTGAGTGTGAAAGAATGATAAGAATTCTCATGGAGAGAGATCAATAAAAGGGCAGAAGTTAAGAAGACTGAAGATAACAATTGACATTGTATTTAAATTTTTATTGATCAAAATTGACTGGAAAGCAAAGAAGCCCGAAGGGAGTTCTACAAATGTTAAGTGCAAGAGAAGAAACTGTTAGTGTAGAAATCTGGTTATATCTAGGCATTTCAACTGAACAATGAGAGACCTAACTGCCAATCTAGTACTACACTTAAATTTCTAAAGTCTAGGTACCATAGAGAAAAGTTCGTCTGAACAATTTCCATGAAAATATTTATAGAAAAAGGCACAGGAAAGCTACATTATGGTGATGGCAACGTGACTGAATCTTAGATGCCAGGTTACAACCAATAACATTGCTGATTTTCCTTTGGATTTTATCAAGAATCTCTAAATATGTAGTAGAAGCACTAGACCAGATTTGGTAGCAATATTCAATGCATAGAAGAACAGTAGACTTATTAAAGTACGAGATGAGCTGGATAATTTTTCTTGCCAAAATCTATGTTCCAAAAGAATTGTCCAACTGGCTCTTGCTAATGAATCCCTAATGTCTCACCATTAATTTGTAATTGGTGTCAAGAACATTTTAACAAAATGGCACATTTTTCCAATAGCCATGTTTTAATCTTGCAGGTGTTCTTCAAATGTCGTGATCGGATATTTGTCTTTGATAATCAGACACAAATGCCAAATTTGAACAGAAGAAATTAATAAACAATGTGAGTATTATGATAAAAAGTAATAAGAGGCCAAAAATTACAAATATAAAGATTAAATCTTTTCCCCTTTTGAAAATAAATAAAATTGAAAGTAGTTTGTCACACTAATGCCCTTGGAAAAAACATGACTACATCACTTCTCCATCCAGCTGTGGATTAAATAGCAAGGATGAAGAGATTAATCTGATCACTCATTGATTATCAAGATATTAACTCCTAGTTATCATAATTAGTATTTCGTAATCAAATAAGTGTGGAGGCATAGTGGAGTAATGGATAATGGCTCGAATTGAGGAATCGGAGAGCTGAGTTCGAATTCCAGTTGAATCCATTACATTCACTTATGTGCTAATACCCTTCTTCCCACAGCTCTGGGTAAATCGCAGAACAAACCAGGTTCTATAGTATGGCAACTGGTCTACCGTAGAAAGAAACGACAACCTACTGCCTCGTCAGTTATGTATCGAAAGATACATGATCACACATGGCACATAACCGACTGAATCAAATAGGTTAGTGCATGGAACACATTACTAAATTTTCCATAGTGAAAATCTTAATAGGAAACAGAATTTTTCTTAGATTCTCTAATACATTTCACTGAAACAAACCAATGGATACATAACACCGAAGCATGTATTTGATATTCAGAGATGTTGCAGAGAGCCATAACCATGATCACCCATGTCCTGAAGGTACACAACACATAAAAGACAAAGAAAAGTAAAGTGGCATTTACCACCACCCATGTGCAATATCCCTTTAGGATGTAGGTAATCATGGCTCTCCACAATTTCCTATCATCTGTAGATCTTAATAAATTTGTTATCTCTCCTCAACCCTGGTCTACCATTCATCTGCACAAGTTCACTAGGTAAGTTCTATGTAGTTTACCTTTTGCCTTCAATCTGTTCTACGATTATCAAATTTTGCCTTCAATCTGTTCTATGATTATCAAATTTTGCCTTCAATCTGTTCTACGATTATCAAATTTTGCCTTCAATCTGTTCTACGATTATCAAATTTTGCCTTCAATCTGTTCAACGATTATCAAATTTTGCCTTCAATCTGTTCTATCATTATCAAATTTTGCCTTCAATCTGTTCAACGATTATCAAATTTTGCCTTCAATCTGTTCTATCATTATCAAATTTTGCCTTCAATCTGTTCTACGATTATCAAATTTTGCCTTCAATCTGTTCTACGATTATCAAATTTTGCCTTCAATCTGTTCTATTATTATCAAATTTTGCCTTCAATCTGTTCTACGATTATCAAATTTTGCCTTCAATCTGTTCTATCATTATCAAATTTTGCCTTCAATCTGTTCTACGATTATCAAATTTTGCCTTCAATCTGTTCTATCATTATCAAATTTTGCCTTCAAACTGTTCTACGATTATCAAATTTTGCCTTCAATCTGTTCTATGATTATCAAATTTTGCCTTCAATCTGTTCTATCATTATCAAATTTTGCCTTCAATCTGTTCTACGATTATCAAATTTTGCCTTCAATCTGTTCTATGATTAACAAATTTTGCCTTCAATCTGTTCTACGATTATCAAATTTTGCCTTCAATCTGTTCTACGATTATCAAATTTTGCCTTCAATCTGTTCTACGATTATCAAATTTTGCCTTCAATCTGTTCTACGATTATCAAATTTTGCCTTCAATCTGTTCTATGATTATCAAATTATTCAAAGCCCTATTTATGTGCCTTAGTATCAGGAAGAGAGTTGAAATTACTAAGTTTCCTTTTTGTTTCCATTTTATCTAACACTTTGTTGTTGCCTAATTATTCAGTCCATGGTATTCTCACCATCCTTCTGTAGGACCACATTTATTTTGTTTCAAGTCTTTTCTTCATCTACGACATGATAGCCCAGTATTCAATGCCACTTAAGAGATGAGACATTATATTTCTTCTTCTATGTGCCATATCACTTCAGGACATTGGCGATCATGACTCTCCACAACTTTCTGTTCTCAATAACTCTTAATAACTTTTGTCAATTTGTCATTCCCTTTAAACCCTGCTCTGCCATACATTCGTTCAAGCTCACCAGGTACGTTAAGTGTTGCTTTCCTCTGTCTACTTTGAATCTGTGCTGTGAGTATCAAATTCTCTAAGCCCTCTTTCCTCATTATGTGCCCTAGTAATTTCAACTCCTTCTGATTTTAAATATAAGTGTCCTTTTTGTTTCCATTTTCTCTTTGTTGTTTCACACATTTTAACTCCATAGAATTCTCCTTCTGCAGAAGCACATTTCTGTTGCTTCAAGTCATGTCGTCATGTGTAAGTAGATTGTCCAGTAATCATTGCCATATAGGAGGACTGATATTACATAACAGTTCAGTACCCTTTTCTTTGTTTTTAATGAAATTTTTCTGTTTCTTAATACTTTGCTTAGCTTTTGGAAGACATCTTCTGCTATGTTAATGTGTCTTCAGATTTTAGTGTTGCACTTTCCATCCCCTGTTAAAACCCTTCCCAGATTTTTAAATTATTGTACCTGTTTGATTTTGGTATTTCCAAATTGTAATTTGCATGTTGGGCTGTTAACAGCTATACATTCTGTTTTCAGCATTTGCCGATAATAAACTAATTTCAAAACTTTTTTTTTTTTCCTTAAAAAATCAAAAATTAATCTCCTTAAATGCTTATATTAACTGCACTGCACTGACATAGCACTTGGAATGAATCACCAGACTTTTGAAATAGAAATTCACCGATATGCCCCCACTGTGATTAAAATCTCAGTCATCTGAACTAGGAGATATTTGTTTGCTGTTGTAACTTGGAAGTTCCAACTCCACCACAAAACCATGAGAAGAACCGTATTTTATAACGGTCCTAAACTGACCCTTTCCTCAACCCAGTCCAGTAAACATTGATTATCAATAAAGGGTTTATATTAACAATAGGAGCAATGATTAGTAGAATGGCCAGAATTAAGCACGACAACTTGACAGCAAGATCTAAGAGATGGATATGAGAATGTCTTCCCATCCATGTGTTCCATAGTTAAATTTAAAGGCTTCTAGCCTTGCCAACTGCAGGACCTTTCTTAAGGCCAGGCCAGTGATTTAGGATGTACTTGAGGTCAACAAGAGGTGCTCTCTGCGCTCTTTGGTCACTGTGCCAAAGCTTCCACAATGAAATGTCTCAGGCAAAATTGTGAGAGTGTGCTTTTTGTCAATTGCCTGGCTTCATGCCATTTCTAAGTATTCAGTGAATTTCTCTTAGATAAATGTGCAACCAGAATGATTGCAGTGGCTCATCTGATAGAATCAATGTTGAGAGCTGTTTTTTATGGTATTGTTCATCCAATACAAGGCCCAAGAGTCACTCAAGGTAAAGGCTTACTGAATGGAATTGTTTTATGGATCTAAGAATTATAGATTATGAAGATATGCAGGAAAGAATGATTGACCCTTGATCTAAAGAGGTTAAGATTGTAGTGGTCAAGGAAGCATCCTCTCGGGAGCATGTTCTACAGTCACATCCATTGAGAAGAAGCTGTTCAAAGGAATGGGGATGTTTCACCCTTGTGTGCATTGTATGGCAGATCTTAACTAAAGGTCTGAACTGGAGGAACAAGAAAATGTAGTTCGTCATAGCATTTTCCATGGGAATAGTGATGAACAAGCAATAATCTTGTGATGTGTCTGTGGAAAAGGGATTGTAGGGTGGAAATTATTTCATCATCCACAAGGCTGCTGAAATGCTTTTGAACTGTAGAAAGATAGCCTCAACAACAGTCCCACCCTTTCACTGTTGAAATGACTGAATGTAGCCATCTCTTCTACTTCAACAGCTTCTTATCTCGCACTTCCGGTCAGTGGAACTCCCTTCCTATCACTTGCTTCCCTGATAGCTATAATCTTCAAATATTCAAATTTAATGACAATCGATATCTTCTGATGCCACGACCTTGATACCTGTCCTTTTCTTTATCCTTTTCCCAAACACTTCTCCTTACTCTTACTCCCTGTAACCCCTTGTGTGTGCTAGTAGCACTCCTACATTGCTTGAGAGGAATTGCTTATAAAAAAAATAAATAAATAAATAAAAATAAAATAATTATCTTATTCATACCCATCAGTTTTTTTAATACTAGAATTTACCCAATACAAGGCTTAAGAGATAATATCAAAAGTTACTGTGAAAATAGTAATGATGAATAAGGTGTATGATATGAATGAAAGAGGAGGTGGTAAAAAATGAATACTGTAAGAGTTAGGGGGATAGTGACTGACCCTTGACTTGAAGGGAGTAATGTTCAGGGAGCACACATGAGTTTGTGTTCCACAAAGGGGCAGTTATTGGGGGGGAAAAAGCTGTCAGAAGGAAATTTTCTCCTTACATTTGGAACACAAATGCAATGATGGGGATTTGATGCTGTGAAAGTGGTAGGGCATGTTCTAGCTGTAAAAGTCTTAACTGGCAGAAATAAAGAATAAAACTCACTTGACCATTTGTCTTCAGTTGTTTTAAGAAATACCAAAATGTACATTAAAATATTTAACACTAAATAACCAAGTTAGGTTTCAGAAATCAGAGATTTTAAAATCTGAATACAATTTGGGCAACAGTTTTTGCAGTGCTCAGTTTTGTATAGGCTAATTCTTTATATTAAATTGCAAGAAGTTTATTACAGTCAATGAATATTGTCTGTATACAATTTGGGCAACAGTTTTTGCAGTGCTCAGTTTTGTATAGGCTAATTCTTTATATTAAATTGCAAGAAGTTTATTACAGTCAATGAATATTGTCTGTATCGTGGTATATCAACTAAAAACTGTCTTTCATTCAAGACATTTTGTGCAAGTGAAAACCCTAATTTGAGTGTTTCATGTACTGAAAAATAAAGAGCCAATCACTGTGTATTGCATTCCAAGAATGTTTTGGCCATTGTATGCTCCAGCCTTCATCAGGTGATATACTTTGGAATTTCAAGTTGAACCCTTTATTTAGGGTTAGATTTTTCTAATTCCACATGCCATGCTTTTTCTGGATCTACTCCCATGGACTAAATAAAGGGTTCAGTTCAAAATTCCAATGTATATCACCTGAAGAAGGTTGGAGTGTACAATGGTTGAAACATCATGAATATCACAATAAAGATGAGGACAACAGTCCGAACAATGTAAATAGTTGCAATACCTCATCTCAGAAATATAAACAGATGTTGACAGGGAAATATATTCTAGTAAATTGTGTAGGTCTAAACCTAATTTGAACACAATATTATCCAGTCAGAAAGAATTCTTAAACAAAGTCAATCCCTTCAAAATAATAAAATTTCTGAAAGAAGCCAGACTTTACATGAAAATATAATCTTAATTATTTTCCTATAATATTCATAAAACTTTTTATCCAAACTGTGACTTAACACCTGAAGGTGTTTTTCTTCTTCCGAATAATATTCAAACCCTTGGTTTCTAATACTAAATAATTCTGGCATTAAATTACTCACATATGCTGATAAACCAACCAAATAAGTCTTTGTATCAAAATACTGTCTTACAGGGATCAATTTACTCATATTAAAAATATAAAAAAATATGCAAAAAGGGCATCTGTCAAATTACACCATTTTAGAATCAAAGCAAGTAGATACCATCAAGGCTGACACATTTCCCCCTCTTTGAATGTTTATGTAAATATCATCCTTGAAGAATGTGGTATCAAGAGATTACAGACCCTATCACACTTTTGTGAAAACAGTGTCCTGTTTGACAGCTTCCTAAATCAATGTCATTTGATGACCCAACTCCATCAAATATTCAGGATGTGGAATTAAATACTAAACATTTCAAATACCTCAGTGTATTGACCAGTTTCGACAAATTTAGTATAAGGGAAAAGGAAATCAAATATAGATTGATTTTTTATGGCTCAATCTTTTGCAAGTTATTTAAAGCCAGAAAATATTTTAAATTCTAAGAATTTTCTTTTTTAGATACAAATACTTTACTGATACAAATCCTACTAATTAACTCATAGCTGGGGTGAGAAGAGGTGGATTCATACATTTCCCAAGGCTATTTTACATAAGTGAATATAATGAGCCCGATTGGAATTGGAACTTGGCACTTTGATTTCCAAATTCGAGCCATTATCCACCATTGCATCACCCACACATCCAAGCTTACAGCACCTGATATTCTCAAGCAGTCACCCATCTAGGCACTGACCAGGTTCAACATTGTTTAACTTTGGTGGTCATTTTGTCCAACATTGCAGGATGCTACAAAACTAAAACTAATGAACTCATTTCATGTTCTTAAGTAGCCTTATCAGATGAAAACTTTCATATGGCTGTCGCGCATTATTTATTTTATTTTACAAAAATGTATTGCTATATATATATATATATATATATATATATATATATATATAATTACAAAATGTATTGCTGGTATTTTTACTATAAATATGTATATTTATTCTTTCATAGTATTTTGGCTCCAGATTGGTGATTAACTATTTGCCCCTAGCTAGGACCCTAATAGATGCTACCAGCCTGGTTCAGGGTGGACCTTGGAACAACAGCAATTAAGAAGAATTTCCACACTTCTGAAAAACTCCAGATCAGATACCTTGCTGCTGAATGTAGTTTATTGTCATACACAGGATGAGAAGTTAAAAGTAGTTTCTGTTTTAGGAACCAATTGTAATGACAATGTTATTAACCTATTTGATGGTTCCTTCAGCAAATTATCACAGGTGATGAAAAATGGGTTCCATACAACAATGTTAAATACAAAAAGTAGTGTATCGAAAAGGATAAATCTCCACAATCAACCCCAAAAGCTGAGCTCTTTGGAAGCAAGCTAATGTTGTACTTGTGGTGGGTTATTCAGAGTATTCTTCTTTCAAAGATCTTAAAATGCAATGAAACATTAAAATGTAGATTTACTTATGCAGCAGTTGTAACAATTTCATAAAAGCTTGGTCAAAAGTGCCCTACACTGGTCTATAGGAAAGATGTTCCCCTCCATGACAATACAAAGCTGCTTACAAAAATAACAGTAAATTAGTTGGTCTGATCTTCCCTACCTGCCATATTGATCTGACCTTGCTACAACTAATTATTTCCTTTTCTGCAAAATGCTTTGATGGGGAAGAGCTTCTCTGAGGAAAACCAGATTGAAGAATTTGTTAAAACATTTTTCAAATCAAAGCCTGTGAAATTTGACTCATCAGGCAGCTCTTCAATGTCTTTTAAAGTAGCAACAAGTCATTAAACTGAATATATAACTGTATGGAATGTATTTTATTTTTTGAAGAATAAAGTTGACAAATGAAACTGAAAATTGTTTATGACTTAATCCATTGCAACTATATTGTTGGTACCATTCTCTTGTTTGGTTGGCCATGTGAAAAATGGCATTCTCATGCAATAGAATTATTTCTTTCAAGGAATTGACTCCGTCTGTTCAGTACCTAGCGATCAGAGAACCAAGGTGAGTTAATGCCCTTTACACAGTTAGTGGATTAACTAAGGGAATTAGTACCTTTGGAACAGAGAATTAGTCCAAACCTGAGAAAAGTTTAGAACAAGACATGCCATGACCAGACTTACCCCAATTAATGGAGAACAAAAGATATTCCTAGTTGGTAAATCACAACCTCACCTTAATTTAAAGATAGTAATCTTTTAGAGTACAACCATCACCTATTGCAAGTATAATGGTTTTGTACTGTTTTATCATTGTTTTGCATTGTTACAGTTAATAAAAATGGTAAACATATTTTGGCAGGCCTCTTTTCATTTCTTTTAGTATTTTGTATGGAAGCTCTCCAAAGTAGGAAGCTATTATAAGGTAAGAACCTAACAAGTGTTTCACATTATCTCACTGCTTTAACTATCTGTCCATGCAGGACAATGACCACAAGACTTTCTCCATCTTGGAACAAAGTTGCCATCAATTTCTCTCGAGTTGTTCTTTTCCAATTCAAAATGTGGAACTACTTTACGACATCTGCTGCATAATCTGAAGTTCAGGCTATAATCTATTTGAACTTTTCAAAGGAAATTTTTTTCTTCAAATTCAGCCCAAGCAAGGCAGTAAAACTACTAAGACATAAGTAGTTACTGCATGTGAATGAATTAGAAAACAGAAAACATTATCAAAGAGCAGGAACAATAGAATGGTAATCAGGAAGACAATAGATAACAAATGTACATTGCATTTAAAATTTTAATGATCAAATTTGGCCAGAAAGAATGGAGCCAGAAGAGACTTCCACAAGTGAGAAGTGCAATAAAAGAAACTATTAGCATAAAACTTATGGTTACATCTAGCCAATTCAATTATAAATTGATGAGAACTTTTTGCCAATCTAATACTGCGCTTAAATTTATAAAGCCTAAGTACCATAGAGTACATTTGAACAATTACCATGAAAGTATTTTTAGAAAAGGCACATGGAATCAACTTTACAATCGTGGGAAACTGACTGAAATCGAGATGCCAAGTTAGGACCAATAATATTGCTGATTCTCCTTTGGATTTCTGGGCATCACTTCTAGTTTTAGAAAACTTTTAACATGTTGTCTTCACTGCTAAACAGTGTAAAACTGACAGTAGAATTTAATGCTTCCCTAATAATGAGATATCTATGGCTATGGAATTTAAAAAGAATTTTTGATTTTTCAACTATGCTGTTCTCCTGCTATCAATCTTATCAAACTTTGACTTTTTTTTTTACAAAGTAATTCACAGTTTAATGAATCTTCTATGTGCTGTGGCTCTTCAGGACACAAGTCATCACCACATACCCCAACTTCCTATCCTTTGTATTTCTTATTAACATTTATCTTTTTATCATACCTCACGCCACCTGTTCTGGCAACCATTCACACAAGGTCATCAGGTCAGTGACCCTCAACCCCACTGTCCCTTTGCTTTTGATATGTCCAGTAAGTGTCAAATTATGCAAGCACTCCTTCCTCATTATAATATGATCAAGAAATTTCAGCTTTCTTTTTTTGATTCCCTTTTCTTTCCGTTGCTTTTCAGTTAATTTTGACCTTCAAAAACTTAAATACAGTATCAGTCCTTATCTTTTGTCATAATTCCTCTAATTCTTTTATTATTGTCTTTCCTTAATGTTTTTCTTTTTCTCTTATTCTTTCATACTCAGTAACCCCTTGCATCTTAGTGGTTTTATTGCCTTGCTTGGGGTGAAATTAAAAAAAAAAAAAAAATTATTTTTCTGTAGAATCACATCTTTGTCTTCTGAGACAAAATTGTCCAACATTCACTGCCACATGGGAGGATTGATATATTAAATAACAATGCAGCACACTTCTTTGTTTCTAACAATATGTCCCTGTTTCTTAGTACTTTGCTTAGGTTTTGAAAGGCATCTTTTGCCATTCCAGAGTGTGTTCAGATTTTGGCATCACATTTTCCGTCCCCTGTTAAAACACTTTCTAGATAATTATGCTTCTACACTGGTTAGATTTTGATATATTTGATGAATATATATATATATATATATATATATATATATATATTATATACACACACTAATCCTTTGAACTTGAGCAGCCAGTATACTGGCCAAAGTGCAAAAGCACTTAAACCAAGGCAGCCAGTATACCAACCAGAATCATTGACAGCAGGGGCCAGGGTTGGAAGATCCTTACTCATCAAGGAGTCAGGACTCAAAGGGTTAAATATCTATGTAAAATACAGCTTGCTTGTTTCAGTTCTCATTATTCCAGGGATCATGCAGATTTATTATTAATATCACAATATTTGAACCAATATATTTTTTGCCTTTTCTCAGGTGTGTGTTGAATTTGATACAGGATTATTTTGTTTTTTATTACATCTTCCATAAAAACAATTCACAAATATGAGTGTCAAAGTCTTCTGTTGATATGGGAAAGTCTTGAGTGATAAAGCAGAAAAACTTGCTTTATGTACAGAAAAATAGCACAAATGCTGATTTTTTTTTTCCTGGTACAAAGTCAGGTTTTTTTTGTTTTTTTTTTCTCTCAATCTGACTTGAGAATTTTTGATGTAAGCACTTGACTGACACTCGAGTCTCTGAATTTTTCTTGTTGAGGCAATGGAATAAAGAGACTGGTTGATATTCAAGGATTATCAAATGTGTCATACACTTCAGGAAAGCTGGAGGATACTCTGATCAAAATGTAATTAGAAGAACAAAGATGAAGATACTTATCTGAATAATTAATAGGATTGCTATATTGCATTGGCAGAGATGCAGAACTGAGGAAAAATGTTTTCATTATAGAACAAAAAGAAAAATTCTTTTAAGGTTGCTTGGAGTGAGAAACACCTGATGAAGGTCATAGGGCACAAAGACCGAAACATTGTGATTTAAAAAAAAAAAAAAATCTTAGCCAGACAAAAATCTGTTCTCTAAAGCAAAATGGTAATGATTATCCTATTCCTCTCACTAATAAAATATTTTCTATTTGTTCATAATTGATTTATTTTTTTTGTTTCTAGGTCATCTATATATGAAAATGTAAAAAAATTAAAAAGGAGACACACATGCCAACAACACTAGCTACAAATGCACAACCCCACCCCAAACAAAAAAATCCATGAGAAAAAAAAAATACAAAAATTTTTTAGTAATTTTTGACAAATGTTTCTTTCAATTTTATTTTTGTTGTTTTTTATCACACCAGTCAGGTTAACCCGATTGAGAGACATCTGAAGAAAGACAGAGAGTACACCAGCCAAAATATCATGATAATAACAAAGATGGGGACATTTGTTATAATCTAAATATCAACTCTGGCAATTCAGACAGAAAAAATAATTAGGTTTTTCTTTTCTGTTTTTTCTCTCTACAACCATTAAACCAGAAGAATCAGAAAATAATTCTTTATAACTTAAAGGTTTTAAATTAAAAAAAAATATCCCACTGTGTCTTTAAGCCTGTATAATTCAAATCTAAAACCTATCAAATTCAGGAAGCCTGTATTCACAACCTTCTTACTCTGTAAAGAGAGTAAAATAATGCCTAGAAATGCCTCACATATGTTTGGTTACATTCCTCATCCGTATCCCATTAAATCTTTGAGGATTGTGTTTGGTTGTAAACAATATCTTTCTCCTCCTCCTCCAATTTACTGGAAAAAAAATTCAGTGGAATTCATAGAATTAAAACATGTAATGAATCAATAGACACATTTTTAATTTTTCTTCCCTTTATTTTTTTTTTTTTTTTTTTGTCCCAAGGCATCTTTCCAAGTTTTTCTTTCCTTTTACATAGCAAAACAAATTCATATATCAAAAATGTTACTTTCTTAATACTTTTCTCAATTGAATATTGTTAATATTTTTCCTGTTGTCTAAATACATGTCACACTTGTCAGCCTATTCAGCTGAATACAAAAAAGAAAAAAAAAAAAATTTTTAATATTTTTGTCATATAAATAATTATGTGAAAATGCAATGCATTTTCCAACATTCAAGGTTTTGTTCTGCTATTTAAAAAAAAGCTAAAAATGTATTATTTTCATCGCTATCAATTTCTCAATAATCATCACCATCCCAATTACTGACATTTCTACATTTCAGCCTCTCTCTTATTATTGTTATTAGAAATCATTATTCCTTAAATATTATTATCTCTCGGAAATCCCAATAGTCATGAGGAATATCAAGACTTATTTTCATAATATTATTGATAGCATCTTTCTGTTATAATTGTTAATAGACAGAGTAGTTATTATTTTATTACCTTGGCAGTAATTATAGAAAGACTGCAAGGGCAGGAAACATCTTGTGTTCAAAATTTTTAACTGTGAATAAATAAACGTGGGGTACAAAATGACTTAACAAATCAGTGGTCACAAGAAGTTTTTCTATACTACTTTCAGTCTGCTTTTAACTGCCATTACTAAAGTTGATGTGTCTTCTTTCAAGTATCAAGTACCTTCAGGATAAGTTCTTTATAGGTCTTAACAATATTTGTACCTTTTGTATTTCTTCCAGTTCATTCTGAAATCCGTTTACACAAGTGCACTACATTTCCTGCTATTCCTCTTACTTTCACTATATCCTATACGTTTCAAATTCTCCAAGACTTCTTTCCACATTATGTGTCTCAGAAATCTCAACTGTCTCTTTCTGATTATAAATACAAGTACTCTTCAGTTTCATTAAAACTTCTCCATTGCTCACATGTTTTGTCCATGGTATTCTCTGCCACGTTATGTAGAACTACATTTCTCTTGCCTCAAGTCCCCTCTTGTCCAACATTCACTGTCGTACAGGAGGATTATTATTACATAGCAGTTTAGCACATTTGGTTCTAAAAAAAATTTCATGTTTCTCAAACCTTCTTTTCGCATCTTTCACTATTCCAGTGCATCTTTAAATGTTGGCGACATTTTTTCCATAATCTTTTATAAATCTTCCTAGATAAAGCAAGTATAGAAATTGAATTATTTTGACATCTCCAATTTGTAGCTAGCCACTTCAACTGCTCCTCTAGCTAATGGCCATAAACTATCTTCTTACAATTGATGGTTAGTCCTTTCTTCTTACTTTCCCTTACTAGCTTGTATAGGAGTTCCTGCAGTTTTCTTTCTATCCTACAAGGATTTATTATTTGTGGAGATAATAGAAAATAGTGATGGCAAACACAGAAAATTCATGTGTTTGGTTGTGGAAAGACTTTTTAGTAAAAAAGTAATGATTTTGTCTGAATTTCTGGGATGAAGAGTTATCATTATTTACACTATATTTGGATTATTGTACTCGTCTATAAAACAATGGCCTAGTGGCTAAAAGTGTTGGTTTGGGAATTTAGCAAAAGCTGTTGTGAGTTCAATTCCTGGATCATGTAGTGTGTACATTCACTCAATGGGAAACAAGCAAGCAATAACTGAACAGTACTAAATAAAATATGATCTAGATGATATCCCTAGACATGAGCAGTGAAAGGAGAATAGTCAACCCTGGAGATTAAATAAATTGTTCAGAATTCCTTGTAAGTTAGCCAGACTGATACACCATTGAGGAAAACTGGAAAACAATTGTGATAATAATAACAAAAATGAGGACAATATCCTATCAATGATTTAAACCTAAATCCAACTTTTGTGTCTTTCTTCATTAATTTCAAAATCAAAAAGTTAAGATTACAAATGGAGAACATGTATTTATAGTTTCATAATTTTGATGATTTTTTTTAAGTTCCTAACTTTTTTTGATAAATTAATTAATTAGTGTTTATACCTGAATTTGTTCATGCCTTTTTCTTTTTTTTTCTTTAATTTAAATGTCATATCCTTTCAGAAAATATTCAATCATAGCTCTCCACAGATTCCTTTTCTTTTGTAATCATGAATTGCTATGATTTCTTAAGAAACATGGAGTGATTTCCTGTTGCTTTCTCCACAGTTTTGAATTCAAAGTTGTAAACCATTGCTTCTCAGTGTGGGTTGTAACAGCAATTTCTTTTATGTGCTGTGCCACTTCAGGACATGGGCAGTCACAGCTCTCCATAATTTCCTGTCCCTTATAGCTCTAAGCAACCTTTGACTTTAACATCTTCCTTTGTCCTCATTAAGCAGATTAAGTCTTCCTTTGCACCTCTTTTCTTCAATAGGTCTTGCAGGTGTTAAATTTTCTTGTTCATTTTTCCTTATAATTCATCCCAGAAATTCCAGTTGTCTCTTTCTGATTTTAAGCATTGAGATACCAAAATTAAACTATTACAACAATTTAAATATGGGGGAAGTGTTTTAACAGAGGACACAAAGGGCAACACCAATATTCAAAGGCACACTGGCATGGCAAAAGTTATCTTCCAAAAGCTAAGCAAAGTATTAACAAACATAAAAAATTGTCAAAAATAGAAGAAAATAGCACTTAACTGTTGTGTATTATCAGCCCTTCTATATGGCAGTGAATGCTGGGCTATTTCTTTGCAAATGAAGAAGAGACTTGAAGCAACAGAAATGTCGTTCTACAGAAGGATGCTGAGAACATATAAGCAATGACAAAGTTTTAGAGAAAATAGAAACAAATGGACACTCATGCTTAAAACCGGAAAGAGATACTTGAAATTTCTCAGGCACATAATGAAGAAAGAGGGCAGGAAAAATTTAATACTTACAGGTTAGATCGAAGGTAAGAGAAAGAGAGCAAAACAACATATAACCTACCTTGAAAACTTGAGAAAATGGGTGGTGGATCAAGGCTTATGAGAGTTAACAAAAAAGACAAAATTTATTAAAAACTACAAAGGAAAAGAATTTGTAGAGAGCCATGATCACTATGATCACCTGTAGGGACATTGCACATAGAAGAAGAATGTCACTTGTACAGTTACCTCTGGGTTAGATATTTTAATCGAGGTTCATTTGTCATTTTCTATATCCATTTGCTCCTTACAGAAGAAGAGACTGGAATCAACAGAAATGTAGTTCTACAGGAAGATGCTGAGAATATCATGGACGGAACATGTGAGCAATGACAAAGTTTTAGAGAAAATGAAAATCGAAAGGACATTTATACTTGACATCAGAAGTTGAGAAATAATGAGGAAAAAGAGCTTGGAAAATTTTATATTCAGAAGATATCGATTGATTTTATTAGGCAGGATATCAATCTCTATAGGTTATTTAATGCCAAATTGAAATATTTTTAACACAATTTTATGCCTTCAACTACAGTTATTTTGTACATAACCTTATACTTTCAGAGTAAACATGTTTGTAGATAAAATATATTGTTGGTAATTTATTTCTTAAAAGGTATTGCTGGTAATTTCATTACAAAAATATATTGCAGGTAATTTTATTATAAAAAATGTACTGTTGACTTTTGTTTGGGAGAGGGGAACTATTTTCCCATATCCGAGACATGAACAGGTGCTACCACTTTGGCTCAGGGTAGACCTAGGGAGAGCAGCAGTTAAAAGGTGATTCCATGATCCCCACAACCTCCAATCTCCCAATAAGAGGCCTTGTTGATGGATGTAGCTTATCGTCATACACAGGACTGTCTCAGAGGATAAATTGGAGGCAAGAGGGAGAAAGAAAAATAATGCAAAACCTACTTCGTGAGCGCTTGAGTAGATGAATGGCAGAGCAATGTTTAGGAGAGATAATAAAAAGACAAAATTTATTAAAAGCTACAAAAGACAGGGAATTGTAGAGAGCCATGATAGCCAATATTCTAAAGGGACATGGCACAGGGAAGTCTTTTGAGTTCCAATTATGACCCCTCAGGACAGGAAATGTACATGAGAGTAATTGAGTGTGGAACTAAAATTTTAACCAAGCAGTAAAAGGATTTGATCCTTTGAAACCTAATTGGAACAAATCACAGGATGATATATATATATATATATATATATATATATATATATATATATATATATATATATGCATTTGTTTTTTTCTGCCTATATATATTTACATTTTTAGACATATTGCAAACATTGCATGGCAGCTGCAATATGCATATGGAGCAAAAGCTTCTCTCAAACAAACAGTATTAAGCGCACTTCATTTACTAGTGCAGCTGTAAAATGAGGTGACCAATTCACAAAAAACATCAAAAAAGGGGTACTGGAGAAGAAAAGGTTAATCAATTCAGTTAGTCAGCCAAGACAAGAGAGCCCAGTCTAAATACTATTTAACACATGGCCATGAGGGGAGAAAAGAATTATATTCATCTTTTTTTTTTCAAGGGCATTTGTGTGAGAATGAACAAAACAGACTTGGTTGGAATTTGAACTCATCTTGACAGTTTTCTGTGCCGGTATCCATTAAACGTGGTAAAGGTATAAATATCTCTCCTACCCCACATCTATGGGTTAAATAGTAGATTAGAATAGACTTTTCAGCCTTGGTTGGTAATGAGTGCAAGAAAAGAAACTCAGAATTTGTAAACTAGAGTAGATGGAATTCATTATTGTAGAACAATGTGGTCGACTAAAGGTAAGAAAAACTTGACAGAAAACTAACACTTCCTCAGAGTACAGAGGTCAGATGTGAGAGCCTGTCAACCACCCCTAGAATAATGACTTCTGGAATTATAACTCCAGACTCAGGATTTTTTGGATCTGAACATCCCAATTTCTATTTTCCCCACAGAAACTTGACTAAAATATCAGCTCAGATCTGACCTCATTCTCAGCCTCTACCAAGTTTTATGGTTTTCATTATTATTATTATTACTACAATACTTATTAGTGTTACTATCATTTATTATCAATCTCTTGCCTATATGACTGTGGCAGTTGATATTCTGCAATCATCAGATTTATAATGACAGCTATCAGCATCTTTACTTTTGCCATGTTTATCATCATTAAAGCAATCATCGCAACAATTAATATCATTGCAGTTATCATTCTAAATATTCCTTTTGTTATGAGTGGAAATATTGTTGATGGTGATTCTGTTATTATTGTGACAGAATGTTTTTTTGGGGGTTTTTTTCTTTTAAATGTTTTCAAGCGCTATCATTTAGTATAGAATTGATGCAAGTGCTTAAAAGAAAAAAAAAATAAGTTCTCTTTTTCTCAAAAAAATATTTGCTTGAAAAGTAGAAGGAAAAAAAAATTTAATAAAAGGTGGTGGGGCGGTAAAAAAAAGTTAAATTCTCTGGAGGAAATGGATATATATTGAAAAGATATTTTATAGAAATGAAAATTTAAAAGATTTTTGTTTAGCATATATAAACAAATATCTCAGGCAAATAACTCTAGTGTACATATATTCATTAGAGATTTCATGTACTTGCAAACATACATCGCTGTGTAATTACCCAAATATAAATGTTTGTATATATATATATATATATATATATATATATATATATATATATATATATATATATATATACATGCACAGTTTAATCCTATACTGTATACATTGATATAATCAAATATATAGTTTAAATGAAATATTTGTATGAACACAAAAGTGTACATGAGTCATATATATGAAGAGAGAGATATGTATAAATAACAATATACATGGAAATATATCTGTCTCTGATATATTTCAATGTATATTGTATTTTATACAAAGATTGTGTGTGTGTGTGTATATATATCTCCATATATATATAAATAAAGACATTTATATACACACACATGCAATATATATATATATATATATATATATATATATATATATATATATATATATATATATAAACATGCAGGGTGCGATGGGTAAATTGTCGACAATTTATATTTTAAATTTTTTGCATGCACAGTTTAGGCATTGTCCATAAGAAAAAGAGCATGATGACAGTTCACTCCTCCAGAAATTTGGATATGGCATGCTGTATTACTTGGCATTCATACCCATACACCCTAATACAAACATTTCAGATTGTTTGGGTGTTTGACAGTGTAGAGGATTCAGAAAGAATTGGATGGGTCTAATGGGGACTACATAGGTATTTGGAGTGATCATTAGTAATAGTGATGTTATGACTCCATTCATCTTTCAACAGAGATCAGACTTAACAGTATAAAATTTCTGGAACATATAAGAAAGAAAGACTTGGAGAATTTGACACTTATAGAACATACTGAATGTAACAGGCTAAAGGAAACCTTGAATAAGTGCCTTGAGGATGTAGTGCTGCCCTGAGTCAAGAAGGTGGATGGTGGAAGTCACTATATCTGACAATAGGACAACCCAGTCATATATATATATATATATATATATATATATATATATATATATATATATATGCGCACACACACCAATATAATCAAAGGTATGCATGAATTATATATATATATATATATATATATATATATATATTAAACAAAAGCTCAGATTTCTATGTCTGTTTCTTTTACATACCTGGTGTGTGTGTGTGTATATATATATATATTTTTTTTTTTTTTCCTCTACACTTTATGTAAATCAATACATGGATATATGTATTTTTAGACGTGCTCTTTATTATACAGGTTCTTTTGTAATCTGAAGGCAACAAGCTATGATTGATAGAAAATTTGCAATCTATATCCCTGGGGTGAAATTTAAGTTCTTCCAACCTAAGTTAAAACTGATAAATCAACACAAACTCGAATGACAGCACAAAACTATGTGCACTTGTCACACAGGAATAAAAGCTGACATACAAACACATAATTACACTCAACTGTAGATGTCAGTGCACACACAAATTAAATGATATGTAGTTAAATTTTTTTCTAACTTAAAATCATTGTTAACACAATGCCTTCACCCATATGGATGCAAGGATATTCACACAGTTTCTTTTCATCAGGCACAAGGCTTTATTTATAGAGTCCTAAGAAAGAAACAATATTATTTTTGGATCAGTATGACTTTCAAAAGCTTAAAGTATTATGAAGGAAAATACTGTCAAAAACAAAGGAAAACGTGCTGATCTGCTATGTAACAAGTTCTCCTACATAACACTGAATACTGAATAATTCTACCAAAAACAAAGTGACGCAACAAAGATGTGGCTCTACAGAATGATACTGAGAATATCATGTATGGCGTATGTGAGCAAGGGGGAAGTCTTAAAGAAAAGAAATAAAAAAAAAGTACACTTAGAATAAGAAAGAATTAAAATTTCTGGAACATATGAGAAAGGAAGACTTGGAGAATTTGACACTTATAGAACATACTGAATGTAAGAGACAAAAGGAAACCTTGAATAATTTTTCTGAGCTTGCTTTGATTTTTACAGTTTAACTCTTTGCAGGTTATTTAATATCTTTTTTTTTTTAGATTGCAAGAATTTTTTTTAGAGAAAATAATGAATTACTGATACAAGTTCTACTAATTAACCCATTGCTGGGGAGAGAAAAGATGGATTCATCCCTTTTGCAAGGGTATTCATGCATAAGGGAACATAACAAATACAACTGGAATTGGAACTTGTCTTTAATTTCCAATTCCAAGTTGTTATCCATTACACAACTCATACATTCAAGCTTACAAAACCTAGTATTCTCAAATGGTCACCCATCTAGGTACTGATCAGGTTTGATGTTACTTAACTTTAGTGTTCACTCATGAATCAGTGTTTAAACATGACGTGGTTGTAAGCCTTCTTGAGCTTGCATAAATTCATAGAACAGTGACTGGGTAGAATAATAAGCTTAACATTACTTAGAGCTACAAAAGGAAGTTGTGAAGAGACATTATCATCCCTGTCTTGAAAGGACATGGCCTATAAAAGAAGTTGACTCCAACAAGTGTCATAGAGTTTGAATAAGATAAATACAAGCAAGGTTCTATTTGCATTTAAAGCACATTTTTCACATTCAAATTTTGACTAAAATCATAAATTGTCAGTTTTATATCTGAAATGTAAATGAAACAATTTTACAAGTATTGATGGATTTTATTTTTTATAATCTAGCGTATTTTTTATTATTTTAAACATTATTTTTTATTTGATACCCATATCTGAGTAAACACACCATTTATTTTAAACAGTATTTCATTTTATCTATTGGCCTACATATTTGAAAAAACTTATTAAATAAAATGTGCCCTTCAGATCGTCTACTCAGATATGGATATCCACTAAAAATTAACATTTACAGTAATAAAAACATGTCAGATTAAAAAATAAAAGACATTAATTCCTTAGAAATTGCTTTGTTTATATTTCAGATACAAAACTATGCAGTTATGACCTTCGATAAAATCTGAAGGAGCAAAATGCACTTTAAAGGCAAATAGAACCTTGATGAATTGTGAAGCTCTCCAGAGCCAAGAAGTTATATATATATATATATATATGTGTGTGTGTGTGTGTGTATACTCATGTGCATAAACAGTTATACAAAACTTTTTTTTAATCTGATCATGAGAAGAAAATAAAATAAGAGTAGTTTCTACTCTCTTCTTTTTCTTTCTAAGTCAGCATGGTGTACTACACACAAAAGTAGTGGCAAAGCCTGGACTACAATCTATTTATATATTGTTAAAATGCCCCAAACACTTTGGCTGCATCACCTTGTGTGTGTGGCTGGCCAGCTAGTTAGAGAGTTAGCATTGTGACCATGAGACTTAAGTTCAAATCTTGCCATAGTCAATTTGCTAGGGAAGTGACAAGACAACATGGCCAAGCTTTTGAATTAACCAGCCTTGTTCAATTAGTGATTGTGGGGTCTCTTCCAGAAGCTATAATTAAAGTTTGCTCAGCATAATCATAATTGCAGTATTAGCTACATATTGAGGATAGGTATTGAAGAAATGCAGGTGTCTGCAACAGGGATTAACTAGTTACTCTAGCAAATTGGCAAACTTGGAAATGTGAAGTCAGCCTATATATATATATATATATATATATATATATATATATATATATATATATATATATATATAAAACACATGCATATGGGGTGTCCATAAATTATCAGAACTAACATCTTGTACTATTAATATCTACCTGAAAAGACAAATGAAAGTGATTTAAAAAGATCAAACTATATATAAATTAAACCTTAAAAAAATTGTTCTTTAACATGCAAAGTATGATGGATTTTAAATATAATTTATAGAAAAGTCATTAGTGACAATAGTGTCTTCATCTCATTTATATTTTATGTGGGAGAATTCTGCTAGACCATATATATATATATGTATATATATATATATATATATATATATATTATACACACACACAGAGGGTGAGATGGATAAATTGTTGTCTGAATTATGCAAAAATGGAAATAATATTGACATCTCATTTTAACAGATATATTTACCAAAATTATACAAAAATATCTTGAAATACTAAAGAGTAAATTTATTCAATAAAGTCACCATTGGCTTCAACCATGGCCTCTAGATGACTTTGGTATCTTCTGGATGGCCTCCTTATTTAAGTTGGTAAATGCTCTCATAATCTTTGCTTTCATTCATCTTTGCTGTTACAAGGAGTTTTGTTGGTCTCTCGCTAAACTGTTGCCTACACACAATAATTGAGGGGGTTGCATTCTGGGGTGTTAGATGGGCAGGTGTAATGGTGATGTGGTCACAGAAATTGTCTGACAGCCATGACTGTCTTCTGCTTTTGTGGCATCATGCAGAGTCTTGTTGCCAGACAGAGTCTTTCAGCAGCTGCCCTCTTGGCCCAGGGCAGCAGTGCTTTCTCATGGTACTAGATGGAGGCCTCCATGTTGACTCAGAGGCCTTGTAGGCAGACAAATGGAGGCATAACATTGCCATCATTAATCATCACTCCGATGTCCTCATATTGACACCCAAAATCTCTGAAATGTTCATATTGGAGCTTCTGGCATGAATGCCAAGCAGTAAAGTATGCTGTTTCCAAATTTCTGGTGGAGTAAATTGTGTCATGGTGCTTTTTTTCTCACAGATAGTGCCCAACTGACCCTACTGTGCAGTCAACAAAATCAAAAACAAACAATGTGCATGCACAAAATTAAAAATATAAAATGGTGACAATTTACCCATTGCAATCCGTATACACATACATTGGCGTTGAAAACTTTTCAGCACCCCCAAGAATCCTTAAAATCATAAAAGAAAGAAAAAACACCTGATGTTTGGTCAGATAACTTTTCAGCACCCTCTTGCATATATAGAAACAACTCCAGAAATATATACATAGAAAATGATCTTGGATTGTATGAATACAAAGAAGAAAAGTAAAAAGAGAGACTTTTAAATATATATGTCTGTGAGAGAGAGAGAAATAAGAAAAATATGCTAGTAGTGAAAAATAAACAGAAATTTATCAACCAAATCCTTGATATACAGACACATGTGAGAGAAGGAAAAAATAATGAAATGAAAAAGAGAGAGGTATCTTTATCCAAGCATATACATTTTCATGCATTTGCTACATGCTTAAAAAAAAATGAAAATAAAAAAAAAAAGGTTTTGATTCTTTCATTTGCTCTTGGGAATTAGAAACCAACAGATTTGAAAATATGAGTTTCTTTCATTCCTTATTGAAAATGAAACAAATGAATAGCATAAAACCCAGCATCATTTTTTTCTCAGCTTTTAAAATAAATCTTTTTAAATGAAAAGCCAAAAAACACAATGCCTTGTGCAAATTTGACAGATTTACATTTTTTTTATCTTCGAGCTAAAGCTAGAGGAATAAAAAAGAAACAATTAAAAAAAACACACATTATATATATATATATATATATATATATATATATATATATATATATATATGACACATACTTTTTTTTTCTTTTGTCCTATTACCAAATTTAATATTTATCAATATTATATTTTTATTATTGTTCTTTTTACCATTTTCTCTGCATTTCAGCCTGTATAGTTATATTTGTACATATTTGTTAGATGATGGTCCAATGGTTAGAGCATCGAACTGTGTATCAGAATTCCTAGATGTGTCTTGAAACAGTGAAAGACAGGCCCCATCATGCAGAATTTCATCTTTAGTTTCTCGAGAACTTCTCTGAGAGTTAACAATAATCTGTCACTGTTTTAAATGTCATCAGAGTGGTGAAACTAAATTGAAAAAATGAATGAGATTAGTGAAACTAATCTGGAAATATCCTTGAAACAATTTATGAACAGCTTGTACTGTTTTACAAGTCACTGGAGGTGCCTTTACACTATGTTGAGGTTAATAGGAAAAAATGCACTGTGTATAATATATTAGGACTGATTTTTTTAAAATTTTATAGAAATGAACAGGAAAAAATTTTTAATTAAAAAAAAAAAAATAATGAGTTTTTAAAAATTTGTTAATTTATCTTTTTTTTCAGGAATATTAAAATATTTAATGCAACAAAAAAAAACAAAAAAAAAAAACAAAAAAAGATATTGTATTGATAATAATACCTATCTGTCTATATTTCTTAAGTACACATGCCTCAGTGGATAAAAGACGTTAGTTATATCCAGTGACAGGACCCAAAGAGTTGTGAGTTCAATACCTGGTTAAGGCAGTGGAGAACTTTCAGAGGGAAATTGACAGGAGATAACTGACATCCATTAGACATGACACATGGAACTAGAACAGTCTACACCAGCGAGCAAACTAAAGTTTTCAGTTTGACATTCCAACCACCTGAAGAAGGCTGGAGCATACAACAGCCGAAACATTGTGGTAAATATGGCAACAAAGATGAGGACAATAGTTTGAATAATGTAAATAGTCTAGTAATACCTAAACTGTTAAAAGCAAAATGCCAATATCAATTAAGTTCCTTGGTATCTGATAACTCAAGCAAAATCACAAAATGTAGAGAAAACCAAGGACGATAACTTTATCTGGTCAGATCACATAAATAGAAATACCATGTATAGATAAGCATGATACATGTTCCAAAATTTTCTGACAATTTAACTGATGAAAAGTCAACATGGATATGAGCAAGAAAATCCTAATTTTGTGTTTGTAAGGAGTACACATGGAGGCAGACTATCAAGTCTCACTTTGAGTTCTGGTTTACATATGAGAACAAAGCGAGGTGAGAATCAGATGGAAACTTCTATCCTAAATGCAGAAATCTTAGCAATAGCTGGTGTCATTACGGCTAAAACAACAGATCCTAGCTGTTGGCAAACAGGCATAGGTGTATAGGAAGATTTATAAGGAGTTGCTCCCACAGTCAGGTCTAGGATAAGTTTTGGTATGTAGAACTGTATTTCTGAATCTTTTATTGATGTTTAGGTAGCCAATTCCTTACAGCAATTTTCACTTTTCATCACCACCATAAAGTTTTCCCACCAGTACCTATTTAATTGGACCAAAGAGATGAAAGTCAGAGGGGGGGGCCTTAGTTAGGTGATGACGAAGAAGTGAAAAATGCAGTTAGAAATTGGCTCCATCTGCAACCAATCGAGTTTTATGAAGTTAGGATACATGTCCCCATTCGTGGATTGAACATTACCATTAAAAGAGGTGGTAACTATGTTCAGAAGCAGGGATGTGAGCCTGGGATGTATAGCTAGATCTCAGTGAGGAGGGGGCCAAATTTGCTCAGTGTAAGAGATACATATAATAAAGTTAATATGTTTGATATCCACAAGACATGGACAAAATTTACACATACATTTTTGTTACATACTCATTAACATTAAACTTATGTTTAATCCAATTCATATCCAGTAAATTTAAACTATCTTCTCTTAAAATCATTTTACTATTTCTAAATACTTTGCTTAGCATTTGATTGATTTTGGTATCTGCAATTTGTACGTACAACTGTTCCTTTTTGCTGACAACCAGACATTCTCTCTTAACAATTGGTGTTTAGTCCCATTTAGTCACTTTCCCTCACTACTTTCTGTAGAAGTTCTTGTAGTTTCCTTTCTATGCCTGCTATCAACAGTTAACTGCATATCTTATTTTGTTAATGAATAATAAAAAAAGCAAAAATGATAAAAATAAAAAGAATGCTAATGCTATCATTACTATTAACAGTTTCCTTATAAAGAAATATTTGGCATTCATTAACTGAGCAGCCAGTACTACTTTTAGTTGAAATTTATAAAATCTTCTTTTAAAATAATTTTTCAGGAAAATAGTTTTTTTCTAGTTCAATAGCTGTTTTCACTTTTTTCATTACTGATGGGTGTTTCTTTCCTAATATTTTATTTGGAGTAGTGAGGAAACTCCTTTTTATTTGGAGGAGTGTGGAAAGTCAGCATCTTGATTATATCATTGTTTTCTCTTTGAATTACATGTGTTATCTATTTTAGTTGTAGCTGCTGTTGGAAGTTCTCAAGCAATATGGTTTCTGTTATTTGGTACAGTTCTTTGTGATTCTGTAGCACCAGTCCAGTTTTCAAAGGATGATGAACTTTGTGAAGACCCTCATGTTTTCCTCACGGAAAGGCTTTTTTGGAAGTTCTCAAGCAATATGGTTTCTGTTATTTGGTACAGTTCTTTGTGATTCTGTAGCACCAGTCCAGTTTTCAAAGGATGATGAACTTTGTGAAGACCCTCATGTTTCCCTCACGGAAAGGCTTTTTTGATACACTGGATAGAAAAATGTAAAGGCTGAGCATTCCTGTATCATTTATTAATTTTGATGTAAAATATTATTTGCCTTCCCCACCACCTCAACTTATATATGGAAATGGCTAATCTCACATTTATCGTTATCAAAGCCATTTTGGATTAATAAATGTTTGTACCTTCCTTTTTTTTTTCTTTTTTTTTTTTGGATAGCACTTTTATATCCTGACTTACCTTACGTTAAATTATTCCCAATTCCTTTTAACTTCAAGTCTTTTCTTCATCTATGAGGAGAGATTGTCCAACATTCACTGCCATATACGAGGAATGATATTATACAGCAGGGGTGGCAAAACTTGCTTAATGTAAGAGCCACAAGTCATTAATAAAATTTACACATATGATACATGGCAGGTAAGGCACAAAGGTTTACCTCCTTTAACAGGGATGGCAAAATCTTCCTCCCACTCTGGCTTAAAACTTCTGTTTCCATCTTCATATTTTTGTTTCTAACAACTTGAGGACTCCATCTTCCTTCACAAAACTTTCATAGACACTTTTAAACAAAACTTGAATCCAAAGTGTACCAAATAGGTTTGCCCAGTTCAACATCTTATGTTACACTGTATTCATGTACATGACATGAGTGTTATCCCCTTACCCATGACCTCAGTCTTGACATTCCTCTGTAACCCTTGCTGGCCAGAAATATGAAAATTTGGTGGACTCTCCTGTCATATTCGACGTGCAAGAACCAGCAACTCACTTCCTAGGAACCAACAGCCAGACGCCAACACATGATTTGGTTATAGTGGTGAAGGCTTTGTGCAGAACCAACCACACTTTTTGAAGGGCTGAATACAGAGACCTGGTGCACTACATGCCACAAGGTCCCCAAATGACACTTTTCAGATTTTGAATTCAGAGTTGTTCTTCTCCTAGACCAGTTACCATCCAAGGCTATAGAACCTAGTTTGTTCTGCTATATACCCATAGCAGAGGGGAGAAGAATAGGATTGATACATAAGTGAATGTAATGGATTCAACTGGAATTCAAACTCAGCTATCTGAGCCCCGAGTCTGAGTTGCTAGCTACTACTCTACTGTGCCTCCTTGAGGATCTCAATTCTTCAATATTTTTACTAACCATAAACATTAAATGCTTGAAATTTTTCTTATTTAACTTTTATATTAATCGTGATGAAAAAAAAAAAAAGAAGCTCAGCTAACATATTTCCATGAGCCACATATCAAAGAGCTACATGTAGCTCGTGAGTCACCCCTGTAATATAACATCATGTTCGTTCATGTTCAAACAGGATAAATCTATCACTTGTAATAATTGCCATGAAGAATACTAGAACCTGAAGGAATTTCTCAAGGAATTTAAATAAAAAAATTATATGAACATAAAAAGGACCTTTTACAAAGCACACGATTCATTAGTTGCTCACCTTAATAAGTGACCTTAAATTGCTACTCTTATTAAAAGAGAAAGCAATTTACTAAAACAGAAGAGTATAGAAATTGCTTTAATCACTAGATCATCCAGTAAATTTGCATTTAGGTTCTCCTTCGCAGATCTTCTATTACGTCAATGTGGGATACTTAAAGAAAATTAAATCGGCAAGGTGATATACACAAATACTTGAAAATAAAATAAATTTAATTTCAGTGTCGCCTCTCCTTTGCACATGGGTAATAACATTAATGCAAACATCACTTTACTTTGATGAAGTTGTAAATGATAAAATGTGTTGCACTAAGTTTTTTGTACTTTGTCATTAATTTTCCTAATTACGTTCATATGTATAAAGTTAATTTTGAACTAACAATTTTATATTATATACAATGAAACCATGTCTTCATTTTTGGATTATGCTTTTCACAGAATATTTTTAGAGAAAAACTTTTCAGAAATCACAACTGCATTCATGAAATCCATTATAATGAAATGAATGTCAGAGTCCTTTAAGAAAAAAAAAAGAAAAAAAAAAGATTGCTTGAATTATATGGTAAATCAAAAAGTAACAGGCCTGTCAGCGAAATCATTGCTAGTTCCACAGTTGAAATTAAATAATGGCACATGATCGGAAAGTAAAAATATTTTTCAGCCAATGAAAAGCTTTAAAAAGAAATTAAAAGAAACATCTATCCACCCTACTTTTATAGAGGCTGATCTCTTAAAAAAAGGACACTTAATGTCATATTCATACACAGAATAACCTAAATTAGTACAGAAGGCTATTTCATTTGAGCCTACAAGCCCTCATGTTATCAGGAGGACAAGGAGAAACCTAGTACTTCCAAATATCAAGTGAAACTAAATCAGAACTAATAATAGTAAGAACTTTTTCAATCCAGCCTTCATTTGTAAACTATTTTACCTGAACATTTGACCTAATTTGAAAGTACCTGATGTTGGAGATTTTAATCCTACAAGCTGAATTAATACAAAAGAATATTCTCTCCAGTCTGAATTTTTGAGATGAAGAGTTCTTATTTACATTCAGATTATTTTCCACATTGTTTTTATTGTTGTTATCAAAATCTCTGACCTTCTTCAGGTGCTTGTTAATCCACATAACCTTATTTTAATCCAAAAGAGTCAGTTATTCTCATTCTGCTAGCCATGTCTAGGGCCATCTCATCTAGTTCTTATTTTTTACTACTCGGTTATTGCTCACCCCATTTCCACAGAGTCCAAGTATACACTGCCTAGACCAGAGATTGAATTAACAATTACTATGACACCAAATTCCAAAGCAAGGCTTTAATCCACTAAGCTATTTTCCTATGTCTATTTTCTTTCTTACTCTCTAAAGTAAGGAACATTACACACTGAACTTTAAGACTACATTCCTTTTTATCAACTTTTTTAAATTTCAAAAAGAAAATGAATTTGTTATTTTGGAGACGTCAGTCTAAATTTTTATTTATTTTGCCCTCCAATTACAAATATCTGGAAGTCTCAATAAAGCCCATTTCTCAAATTACCAGATTAGTGACTTTCTTTCACTTCAAGCCATCAGCTCAGTTAAAATTTACTAATTGCTCCACTAAAACATATTTGAAATTGCATCATCCATCTTTGGTGAAGCTTGTAACAAATTTGCAAATATGGCTTAAGTGATATAGACATATCACTAGAAGAAAGCTACTTTCAACATAGAACATACAAGCATCAATTTTCAGAGTATTGCTGCTGCTAATACTCTTGTGTCATTTATTCTACCATCAAGTTTAACAAAATACCCCAAAGTCTATCAGAAAAAAAAAAAAAACAAAGAAGTAAAATATAGTTTTAATGTTAAAACATTTCCCATTTATTTGTTTAGTTTAAAGACAAAGCAAATCAGTAGCTAGTTTTTGTTTTTGCCATGATAGACAAAAAAATATATGATGGTTAATTAAATTTTCAAAGTACTGGTTTCTTGATGAAAGAATAAAAATATGGTAAGAATAATAAAAAGAAACAATTTGATGAAGGAAGACATATTGATTATCAAATTAATGATTTGCAAAGTGAACAAATAAATTTTGTTAAAGTTAATTCAGTTTAAAGAGAAAATGTACAAATTGCTTGAAATTGATAGTTTCAGCTTTAACTTACACACACACCTAAAAAAGCTCTCAAATTAATTTTAAATTATCCAGTTTCTATATATTTATTGAACACATTGGCATGGTCAAAGAGTGAGAGAAAAGGGAGGGAGAGAGAGAGAAAAGGGAGGGAGAGAGAGAAAAGGGATAGAGAGGGAGGAGGGTGAGAGGGAGAGAGAAGGGTGAGAGAGAGAGAAGAGAGAGAAGAGAGAGAAGGGAAAGAGAGAGAAGGGAGAGAGAGAGAAGGGTGAGAGAGAGAGAAGGGAGAGAGAGAGAGAAGGGAGAGAGAGAGAGAATGTAAACAAAACAAAAAAAAAACAACAAAAAAAAGGCATATTTCCAACTCCCCCACCCTTTATTCCAGGTTTGAATCCAGGTGAAAATCAACTAAAGGCTGGCACAACTTTTCCATTTGAAGGATCTGTAAAACACTTGTTTATTAATATGAACATAAATTGTACTTTAAATATTTGTGGTACTCCTTCATGGATGAATTTTAAAGCTGAATGTAAACACATCTAAATATATTTGCACAAGAATAATTTAGATTTGTCTTGTTGAACTAAATTTTGTGGAATCCTGTATTGTTCCATCAACAATGGAGCCAAAAAGTAAAACAAATGATCTCTAATTTTTCATTTTTATCATTATCATCCTTTAAGGAGGTTAAATGCAAGACTCTACCTGGCTACTCATAGCCACTGAACGCAGAAGTATTAGGTTGGTGCAAAAATAATTCCAGGCAGCATTACAAGCATGGAAATAAGAATATTGGACAGATAAATATACAAATACTCCAGAGATGTTTTGAGCAGTCTCTCACACAGCATACATGGAGAATGTAAGGTCAGACAGAGGCTATAAGTGCCACAGATAGAAAATTTTAAAATTAAATTCAAATAATAACAGTTCAAATAATTATTTTTAACAAATGATGCAGAACGTTCTTCAAAAATGAGGCAAAGAACACTATCTGGGGAAAGTAATTCATGCAAACACTTTAACCTACCACACAAAGTAGACACTTTTTGACCAGATGGCATGTCAGTGAGTGGTACATAGAGACTAACTGATTAAACCAGTGGTTCCAAACTTTTTTTTTTTCACCATGCCCACGTAATAATCACTAAATCATTAAAATCCTGCCTCCTCCCTGTGAGCTATAATTTTTTTTATTAAAAAAAAAATGAACTCTTATTCACATGGAGGAAGCCAAAACGGCCATTAATTTGGTCTAAACATGGCATACATGAAAGAACAGTTGAAGTAATTATTAAGAAATTGTTATATATACGAGAGAGAGACGCACACAGACTCACACTAGAATAAATTCACTTAATAACTCATGCTCAGGTTGGCAGTTTTCTGGTTGCTGCATCTAACTGGTTGTAAGGATCTTGACCTCTTTGGCAGCACTTAGATAGACTGCTCTAATCAACAGTTGCATAATATCAGGTTATTTGCAGTACCATGTCGTGCATGGATAGGTGTCCCTACATCTATTTCAGGTGAGTGATCCTCAGGCCACATTTTGTATTAGTCTTAGCCACTTCCTGGTCAATTTGTATGGTCATATACGATGGATAATACTAGCTATTTTCACCTTTTTCTCTTTAAAATTATTTTCTCATGACAAATACAATGAAAAGAAACACAATTGAACCAGTGAAAAAAAAAATTTTTTTAAAAAATAAAGAATGACCTATCATTCTCCCTTCAACCTTTCTTTTACCAATATTCATGGAATCTATTTTCTTGAATATTCTTTAGATACATCAATACTTTGGAAAGCAAATTTAAATTCTTCTATTGTTACCAATGAATTCTCTGTTCCAGACAATACTTTGTCAAAAAGGTTCTAGGGTACCTATGTATGGCCTTGATGTTTACATCTAGGAAAATCTTCCATTGACAAAGGAATGGTCTCTTTAGTCCCCAGATGATTCTTTCATGTACTTTTGAATTTCTTTATTGCACTCTGTTATCTGTCTCTTTTTTTCTTCTTCTCAGGACTGTAGTTTGGTTTGGTTTGGTTTGTGGCATATCAACCTCAATGGGTTATTTAATGCCAACAAAATTTTCATTGTTGGTAATATTTTTTTCCAAAAATCTATTTCTGGTAAGAATTTTCCTTCAAAAAAATCTATTTCTGGTAAGAATTTTCCTTCAAAAAAATCTATTTCTGGTAAGAAGTTTCCTTCAAAAAAATCTATTTCTGGTAAGAATTTTCCTTCAAAAAAATCTATTTCTGGTAAGAATTTTCCTTCAAAAAAATCTATTTCTGGTAAGAAGTTTCCTTCAAAAAAATCTATTTCTGGTAAGAATTTTCCTTCAAAAAAATCTATTTCTGGTAAGAAGTTTCCTTCAAAAAAATCTATTTCTGGTAAGAATTTTCCTTCAAAAAAATCTATTTCTGGTAAGAATTTTCCTTCAAAAAAATCTATTTCTGGTAAGAAGTTTCCTTCAAAAAAATCTATTTCTGGTAAGAATTTTCCTTCAAAAAAATCTATTTCTGGTAAGAAGTTTCCTTCAAAAAAATCTATTTCTGGTAAGAATTTTCCTTCAAAAAAATCTATTTCTGGTAAGAAGTTTCCTTCAAAAAAATCTATTTCTGGTAAGAATTTTCCTTCAAAAAAATCTATTTCTGGTAAGAAGTTTCCTTCAAAAAAATCTATTTCTGGTAAGAAGTTTCCTTCAAAAAAATCTATTTCTGGTAAGAATTTTCCTTCAAAAAAATCTATTTCTGGTAAGAATTTTCCTTCAAAAAAATCTATTTCTGGTAAGAAGTTTCCTTCAAAAAAATCTATTTCTGGTAAGAATTTTCCTTCAAAAAAATCTATTTCTGGTAAGAAGTTTCCTTCAAAAAAATCTATTTCTGGTAAAAATTTTCCTTTGCTGGTAATATTTGTTTTTCAAAAATGTATTGCTGGTAATAATTTTTTTCTTTTTTTTTTTTTTTTTTACACAAAGTATTTCTGGTATTAAAACCTATTTTTTGACCTGAGTTTGGGGGTTAACTATTTGCCCATAGCTAGGACCCTAACCCGAGTCAGAGTGGACTTGGGAACATCAGCAGTTAAGAGGTGGTACCACGCTCTTCAAAACCTCCTGATAAGATTGCTGTTGGACATATAGTTTATCATCTTACCCAGGATGCGGATGTAGTTTATCATCGTACCCAGGACGGCTCAGGACTGTAGCATATTAGACAAAATAGTTGACAATATAGAAATGGTTCTCTATTTTATATCTAAATTCATCTGTGAACATTTTTGTGCCTGGTGATTCTAATACTCAATTGCATCAAGTGGCCTTAGTCACTTGAATATTACTCGTATTGCTGATATTCAGACTTGCAATTTTTCCATTGCTCAGTCTCTTAGTTAAATTGTGGATTTCCCTACTTGATTTGTTTGTTTGGGTTTTATGGCATATCAACCACTGTGGGTTATTTAATGCCAAATCCAGTTTATATGAATTTTAAATGCCTATTTTGTATGGAATAAAAAACGTATAGCTGGCAACATTACTCTTTTACAAAAAAAAATGTATAGCTGGCAACATTACTTTTTTACAAAAAAACGTATAGTTGGCAACATTACTCTTTTACAAAAAAACTTAGAGCTGGCAACATTATTGTTTCAAAAACTTAGAGCTGGTAACATTATTGTTTCAAAATCTTAGAGCTGGCAACATTATTTTTCTGAAAACATTATCTGAGACCTTGCTGTTGGATGCAGTTTATCGCCGTACCCAGGACGTGGATGCAGTTTATCATCATACTCAGGACGCGGATGTAGTTTACCGTCATACCCAGGACGTCCCTACTTGATTTCCTAATAATTCTGACCAACATGTTGCTTTACTTGATTTGTTCCTTACCTACTTACCTATTGTCACTTTCCTACTCTTGTAACGTAGCTTTGCTGTGCTTTTTCTATAAATACTTTCATGGTAATTTTTCTGAAGAACTTTCCTCTAAGGTACCTAGACTTTAGGAATTTAAGTACAGTGTCATACTAATCTGGCAGCAAGGTCTCCTGACTTTAGAATTGAAAGTACTAGATGTGACCATAAGTTCTATGCTAACAGTTTCTGCACTTGCATTTCTTGATTGTGGAACACTTTCCCAGCTTCTTGCTTCCCTGTCAACTTTGATCTTCAAAAATTTAAAAGGCAATGTTAATAGTTATATTCCATCTTCTTAATTCCTGTTCTTTTATTGTTCTCTCTTCTCATATTTTTCTCAATAAGCCCTTGTGACTCAATGGCTTTATTGCCTTCACTTGGGATGAAATGTCAAAAAAAAAAAAAATAAAAAAAAAAATATTTTTATGTGGTTTATTAAACTTTGCCTACAACTACAAGATCTTTAGCTTTGGTTGGTAATCTAACTGACCGGTTCTCTCCTATACTAAGTATTCCAAGAAACAGGATCCAAGATAAAAACCTTCCAATACATAATCACAAATAAAGAACTATACCAAATAACAGAAACCACATCATTCGAGAAATTTTAACAGCATCAACAACTCAAAGACATAACACAGTTGCTACTGAACGGGTGGTGCAACTTATAGGTGTGGCGGAAGAGGACAGTAGGGGAGACGGAATTATTGAAAGACAAGCAAAGATTTAGAAACAGTTTTTTAAAAAAATCATGTACCAAAAATACGATTTCAATATATAAAATAATATGAATTACAAGTAATTGCATGTGTGAATCCCAGTATGAACAGTTACCGATACTTGACAGATTTTATCATTGTGATATTTTCGCATTATATAAAGTATTAAGGATATAGTAACAAGGTCTGCAAATTGGAGGAGAGAGTTATCAATGATAATGTTCAAATAATGATAATGTTCGAATCCGCAGTTATCTTCCTTTAACCCTCTTTTTTTATTTTTATATATATTAGGTTGGTGCAAAAATAATGACGTAATAATGTCGTTTTTTGACGTTAAAAATACGTCAAAAAACGACATTATTACGTCATTGTTTTTGCACCAACCTAATACTTTTTATCACAAAAAATTTGATGAGGCGCGAGCAAATTTTTATTCTGAAAATGCGGCCCAGAATTTGGGAACCACTGACATAACACATGCAACTCGAAGATTGAATAATAACGATTAAGATGTGTAGCCGAGTTATCGAAATAAACAAATAATTTTCGATAACTCTGCTACACATCTTAATCGTTATTATTCACTCTTCGAGTTGCATGTGTTATGTCAGTGGTTCCCAAATTCTGACAGCAAATCATACCTTTTTCGTCGTAGACGGAGTGATTTTCTTGACAAAGTACATCGTTCGTTTTACACCGGGGTGCCAGCTGTGTGAGTTTATTTGCCTTATCTGACTCGAATCCATACCGCTGCCAGTCGCAGAACAGGTTCTTAACTTTCCAGTGTATAGCCAAGTATACTTCCTTTATAATAGCATCTAGTTCCGCGAGGTTGATGTGTTGCGTGTCCGACTCTCGCCACAACCAGAATGCGTCTCCGATAATGGGCCCTTTTTATTCAAAGCAAGTCTCCAGTTGACTTGCGTCAACCAACACATCAAGTTCTTTGCTATCAACGCACCACTCGTCTCTACACGAGTCGCTTTGCTCTACTCTGGTAATAGTCTGGTAATAGTCTGTCAGCATCCTTTTTAGCGAGGCATCGTCGATTCGATCATCCCAACCTTTCGTCGCTGTACATGTTCTTTGCTTGATGACACCAGCCGCTACGCGCAGTCATCCACAGATTGGTAGGTGTGCAGCAAGCTCCTCACGAAAAGAGAATACCTACCTCCTGCTGACCGCCTCTGGAACGTGAAGAAATGCATTCCTGCGCTTCCAATGCAGAACGTTGTCTTCTCCCCAGACAATTAAGCCAAGTATCTGAGTCTCAGTTTCCGGTCGCTCTGGCAATTTTGCTTGTCAGTCTAAAGCGTAACAGGTGTTCAGCGACACTAGTTGTGGACACAATATTCTCATTTACGTACAGGTCGTTAGTGTACGCTGAGGTTACCTCTCTAATTTTTTCTTCTTGAGATATCACGGCATCGACAACGGATCTCATGATTTGAGGTACAACGTTCAGCCCAAATCCCAGTCTGGTCAGGCAGTACCTTCTGCCTTGGAAGGTAGCTGTCGGATACGCAAAAGACGTTCATCGATGTGCACTTGCAGATAGACTGATCTGGGATCTAGCAGTGCTATGTTCGATCCTTTGCGTCTCCATTCACTTAGTTTGCTGGCGCAAACATAAGCGTCTGCAATGTACGTATCGACATGGAAGTTGAGTTCCCTGTAATCCATTACGGGACACACTTTCGATTTGTTGCATGACAGCCATCAACAGAAGTAGACCTCTTGTAAGAGCCAAACTGCTGCTCGTCATATGGAATAAGCCAGCCCTTCTTAATCTATTGTTGTAACCCCCCTCTTGTACGATCCTCTGATTTTCCCAAGCACAGAATCTGTGACGCATTTTTGCAACTTGCCTGGCGTTTTGTCTTCTGCTCATTTCCAAGACGCAGTTCACTCATTCCGCTGTTGATCAAATCCCGCCCAAAAATCAGGTTCTTCAATCGAGGGTACACAGAAACTGGCTCTTGGGTGAATCGAACCTCCACTGACTTAAAAATAGACATTCCGCCTAGAGCCTGGATCGCGTCTATTCCAGTTAGATCAAATCCAAGTGGGGAGTTTCCTCTATCACTACCAGGTTCTCCCCATCACGGTGCCCGGAAAATTCAGCAAAGGAAAATCCGATAATTATGATAAAGTAGGAAAATTCGATTACTATGAAATAAAAGTCGATTGAAAATTTGTTTTTATGGCCGTTCTTGAGTGAGGATTTGGCGGTTAAGTGGCCTCCCCTATATTTTTAAATAACTGAAAATTGTGGGGCCCAGAAAAAACTCTACTACAACAATAGCACGTCCGTACTTTCTTAAATAAATATATATTTTTTTAAATAAGTATTTATTTAATTACTATACTCTATTGTTTTCAAGTAACTAAAATCAATTTAGTTACTGAATTTTCATACCTTGTCAAAATTACCGAATTTTCCTAAATTCCCTCATCGCAGCAGCCCTTCCATTTTTCACGTGAAGGCTGACGGGCATACCTGCCCATGTCTGCATCCCGCTGCTGATGGTGACGATGTCAACGCTTCGTTTCTCCTAAGTTTCACACACCTTGCTCGCTATGGGCCGGGAGCACCTAATGTCCGCTAACGCGATGCACTTCATTCAAACGCACATTAATTCCTACTATTAGCAGCACTGAATTTACATCTTGACTGGGGAGGAAACCGACTCTGAGTTGCCGTCCCCTGGCCCATTTCCCGGACAATCTCGGGGTACGTGGCCTATTTTGTCGCAGGTATAACGACGAATACGAGGCTTTCCACCTCTACAGTGCAAACTTTTACAGTTGTTGGTGAAGTGATTAAGGACATTGCATCGTTGACAAATCATGCCATTAGAACCCCTAGCAGGAGGTTGCATAGTCCTTTGGTGTATCCCTTTCATTATCACTCGAGCACGAGCGAGCATCTGTTCGAGGGTCAATACCGCCGTCCGAGAAGCGCGAAGGGGCCGTTTCACGCGATTTGGCAACCCCTTGACAAAAGTGCATGCCAAGCCACGGTCGCTGATACCCCCGAAAATTACGACACGTTTGCGTAGCTTTGCCAAGTACACATCAACGGATTCCCATGGTCAAAGGCGCTGCTCAGATTTGTTCATACGCAACAAACCCGTCCATTGCGAATGCCTGTGAAGGGTCGATTTTTCTGCTTTTTCCTCTTCACTTAATTGCTGATAGACAGTAAACGCCCCACCAGATAGTCTTAAAAGAATCACATATTCTGGCCGTTTCACTTCACAGATCCGGCAAACGAGTTCCACCTTTTCTATCTATGCGACCACGTTTGGCCCCAGACACTGAGCCGTCAAACTCTGACATAAGTTAGATATCAAACTTTCCCTCCAGCATAGTTTGCAATATCGCTGAAATACCTGATTTATTGAAATTCTTTTCCTTCTCTCCTGGCGCACTAGCGGCGTCCTTTCAAGCATTCCCACCGCTGTGTAAGTAAATGCCGGCTTTTATGGCGCCTAGCGAGGTCGCTAGACAAATTTTCGTTCACTTCGGACATAACCCAGTCTGCGCAGATTGAGTCTCCTGTGCACAGCACAAGTGAGCTTATGTTCGGGGTGTGGGTGTGGAAAGGCTGTGTCCACTACTATTAAAAAAAATAAATGCAATTTGAATTTTACTAACATTCTTCTTGTTAAAAATGTAAAATAAAAAAATTAACCTGTTTAATATCTTTAAAAAAATATACTGTAGTAAAAATATTGAACAGATTTTGTTTAGATAATCATATTTTTTTTTGTGGGGGGAGAAAGTGATTGATCCGCACCACCCATAAAATACAATTATCCAAAATTTTTAATAAGGGAAGCTTAGTTCATTATGTAAATTCAACATAAAATGGACCCTGACCTTTAGAACAATTTGGAAATCCTATCGAACCACACAATTCCTTAAAGACAATAGAAAGTAACCGAAAATGAAAAATTCCCGCATTCATACAAATTTTAAAATTCTTAATTCTGAAAGCTAAACCCTCCAGACATTAAGTTTCATACAATTTTTAGAAGCACCATGTAATTTTTACAAAATAATAGTTTTAACATTTTTTGTTTTGTCTTCACAAGATCAGAATGCGCAAGAACGATGGTTAAAGGCAACATCTCAAGACAACATCCTTAGCAAGACAAACACTCGTTTGTGAAAGGCATTTTGCATCTCATTATGAAATAGTAGTTATTGCAAGAAAAGTATGACCCAGAAATCCACCATCAATATTTGATGATTTTACATAAGTGAACAAACAAAATTTCTATGTGAAATGTGCAAAATGATGAGTTGACAGTTTCTACAAAAAGACAAAATCCTCACTTTTGAGGAATTGTATCAGAATGTTGATCAATAAGATTTTGTCTCAGCATTTACGCACTATCAATCAAACAATCAGCTGTCCATCCAATCTGTTGATTTTTTTCCCCTCTGGAAGTATCCCAATGTTTTTAATTAAAATTTTTGAAAACTTGAGATCTGAATGTTACCATACTGGTGTGTGAGTGTGTGTGTATATATATATATATATATATATATATATATATATATATATATATATATATATATATATATATATACACACTTTCTTTTTTTCCTCCTCTTTCAAAACATCGAATATCAATGTTTCAGCACAGGTCACAAACCAATGAAGCAATTCATTATATTAGTAACTTAAAAATTGATAAAAAAAACTCTTATAGAGAATATTAAAGGATTGAGACAAAATTTTATGATTCTGATATTCTTATCAGGCCATTTGAATACTTTGTTACTTCTTGGTCATGAGATAACAGGCTTCAAGATAATTAAGTTAATCAGTGTGAGAACATTACCAGACTTGACATCAAAATTTTGAAAATTAGATGACGTTAATTTTCTTGGTGATATTCTAGTGAAATCTCTGAAAATCAGAAAAATGTGTATTCTTTTAGTTGATGAAGTGTATGTTAAAGTTGCTCTACAATATCATGGAGGAAACTTATTTGGTTTGGCTGAGAATTTGGAAGGATTAGCAAAAACAGCATTGAGCATCATGATAAAATGTTTAAATGGTGGACCAAAAATTTTATTTAAAATGATCCCAGTTGCAAAATTAGAGGCAATTTTTTTTTTTATATGAATTGTAATTGTATTTGACAATCATTCTTTTTGCCCAAAAATTTGATATTGTTTTTTTAATAAGCCTTGGGTAACTAAAAAATGGCTTTTACTTTTTTATGTCCACCTTTTTAAAAATATTTAGAATAATTGAATTACTAAAGCTACTTCAGAATGCACGAAGATGACAGCAAAATTGTGAAAGGTCTTTTTGAGTATAAAAAAACTCAACTCATTAAGAGGTCGAAATTAACTGATATAGCAGTATACCTAAAACCTGTTGAGCAACAAAATGTTTCCCATTATTTAAAAGTTTTTGTGATCAAACTGTAGCTGCTATTAAAACGCACCTATTATTAAAGGGGGAGGATACTGCAAATTTAAAAAAAAAATTTTTTTTTTTAATTTTGGAAAATTGTTGTTATAAAATAAAATAAGACATATCTTGGCTGATTTACATGCAAATACTCAAGAGCGAGAGCTGGATGTGAACGGGACAAAGCCCCGTCACAAAATGACCATTATCTTCGTTTACAAATGTTCCCGACACACGAGTTCCGGTCGAAAAATAAAATAATATTTAATGTGTTCTATTTTTCGTCCAATAAAAATGCTTCCCTCCTAATTATACTCGCTTCGTTTTTCGAACCTGTTAAGCCATAAAAAATGCTATAAAAGGGGTCACACGGAAGTACAACAGTCAGTCAACAGGTGGCCAGGGAAGAGAACTGTCACGGTCAGTGGGAGCGGTCAGCAGCGGTCAGCAGCTGTCAGCAAGGGAGCACCAGTGTCAACGCGTGTGAACTACTATGAGAGATCGACCTAGATCCGAAGCCGGCTTATGAACTTTACCACAAGGTAACTGTCCCAAACCCTCACTTTCCTGTTGAAATAAACCACGTAAATCTATTTCTGCTGTTGTCTATCTCAAAGAAATATCTGGTAATTTTAAGAAAAAGGTTCAACTGAAAAATGTGATATAAGATTTAGATGAACATCGATTATTTCTTTCTAATTCTGACAAAAAGAATGGGAGGAAATCAAGGAAAAAGAATGAAATCATTAATAAGAGATACTAGCTTAGCCATTGAATATTCATGCAATAGCTTAATTGATGTTTGTAGATATTTGCTAAGTAGTGGGTTTAATTTTGTTACGCTTGGTGAATTTACCGCAGACTATTTAGAAAATTAAGACAAAGTTCTGGATGTGCATATTTTATAATGGTTCAAAAATTTTATTGAAAAATTTAAATATGGAAAAACTGAAACTACTTCTTAAATTAAATTTTGAAGTCAAAGAATACAATTTGATCCAGGCCATCATTACTCAAAATGTGGACATTTGCAGGATGAAATGGGATGCCAAACAATAACTTACCAAAATATGATCGCTAAAGATATTAAAATGTCACTTTTGTATATAGCAGGCTATGTTACAAGAAAATAATGTCCCACAGAAGAGGAAATATTCAATAATATTATTAATTATTATTTTTAAAAATATGAACATTTTTGAAAGAAATAGATTGGGGTAATTTAAAAATTCCACTGGATACCACAGGGATACCAAATATTTTTCATTTTCAATTTTCCCCCTTTTTTTTTTTTATGCACATTTGACTGCTTAACTCTGCAAATTATCCTGTTCATTAATTTTGTGCTCTTGTTAATGTATATTGATTTTAATTTTTAAAACTATGTGTACTGGTATTTACTATTACTGTATCATAGCAAAATGAGTATTTTCTTCATCTTCTGTGAAACAAATTGTATTAGGTTGGTGCAAAAATAATGTCGTTTTCTCATATTTTTGCCCCAACCTAATACATGTAACAGAAATCACAAATTTTGCAAAGATTATCAAAGTTATTGTTTCTCTGTCAAGTATTTTCAGACTTTATTGATACACAATTTTGTAAAATGCAGAAATTGCTTTCTGATTGTATTATACAATTTTATTTTCTGTAATCAATTAACATAAGCAAATTAACTCATTATTTTTTGCAATATTATCTAAAAATGTCTAATTTATGAAGAATAAAGTGATTTTTGTGCATTTAGTTATTTTGAAGCATTTTTCTTCTTGTGTACATTTGCATTTATGGAAATAAGTCAATAATTGCAAGATGCTTCCTAATATTATATATAGTTGCTAATTAACTAATTACTGGACGTTATTAACAAGTTCCTTGCTAAAAATGTTCTCAGTAATTGTCAATAAGTATTAATTTAGGTCTCCCTATGTCTGCTCCCAGTCATGAACAACAGTTGCATGGTTGCCAGGCCTGGTATAAGGATCACCTTGTTCGCAACCCTTTAGTTTTGTTTTCAGTTTTTATAATTGAAACTTGAACAGTAGATTCAATTTTTAGCTTTCAAAATATTTACATTTGTCCTTGAATTTTTTTTATTTTTTTTTTTGTTTTTTAATTGAGTTCACCCCAAGCAAGGCAGGCAGTAAAGGTGTATGAGGTTACTGGGTGTGGAAGAATTAAAAAACGAAAACAGTACTAAGGAGCAAGAACAGAAGACAAAGAATCAAGAGGAGAGTAGGTAGTGAATTAAATTTTTGAAAATTAAAGTTGGCTGAAAAGCATGGAGCCAGAAGGGAGTTCTACTAGTGAGAAGAAAGTAGGCTTTGCATACATAATAAAATCACAGACTAAAATGATTAAAAAATCCATGTGCATATAATTAATATATTTATGAAAGGCACATCGACTGGGACAGCAAAAAGATGCCTTCCAAAAGCTAAGCCAAGTATTAAAAAACATGAAAACAAAGAAAAGACTCCTGAAATTTTCTACCCTCCTATATGGTAGTGAATGCTAGACAATCTCAACACAGATAAAAACAAAATTTAAGCAACAGAAATGTGGTTTTACAGAAGGATGCTGAGACTCCCATGGACTGAATATGTGAGTAATTAACAGGTTTTAGGAAAAAATTGGATACTAAAAACGACACATACTTAGAATGAGAAAGAAAAAAAATTCTAACGTACACAATGAGAATCTGACACTCATTGGTGACAGAGTGGGGAATTTAAAGTTTGTGCATTTGGCATATATTGTAGGGGCAGGTGCCTGTTCACATGTAAACAATTAAAGAAGCATACAAAGTCTTGGCTTTCTAACAGACTGTTTACTCTCTTTTTATATAAACTATAGTGAAACAAAGCTCTTAATGTCTCTTGGGTATGTTCATTTTCATTTAGGTTCTGTGATTAGAGTAAGTGGGGATAGGCATCGTCATAATGGTCATGCTCAAGTCAGCCTTGCCAAGAGTTGGAACAACCAGAAAAAGTTTGTAATTAATTGTTGGATGTCTTAAGTGGGGTTATAATGGTCGAGCTTATGTCAGCCTTGTGATGAGTTGGAATGACCAATGAAAGCGTTACTTTACTTCATAGGTGGAGGTTTTGGAAGACACATGTGAATGTCATGCATTGGAAACCAGTTAAAACAGTTCAGTCGTCAGTGGACCACAGAAACGAATGTACACCAGCAGGGACGTCCTTTTTTTTTTCTTTTTTTTTTTTTTCACATAATGCTACATCTTGGAGAAAGAGAATGGTAATGTTTATCTTCTCATAGACTTGAAAAGCACTATCTAACGAGTTTTTGAAATGAAGTGACAAAATTTCCAGTTCCCTTATTACAGTGTAACCCGGATATAAGAGACCCTGATATAAGAGAAACCCGAATATAAGAGAAATTTTCTCTGGTCCCAAATTAGAGCCATACTTACCTAAACAAAATAGACCAAACTCGGATATAATAGAAACCCGGATATAATAGAAACCCGGATATAAGATACTTCTTCTCCGGTCCCGACAACTCTCTTATATCCGGGTTACACTGTACTAGCATTATGGAAAAATATATTTCTATTTTTTTTTTTTGTGTCACAATTCTTTTATTTGATTTTATTATTTCATTTTCGCAGAAGAAACGAATAAAAAGTGCATAACTTAACAAGCTTGTGTAAAACTGTAAATGGTTTTCACTCAGAACAGAAATTAGGAGAGATAGTAAAAAAAAAAGACAAACCTCATTAAGAGTTTTAAAAGGACAGAAGTTTTGTGGAGGGCCATGATCATCCATGTCCTGAAGGGACACCTTCAGGACATGGATGATCATGGATGATCATGAACTCGGGAACACGGAAGAGTTATCATCATCATCATCATCATCATCATCTCTCGTGGAACTACGCTTGGGAAACGCTTCGGCTTGTTTTCCTGATTGCTGTGATTATTTCAACTCTTAGGGTCTTTCATTTTGCTGATTGATTCACATCATATCGGTTGGCCACCGAGTCAAATTTGATCCAAGTTATTTTTTTTTGTTTTTTTTTTGTTTTTTTCTTTAAACACCCGAGATTAAAAAGGAATCAGTGGGTCCATACTTGTCGAAATTCGCCCCATTAACCACAATTAAAACCTGACATGGGTACTTAGATCAGAAAGGAAAAAAGTACATGAAAAATGCAGGAAAATAAATGTTCTATCACCTTAAAAAATAAACAAACAGTGAGACCGAAAACAGCTAAAATAAATAAAACGAAAACACCACACCACACTCAAAAAGCGCTGAGGAAATAATAAATGGTCCCACCAAAACGTATGTGTGTGTGTGTGTGTGTGTATATACACACACAAAATAAACTTGAGACGTTCTGCGTGTAAAATAAATAAACAAATAAAATGGAATTAAAAAAATCTCACAATTCCTAAGCACCGACTTAAAAACAAAAGTAAAGCAAAAATGCTATATGCGTAAACAGGGGGTTTGTTTTTGTAAAACTAAAAGAAAGCTAATAAAAGCACTAAAAGAAAACTATAAATAAAAAAACGACTAACTTCAGTTGTCGCAGTTTGTCTGGGCGACTTAGTTTTTTACTAATCAAGGTTGAATAGAAAAACGGAAAAGACCAGCTTTGACGTGGTTGGGAAAGGGTCAAAAGTTTATGCGCGTGTGTATGTTGGGCGGGGAAAAGATCAATCAACCTATTGGGCTGTGAGGGTTGTTGGGTGGGGGATCAACCATTAGCCGTGTCGACAGCTACCATACATAAAATCACCCTGAAAAAAAAAAAAAGTTTTTTTTTTTTTTTTTTCGATTTTGTTACACACTCTTTTTGGGTATATATTATCCGATTTGCTGGGAGTTTTTATTTAATTTTTTTAGGATTTTCTTTTTTTTTTTTTTTTTCTTTCTAGCATTTATTTATTTGTCAATTGGTTAGGCATGAATGGTTGGAAGGTTGCCGCACGCTCAGAGACTCAAACGGAAACCGAATGTGGTGGGTGGGAGTGTCGACCATACATACGCACACACACATAAAAAAAAAAAATAAAAACAAAAACAGAATTACACTAAAAATTTAATCCGCTCTTCTGTTACTGATTTTTTTGCAAGAATTGATAAGTTTATATATAATTTTGTTTTGTTTGTGAGATTTATTTAAAAAAAAGAAAAAAAAAGAATGAAAAAGTAAAAAAAAGACAAAGAAAACAAAGGAAGAACTTTTGGAAAGAAATATTAAAAAATAAAAACATTAATTGAAATTTAAAAATACATATTTTTTTTTTTTACTACAAAATATAATTAAATGCTTAAGCACTTAATTCACTTGGGCATAAAAAAAAGTCACTACAAAATGTAGCAAATATGAATACATTTAAAGTAAATTATATAAAAAATGCAAAAATGACATCAGGGGATTACCGGACCCTACCTTGTCCGTCTGAACACTTAATACCCATTAGCTGTATATAAAGAAAGGACAAAGTCATTTGCTCTCTCACCCAAAGGATATGGTAGACACAAGACGGAACTTGTCCCATCCAGGAAGACACCCTCTACAAATAGACTTGTTAATTATAGCCATGGGGCACACCATTCACATGATACAGATAATCATAGAATTAGATATTTCTCTTTTCTGAATTATGTTGTTCTATATAAATAAGAATGTAAAAATAAAACAACCCACATGTGATGAAGTCACTGATTTTCTAAGTCTTTTCACAGCCATTACAATATTCAGCCCACTACTAGCAGCAACAAATGGTAACACCCATTTATCATGCTCAAATTCATTTAAATAGTCACTTTAACTGCTTTTCTGTTAGAGAACCATAAATGTTCAATGTTCAAGATAATTGCATCAATAGAGACTTTCTTTTCTTATCCATTAGAAACCATCTTTCAAGCTTTGATGCCACTAAATGTCTAGAGTTGATACAGAAATTTTATTGGTCCACAAAATCATACATGTCTGGCAAGGATCACAATACTGAAACATTTCAGACTTCATCAGGAAATAACAGGAGAAAACTAGAGAAGAAAGATTTATTTTCTCATTTATATTTCCCCCATTATGAGTATTATTATATCCATGAAATAAGACTGTAGTTCATAGAACAGCTGAAAGTAAAAAGAATGACAAACATGCTTTGTTCTCCGACAGACTTTCATACTACTAAAACATACACAAAACTATATATATATATATATATATATATATATATATATATATATATATATATATATATATATATACATACATATTCTCACACAGAAAATATATTACATATATCTACACAGCAAAGCAGAGTGTAAGAAGAAACAAAGTGGAAGGGTCTTACATATAATATGCAGATACTTCTGTGTCTGGAGAAGCCTTGTTTATGACTCTAGATTCAAACGGTTGGATTAATCTGTTCCAGCTGAGGACATATTCCACAAATGAGAAACAGTGAGTCTCAGGTATTCCCAAATAGAAGACTGTGAGTTAAAGTTTCTTTTTACACCTGGGAAAGATATATACCCAAAAGGAAACGGTACCATGGACTTGTAAGATGCTGGGGTAGGCAGATTTAACCTCTGCCTGCTCTATATGGTGCCCAAGCTAAAGTTTGGCTTTAATAGACAAGTAGCACTGTCTGGTTGGCCAATGTATACCAAGTTTTTATATATATATATATATATATATATATATATATATAAACTTTTCTTTTTGTAACTATTATATATATATATATAATTAGTTATAAATTTTTTTTTTCAAAAATTTAATAAAAACAAATGCAGAGAGACAGAAGCAAATTCAAAGCATTACTAGATAAGAAAAGGTTCAAAATTATTAAAATATTTGAAAATTATTTTCAATCTTGTTTAAATACTTCTTTTTGTTTTTTTGTTTTTTGGCGGGGGTTTCTATAAATTTAAATTGTTATAAATTTGTGGAAAAGAGTCACCAGATCTTACCCCATGCGATTTTTATCTGTGGAGTATATAAAACAGAGAGAGAGAGTTTGTTACAACGATCAATTCATTCATTGTTTCAAGAAGTGGAATTATTTCTGTCTAAGTATTTGTTTTATTAAATTTTCAAAATCTGCTTTCTTTTTTGAATAACCTTGAGTGTGTGTGTGTGTGTATATATATATATATATATATATATATATATATATGATCGACTCTCTCGTCGAGATTCGACATATGAGGGTCAAGCAGATCAGTTTCAAGGAAACCGACAGCCCGACACCAGCACATGAGATTTGATTATAGTGGTGAAGGCCTCGTGCAGGACCATCCACACTTTTTGGAGGGACGAATACAGAGACCTGGTGCACCGAATGCCACAAGGTTCCCAAACAACCCTCCGCAGGTTTTGAATTCAGAGTTGTCCTTCCCCTAGACCAGTTGCCATCCAAGGCTATAGAACCCAGTCTGTCCTTCTATTTTACCCATAGCTGGAGGGAGAAGAAGAGGATTCATACTTTTCCCAAGGGTATTAGCACATAAGTGAATGTAATGGATTCGACTGGAATTCGAACTCGGCTCTCCGATTCCTCAATCCAAGCTGATATCCATTACTCCACCGTGCCTCCTTGATTTCAATTCTGAATATACTATTAAAACTCATAAATTTCAGAAATAAGTTATTCCAAAAAAAATTTTGCTTGAAGATGGAACAGAGCCTACTTCAACTCAAGTTAATTCAAATATTATTTTGAAGTTTTCGGTTCTTGTTTTGAAATATGAGACCTCTTATGTAGCGAGTTGGAATCATATTTTTAAATAAATAATTATATTTATGCTCTACTTTCGTATTGAGCACTATTTTTTAAAAATAATAACAAAAATATTAAGGAACTTTGGATTATTTACCAAACCAGTTTCTTTCCTATTTTCTATAATATTTTCACATATATATAAATATATATATATATATGTATATATATATATATATATATGTATGTATATATATATATATATATATATATATATATATATATATATATATATATGTATATATATGTATATATATATATATATATATATATATATATATATATATATATATATATATATATATATATATAAAATGCGTAAGTGAATATAATTAACTTAATTGGAATTGGAACAGGTATCTGATTAACAATTCAGAGCCATTAACAATTACACCAGCATATGCAAGTTTACAGCACCTGGTATTCCAAGGCATTTTACCATCTAGGTACTGACTAGGCTTGATGCTGCTTTGTTGATCATAAGCAGAACTGGTGTTTCAATGTGATAAAATCATAAGCTCTAGACAATCTTCTCATAGATGAAGAGAGAACTTCTGGTTCTACAGAAGGATGCTGAGAATAACAGTGTGTAAGGAATGAGGAAGCTTTAAGGAAAATGGAACTGAAAAGTTTAATTATACACAGAATCCCCAAAAAGCTGTTGAAATTTCTGAGGAAAAGCAGCATGGAAAATTGAACACTCACAAAGTATATGGAAGGCAAGTGGGGACAGAAAAAAAGCAGTAAATCACCTCCCTTATGAGCTGGTGTTTGCAAATCAGGTATTATGATGAATAGTAATATGATTAATGTTAGTAAGAGCTACAGAAGACAGCAAGTTGTGAAGAGCCTTGATATCATATAGAAGAAGAATGCTAAAAATTGGTTTTTCAGAGAATCCAAAGCATGAACATTATAACACATGGATTTAATGTCAAGATCAGTCACTTGCATGTTAAAGTAAAAAAAATGATTTCATTATTTTTCTTGCAAAATGCGACATGGAGTTCAGCATTAATTTTTCGTATAAATATATTTTTATTACAAACATTTCATTTATTTTATGGAATTTATTTAATTATTTATTTATTTTTGCTTGGGTTTCTGTTTCCAAGAAAATTTTGGGACGGATTGAATTCCTAAATGGGATTGTATTTAGAAAGCAGGACACCTCATTTTTTGGCTTTTCAAGTTTTGCTTGCCACACTTCACACTTATTTGTATCCTCTCCACTAAATGCTTGAACCATCCACCTCATGCTTTGCCGAAATATTGGTCTATGCAACAGGCGTGTTCTTCAAGACTTTCTTCAATCATGTTGTCATCATTAATGGAATGAGATTTGTGGCTGGGCTAAGCATTGCATCAGGACTGATGGACATTGATTTTTTTTTTTTTTTTTTTGTGGATGGACACTGGGCATTCTTTTACTGGTCATAAACACTCACATACAACAATGACACACACATTTTATATATATATATATATATATATATATATATATATATATATAGTGTGTGTGCAAAAATGCTTATAAACACATTGAGATATGCATACCAATGCACATACAAAGTGTAAGCATGAATATATATCTAAATATAAACATTATCTACACAAAGATCACTCCAAAATTAATGACAGCACTAGAGGCTGATCCTTCCCAGCAATAATCCATATTTTTGACTTTTTTTTTTTATACAGTTGTTCTCCCAATATAAGGACCAAGAGCCACTCGTGGTAGAGGGTTACTGAATGTAGTTGTTATAAGGGGGTCAGGGAAAAATAAGAAGTACCTATTATGAGGATATGTATGAAATAACTGTTGACTTTAAGTGATTAAGATTGTAGTCATCAAGAAGCATCTCCTTGGGAGTTCGTCCCACAAAGTAGCTGTCTGAGTAGAACTTATTTCTTACCAATAGGATATAAAGGGAATGAAGATCATTTGACCCTGTGTATTATCAGATCATGCATTATGAAGACTACAAGCAGTACACTTTTTGCATCCCAGAACACAGATGCTATCATTTCATCAATAAGTTTTGACTTTTTCATCTTTTTCTTTTTTTCTGGGGTGGGAGGCAAAGGTAACAGATGCTTTAAGGTCACGGAATCAACTTTTGTCTCCAGAATAACATGATGCATCCAGATCTGATAACCTATGATCACTTGTTCCACAGAATCCACATCCGCTCACTTATACAGTTCCAAAAGCTGTTAGGAAATGCCTGTGTGCTGGAACTTGCCTTCTTTAGTTAATTGCTTTGGGATACAAAATAATTTTCTAGATTGCAACATTTTACGGATGATTTCATTGACTACCAACTTCAGGAGGTCCATCTTGCAAATTTGTACAGTGCAATAAACACACTATACCAAACTGATATCTACTTGTTAGAGGTTTTCTATAAACTGTAAAATATTTTTTGGGAAATAATTTTTGTAGATTAGCATTTAGACCATGCTTAGGAAACAACACTTGTCAGAATTGAAAAATATTGATTTGTTATTGATTTAGAAGGTGGGGGTCCTGTTTATAATTTGATATCGTGTTAAATCAATCCTTGACTTTTACAGTTAATGGCCTTAGGCTAAGCCACTTAGCTGTTATTTCTAAGAGTCAAGTTTGAAAATGTACTAAGATCATTGATATCTGTATATTTAAATTTTCTGAATTTTTTAAACTATTTTTTTTTTTAACTTTGACATTATTGGAAAAAAAAACCTTTTGGTATAGAATTCTTCTGAAGCACATGTAAAAACATTTGAACTTTGTAATTATTAATCTTGAAGAATAAACAGATACACAACTTCATTAATTTTCATAAATTTTTGTTCTTTATTTGACAATGTATATATTCATTACTTAAGAATTTTTTATGATATTACCTAAAAGAAAAAAAAAAAAGGTTTCATATAACTTTGTAAAGTTAAGGATCTATTTAATACTGTCAAAGTTATAAATAAGACCCTTCCTCTTCTAAGTCAATAACAAATCAATAATTTTTTTTATTCTGACAAGTGTTGGGGTTGAAAGAAATTTTCCCAATTTTTTTATTTTTCATGAGTGGATTAGTTGTGTCTTGAATTTCTGGCCCTCAACACATTTAAAGACTTTACTACATCACACATTTCCATGTTTCCCCACTGGTTTATGGTGACAGCCATTTCTGCAGTGACTTCACATATACAACACTTAAGACTTTTCTTGCCATTACAGTAACTATTGCATAGACTGTAGCTTAGTGTTTATGGCTTTCTCCTATGTTCCTTCAGGATGGAGACAATCAGGACTCTCCACAATTTTAAATCTTTTGTAGTGGTTACCAAAGTTTGTCTTTTTGATATCTCCCCCTACTACCTGTTCAATCCATTTACACAAGCTTTTTAAGTTACTCACTAATTCCCCTCTTGCCTTCAGTATGTCCTGTGAGTGCCAAATTCTCTTAACACTCTTTCCTCATTATAAATCCCAGAAATTTCAACTATCTCTTTCTGATTCTAAGTATGTGTCCTTTTTGTTTCTATTTTCCTCATTCCATCCATGGCATTTTCCTTTTATAGATTTACATCTAAGTTGCCTCAAGTCTTCTTTTTTAAATTTCACCCAAAGCAAGGCAATTATGCCACTAAGATGCAAGGGGTTACTCAGAATGAAAAAGAATGTGAAGACTTTAGAGAGGAGAAAGGACAATAAAAGAACTGGTTTCAAGAAGACAGAAGATGGAGATTGACATTGTATGTAAGTTTTTGAAAAATGTAGGAAGCAGAGTAGCAAGAAACTGAGAGGAAGTTCCACAGGCAAGAAGTGTGAGAAAACAAATTGTTAGGGCAGAACTTAGTTACATCTCGGTATTTCAAGTGTAAAATGATGAGGCCTTTTTGATAATCTCATAGTACACTTAAATTCACATGGGCAAGATGCCAAGGAGGAGAGCTCATTAGAACAATTGCCATAAATATATTTATAGAAAAGACACAAGGAAGCTACATCATAGTACAGCTGAAATGCCAAGTCAGGACTGATGACCTTACACACCCTTTTTTAAATTTTGTTGAGAATCTCAAGATATATAGCAGGCACACCAAACCAGATATGGCAGGAATAGTCAATGCAGAGATGAATGGTAAACTTATAAATGTGTAAGATGGATTTTGACAAGAAAATTAGTATTGCATAATATAGTGGACCAACTGTCCTTGCAGCAGGCCTAGCAATATAATCACTCCTTTTCATGTCAGTGGAAAAGTTGAGACTAAAAAGGTGCAATAATTTAGTCACCTGATAGTTAGTATTGGCAATGCTAATTGAATAGTTCTCTATGATGATTAAATTGTATCAGTTTCATGTTGGCAGCATTAAAATTTACAAGCCATTTCTTGCCCCAGTTAACAACTGATTGAGGTCATTTTCAAGAGTAGTTACCATTTTTACTTTGTCAGACCTATGAGACTTATTAAGTAAGGAGTAAATAGTTGCATCATCAGCATAAATACTTATTTGGGAATTGATAACAAGAAGATTGTTGATGAAGATGAGAAATGATGAAGGCCCAAGGATAGAGCCCTAGAGGACCCCAACATGGCTGTTCAACACAAACATGATTACACAATTTGTTAAGAATGATTGAATTAAGTCAAATATTTGAACAGAGATACCATAGCTTTTTAGTTTCTGGAGAAGGCCAGTATGTCAAACTCCTTTAAGAAATCTATTCTAAATCCTCAACCATAGCCCTGCTGTTCTTATCTGAAGCCTTCTCTTCATCAATGAGGAAATTGACAAGCATTTACTGCCAACGAGGAGGATTGATATTACAGAGTTGTACCAAAATCATGAAAATACACAATCTAAAATGCCTGTTTGTACCTTACTTTACAGACAGCTTTCATATATAATTTTTATGAATTTAGGCAAAAATGGCAGCAGTAAAAATGGCAAAAATGGATAAATAAGAAAAAATGGCAAAAGGAAAAAAAATGTAGATGAATATCTCACAATGAGTTTATTAAAATCTTGGATACAATAATGGAAAAACATGAGAAGTTTGTCAAATTAAAAAGAATATTCCCCCCTCCCATGAGATTTTAGGCGATTAAACACACTGAAAAACTTGGGGAAAAAACAATTATAGGTCCACTTGATGAAACCGGAAAAAAAACAACAAAAAAACAAACAAACAAAAAAACAACAAAAAAAAAACAAAAAAAACAAACAAACAATAAAACATTAATTATTTCAGAGGTTATCAGACAACGACAGGGTCAGAGTGGTGCCAGTAAAAATTAAAATCTTGGTTTCAATCTTTTAATACTCAAGTGTGAAGTCTCTGAGAGACATCATATCGACATTTAGCAAATAGGTGTGAACAAAAATTCAAAAGGTTTGCTGAGGAAATAGGCTAAGTGAACTCTAGAATATTTATTTCGTTTACCATAATTTACCAATAAAATAATTAAATTAGACTGAGAGTCAATATGAAATCTGTAAATGGGATTCCTAACCATTCCGATTAATTGTTCCAACATTTATTTTATATATAAATATATATACACACTAATATATATATATATATATATATATATATTATATATATATATATATATATATATATATATATATATATATATACACACGAATACACTTATTATATATATATATACACACTCACATGTAATCCTAACATCAGCTATCAATTATAAAATTAATTATAGTCATCAAATTCACTTAAACATGCTATTTGTGCTTTTACTGCAATTAGGAGTAGGAACCTAGTGCTCCCTGCCCCAATAAAACTTCTAAAAATCGACATCGAAAATTAAAAAAAAATGTTTTTAATACTAGGAGCGGGAAGTTAGCCCCTATATAAAACAAGAGGAGAAGGAGCCTAGTTCCCCCCTCCCACTAGAGTAAATATCTATTTAAAAATATTTATTTTAAAATATTGAGAGAGGGACTTAGCCCTATTTGAAACTAGAGGGATGGGAGCTTAGACCCATCCTTCTTGAACGGTCATAATTTTCTGTTGTCGAATTGCCATTTTTACTTATTTTATCCACTTTTGCCATTTTTACCGTTGCCATTTTTACCGTTGCCATTTTTACCGAGCACCAATTTTTACTGTTGCCATTTTTACCGAGCACCAATTTTTATATATGTATACATATGCCTAAAAGGACACATTCAGAAGCCAATAATTATTTATGCATATTCATCAACTCACTTATTTAAACAGAAATAAGTTAATCTGTTTTGTGTGTTCAAATCCAGGTAATATTAAGTAATGAAATGCAAATTTTCAAAAAATCAATGACATGAAAAAAAAAAAGTCCTTGTAGAAATACAGTGTAACCCGGATATAAGAGAGTTGTCGGGCCCGGAGAAGAAGTCTCTTATATCCGGGTTAGGTCTATTTTGTTTAGATTAACACACGCTCTAATTTGGGACCAAAGAATATCTCTCTTATATCAGGGTCTCTTATATCCGGGTTACACTGTATATATAAAAAAGCAGAAGATAAATAAAAACAGGGAAAAATCACTATGCCTGTAGCCTGACAAAGTTGAGAAGCTGAATTTCAATTTGAAATTTTCACTGGAAACCTGGTCAAAACTGTGTGTTTAATATTCGCATACTGAATTAAATACATGGAAAAAAGGAAATTATATAAAAAAATATTTACTGTATAAATTACACATATACATATATTTTATTTCTCTCTCTCTCTCTCTCTCTCTCTATATATATATATATATATATATATATATTCACCCTGAGAACAGAGGGAAAAATGTAGGATTTTCAATTACTTAATTACAATTTGAATTCTCTTCATTATATAAGGAAGTTAGAATTTTATACAAACATACACACAAATTAGTTCCTTGATTTTCCAGAGTTAAATATTCTGGATGTAAAAAGAAGAGAAAAATTGAAATCATTCAAACAGTAATCAGGTATCTGAAATAAACCTCTTCTCAGACATGCATTTTGAGAATTTAAGAAAAAAATATAAACATACAAAAAACCCCAAAAAAGACATGAAACAAAAAAACTTAACATTCAATAAAATTTGATAAAAATTCTTGTTAATTTATTTATTGTTTTTATACCAAGGTCAGGTCATTATTGGAGTTACAACCAGAAGTGCTGCAGAGGATCATATTACACATTTTGAAATTTAAAAGCCATGATACTCACTTGCAATCAACAAAACAATGATGATAGACAAATGTTTAAGTTGATTGCACTTTCAACCAGAAGATACTCTCATAAAGAGATTTATTTTAATTCCTCTTCCATAGCTAGCAGTAGACAAATATGAAGCCTGCTGAAAACATGAAAAAATTGACAAATGTTTTCATAGAAAAAAAAAAAACTGAACAAAACCTTGAAGAAAACATTTGAAAGTATTATTTGATGATATAAAAATTTAAATCTAGTTTTTGTAAAGTAATTGGCCATGGTTAAATATAATTGGAAGAAAAGCCCAACAAACAGAATTGGCAAATATTGTAATGAATAATAGGAAGTGAAAGAAAAGCAAAGAACAGGTAAAAAACAGGCAAACAAACGATATATATTCAAGTTCAAGTAACAGTAATAAGGCAAAGCACTGCAGTAATAAGGAAAAATGTTCACAAACTAAGAATGGGGTTAACACAAAAGGAGATACAGACAAGCAATTGCAGAATTCTGGCTTCAAGACAAGAAATAATGAAACTAAGTTAGATGTAACCGAAAAATGGCCTAATCTTATTGATTAGGAAAACAATTCCAGCATGTATCTGTGTGTTTTGTCTATAAACTGGGGAGTGGGAGGGGGAGTATTTTGTAGTCATTCCAAAACAATTAGAACCAACTTTTTCATAAAATTACTTTTTCTTCATTCTTTTTTGATAATTTAAATATTCAATTTTCTGGAATATTTAATTATCTGAACACATTTTTTTTCAACCAATCCCAAAGGGTTCAGGTAATAGTGGCAGAGCTGTTTACAGTGAAATGTTTTAATCAAAATTCTGTTATCCATTAATTATTGGACTAAAGACATTTTGATTCACTTTCATGTATCCATGCATTTGTGTATGCATTCACACGAGAACCTTATTCAGACATTACTAGAATACACACTTGTATCTATCGATTATTCATATACAATGGAAGAACTAGAAATACATTCAGGCAAGGCTATTGTTGCACACATACAAGGTCTTATCATTCCACTTCCCAATATTCATACACAGACATATACAATTTCTTACACAGGATAGCCATTTTCTGATAAGCTATGCAAAGACTTTTGCTGAGAATTATAGGCATTTGAAATCATTTGATTGATGAAAGAGAGACAAGTTATGTCAAGTCTATCAGTTGAGACAGCAAAACAAGATAATATTTCAAGTGGCCAATTTTTAGTGGTCAGACCCTCCAAGAACTTGATTACCAAACTCTCTTCCACCCCAACACTAAGATACATTTAGTCAAGTCATAATATGTCAACACATTCTTATGTTGAGAACATTCAATACCATTAATAAAAAAAATTTAAAAAATGTACACTGGGAGAAGATGCAGTGGTGGGGGCGTGGCATCCCCCACCCCAGATTTTTTTCTGGATTTTAAGTTGGCTCATCCAGTTTTATGCCATCATGTAGAATCATAGTTGATACATATCTTAAATTTCTGAACATACAACCAAACACCAAAACAAAAAACAAAAACAAAAAACAAACAACAACAATAAACAAACAAAACAAAAAACAAACAAACAACAAAACAAAAAACAAACAAACAACAAAACAAACAACAAAACAAAAAACAAACAAAACAAAAAACAAACAAAAAACAAACAAAAACAAACAAAAAACAAACAAAAGAACAAAACAAAAAAACAAACAAAAAAACAAAAAACAAACACAAAAACAAAAACACAAAAAACACAAACACAAAAAAACACAAAAACAAACTAACAAACAAAAACAAACAAAAAACAAACAAACAAAAACAAACAAACAAACAAAAACAAACAAACAAAAACAAACAGACAAAAATAAAGGGCTTCGAAGACTTTGCCGAAGAGAGATAGGAGACTGATAGGACGGTAGTTAGGAGGGTCAGAGTGGTCGCCAGATTTCTTTAAGACAGGAACAATCGAAGAGGACTTTCAGCAGTCAGGAAAAATGGATTCCTTGAGGCAGTAGTTATATAGTTTAGAGAGGGTGGGCGCCAGTTCAGGCGCACATTTCTTCAAGACAATGGCTGGTATCCCATCTCCACCACTAGCCTTGTTGGGGTCTAAATTGGAGATAATGCCCAATACCAAAGATGGGGTTATGTGTAACCCACTCAATAGGGTCTCAGTTCTAAGAGGGAAGTCGGGTATGGGTACACCGGAAGAGTCGAGTGTTGAGTTGAATGAAAATTTCTGAGCAAAGCATTCAGCCTTGTTGGCAGAGGAGGTAAAGACTTCAAACTGGTTGAACTAAGGAGGTATAGAGGGTTTGCAATTGTTCAATACGCTCTTGCAGAGACGCCAATAATCTTTGGAGCCAAATTTGCGAGTTGCAATACGCTCCTTCATCCGAGCAGCAAATAGTGACTTAGCATCGTTGAGGATACGCTTACACTCGTTACGGGCGGAGGCAAAATGACGTCTATTGCAGTCAGATATGTCGCTACGAAATAGGTGAAAGAAGTGGTTCCTATGAGGAATGGCGGCTGAGCATGCAGCGGAGAACCAGGGGGAGGAGCTCGACTTGACCCTATATTTTCTTGAGGTGATGAAAGCATCAATTCCAGCTTTAACTCAGGATGAGACCTCAGAAGCACATTCTTGGACGGGGAGCGTAAAGACAACATCCCAGGGGACATCGCAGAGGAAATCACGGAACGCATCCCAGTCAGCTCGTTAATAGTAGAACAAAGTTCTAGTGGTAGGAGCTTCTTTGCAGGGGGTGAAGTTGAAGGAGATGTTAACAGATACTACCGCATGATCAGAGTTACCAAGAGGGCAGAGTTGCGTGGTGCTATAGGACTCGGGGATGGAGGTAAAACACAGATCGAGAAGAGAGGCTTTACCTTCTCAGTTGAAGGCAAAATGAGTGGGGAAGTTAACTATCTGCATGAGGGATTGAGAGACTGAAAAACTGAGCGTTTGAATGCCTGCGGGGTCAGTAGTAGCATTCTTAAGCCACAAGGTGTGATGGGCGTTATAGTCACCAAACAGAAAAATGTGAGCAAACAGGTGGAGGGAGAGAGCCTTGTCTATGCTGTCAGAAATGCTATTGAGTATCTCACAGTCTTGAGAGGATGGAGAGCGGTAAAGGAAGAAGAGATAGCTTACCGCATTGAGAAGAGATAGTCGGAGACACATGTACGACTGGTCTGGCGATTCGAGAGAGAACTCTCTGGCCAGAGGGAGATGGTACTTGACGTAGACACCAAGGCCGTGCATGTGGGTTAGAGAGTCTTTTCTGAGGAGAGAAAGGTAGCCTGGGATCGAGAGATCAGAGGAGGGAATAGACGAGACAAGGTTGGTCTCACAGAGAGCCAGTATATCCGGGCAGTTTGCAGTGAGAAAAGATTTCATACTGCAGAAGTTTGTTCTAATGCCACGGATGTTGGAGAACGAAATGTTGAGGGGTTTAGGTGATTTTTGAGTGTCTGGTTTAGGATTACTTTTTCGGTCTTTGTAAGTCATGTGGAATTTTGGTTGGAAGATGAGAAGGCCCGAAGTAAAAGAAGCAGACAGTTATCGACCGTGACGTGATCTAATACAATCATTCCAGTCAAACTGTGAATTGAAGGTCATTCTCAATGCATTCTCCTCCAGTTTCTATCTCACAAACGCAGGTGGTCCTCAAGGCTCCATCCCAGGCCCCATTCTATTCCTTGGCTAGATGCGAAAGTGTCTCGTCAGTATTCTCATGATCTAGTTGGCCGAATCTTCTTGCTTGATAAATTGTCTGAACTTGGAATTGTTTTTGCCGTTTCTTTCTCCTGTTGTTCTTAATTTTATTGAAAGCATGTCTCCCACTGACGCTCAACTTCTTGAGAGCACCTCTCTGCGGCTGCTCAGTCTCACGCTGAATGCTGACCTGAGATGGAACAAATACATTGAGTCAATTGCTTCGTCCATCGCAAGGAAAGTTGGCTCCCTGTCCCGCGCCAGGAAATTTTTCTCCCTGGAATCGATCCTCCAGATGTACAAATCAACAATTCGCCCTTGCATGGAGTATTGCTGCCATATATGGTCTGGAGCCCCTTCTGTTTGCCTCGGGGTTCTTGATAGGCTCAAGAGGCGGATATGCAATATAATTGGCCCTGTTCTGGCATCAAGTCTACTTTCGCTCTCTCACAGATGCGCCATTGCCTCTCTCTGTCTTTTTTACAAATACTTTCATGGTAATTGCTTTGAGGAGCTGCATTCGCTGGTTCCCAGACTTCATTAATTCAAGCGCCCTACGAGGCTGGCATCCTGCTCTCACCCTTTCACTGTCGAAACTTCTAAATGTAGCTGTCTCTTCTACTTCAATAGCTTCATGTCTCGCACCTCTCGCCTGTGAAACTCCCTTCCTATTCCAGTTTCCCTGAGAGCTATAATCTCCAACTATTCAAATGTAATGTCAATCGACATCTCCAGTTGCCTTGATCTATCCACTATCCCTCCTATCTGATCTTACTCCAAATTTTCTGTAACCCCTTGTGTCCTAGTGGCTTCTCGCCTTGCTTGGGGTGAAACGCTTAAAAAAAAACAAAAAAAAACAAAAAAAAACAAACACAAAAACAAACAAAACCCCAAGCCAAAATTAATTCCTGTAAAATGTATTGTTTAATAGATGATATTACCTATAATGTAAAATAGGTCAGAAAAGCAAGAGGTAAGCAAAAAAAAAACAGGTTGAATAAGACTGATGAAAATTAGCATTAAGAAAAAAATAATAATTTCTGAAAATTCTCTAAACTGGTAAGATGAAACATAAAAATAAAGAAATTTGAACTCCTACTGAGTTTTGTCTCCTTTTTATTCCCCCATTAATCTTGTCTTTCCAGTTTTGAGTAATCTATATGAACTTTGGGGAATATCTTTTTTAATGCATTTTTAACAATGTCCAAATACTAATAGTTGTTTGTCCCTTCTAATTAAGTGTAAGTATGTTTTGGTTTTCTATGTCAACTATGGGTAAAAATTCAGATTTAACTAAAATATATCTGTAGAAAGATAATATGAATAAAGACAGCATGAAAGCTTATCTTAGCTGATACGTTTTGTCCTCTAATGGACTTTATCAAGGAAAATGTAAGGATTTTATTTTGCAACAAATATTTATAAACAGAAGTAAAAAATGTTTTTCAGAATTTTTAAATTTAAGAACATTCACAAATATACTTCAGGTTAACTGAAAGTCAAGATAAATTATGGAAGATGCTAAGTGATATAATTTAATGTCTAATAAACAAAAGTGAATAAATGCAATTGTTGTTATTGGAATTTTTAATTTTTTTCTTTAAAATCTATTTATATTATTTTAGTTTGAGAAACTGAGTTATGTATTTATTTTAAATAATAGAAGGTAGAAGTTTTGAATCTAACCGTTTTCTTTAAAGTTTTTCAAATTTTTATAGTCATGTATGTTGGCTTAGGAAAGGACATCTGACAAAATCCAAAGTGCAGATTAATATTTTGATAAGATTAGATAAATGGAAAATTCTGGAAAGTTTTGCTAAGTTACTTTCTTTTTTAGTAAGATCCTTTTTGTGTCCATAGACACATTTTTTTTTAATTTCTGCAAGTTTCCCCAATATTTTGTAAGGAACAGTTTATTTTATGTTCCTGCTTCAAAATTATTGTTATGGATTATCTTTTGAGCTGATCAAATCCATAATAATTTGGGATGTGGCAATTATTTTGATATTAAGATTAGATCATGTGTCTTGGATAGTAGATGTTAAGGAGTTAAAGTATTATATCTGTTTTTATCAGAGTCTGTCTATATTTCTGAGATGAGGTATTATGTACAGTATTTACATTAGTCGGACTGTTGTCCTCATCTTTGTCGCCATATTTGTCATGTTTCGGCCGTTGTACGCTCCAGCCTTCCTCAGGTGGTTGGAATTTCGAGCTGAACCCTTTGCCATGAGTCCTCAAGGACACATGGCCCAGTGGATAAAGGCGTTGGTTAGATCCAGTGACAGACCCAAAGAGTATGAGTTCAATACTCGGTTAAGGCAGTGGAGAACTTTCAGAGGGAAAATTAGCAGGAGATAACTGATAACTGACATCCATCAAACATGGCACGTTGAACTAGAACAGTCTACCCCAGTGATCGAAATAAAGGGTTCAGTTCGAAATTCCAACCACCTGAAGAAGGCCGGAGTGTACAACGGCCGAAACGTTGTGACAAATATGGCGACAAAGATGAGGACAATAGTCCGACTAATGTAAATATGTTTTTATCTATTTTATTGTAATTCTTATCTTTGTTAATAATGTTATCTTTTTTGCCGTTGGATATCTTGTATGCTCTTCACTGAGCATTTTGGATAAAATAATGAGTATTGAAAGGTTTGAAAAATTTTCTATGTATATTTCTTCAGGTAAATATTGAGGGCTGCAGATTCTAAGTGATCTTAAATAGAATCCTATAATTATTCCAAATTTTATTCTGTTGCAGTGTTGAGAAGAAAAATAAATAAGGTCATTCTAGTTGGTAGATTTTCTGCAAACCTAACTGAAGGTCATTGTTAGTTGTATGTAGCATAATATCAAGGAAGGGTAAAGTGTTGTTAGTTTCAGATTCAAAGGTAAATTCTATTGTAGGATTGATGTTTGTTCACAAGATTAGGTAAAACATGTTGATATATTAATAAAGAATCATTTATGCATCTAAAATAAGAATTTTATGGTAAAAACATCTTTGAATCTTGACCACACATTTAGCACAAACTACTTGCATCTACAAAAAACTATTTTTTAACTTAGATTTTTTTTATGTCTAACCTTTTAACTAAGACTAAGCTACAAGATCTTTATATAAAAATGTTCCCATAAAGAAACTGGTAATATATATATATATATATATATATATATATATATATATATATATATATATATGAAATGTGATTCCTTTCCTTAGTGCACATATGCAGTGGCATCAACGTAATGTTGTGGGAAGAAGTGATCACTGAAAACTAAATGAGTACATCACATGTTGGAAAAGCAGTAGAGGTGGAGGCATTGCTCTTGACCAGTGCAGTTGCATTGTGCAGACACATCAGTTATAGCTCGAGTAGTGGCTAAGAAACATGGCAGTGTCAAAGCAGCTCATTCAGGGTTGCCTTCTTTATGATATTAAGGTGGGCTTGTCCACAGCCACATTATTCTTGTGCATATTTTTTCTGATAGTAATGAAGAAACCTAGAAAATACAATGACTGAAACACTATAACAGCTAAGATGGCAACAATAGTCTACTGGATTAATATAATCGCTGCAACATTCTATATTCAGTAACTGATGAACTTTTGACTCATTTACCTGAAAATTGACAAGCATGAGGCTTTTTGTGCTTCACATGTAGTCAGCCATTTGCAATGCAAAAAGTGTGCATCCATTATAATACTATTGAATAATGTTTAGTAGCTGTTTAGAAAAGATTGTGATTGCATTTGGTGGTGATCTATGGGGGAATATGCATTCCTTAA
>OZ010583.1:54224215-54356715 GCA_963932145.1 Acanthosepion lycidas
GAAAATAAAAAAAACATGAAATGTTTAAGGCAAAGATTAAAAATTTTGAAAAACAGAAAAATATTTAAGTCAATAAAAAGTGCAATAAAATTAATCTTAAATACTAATAAATATCCATAAGTATATTTTTATATTATAGAGATCAGAGAATAGTTAAAATCAATTAACTGATAGAGACTGGTAGATAGATAAGGTATACTGAGGATAGTTTGAAAGAAATGCTAAAGTGTATAAAAGTAGCTATTTACAAGAAAACGAAGAACCAGGGTAATATATTATGAGGAGCATCGGAAAAACTCAAAACTATGCAAGAGGAAGAATAGGGTCAGAATAAAATGAAATAGTAAAAGAAAGCAACAGAGAGGTGATAGAAAAAGAGAGAGAGAAATAAAGAAAGAAAGAAAGAGGAAGGAACATATAATGAGTTGAAAACTCCACCCAGGGGCTCATATAAATGAATGCAGTTACAGCAACTGTCGGTCCAAGAAAGAAATATAAATACAGAAAGGTAAAGAAAAAAAAAAAAAAAAACAAAACAAAAAAAAAACAGTGAATTAAAAGCAAGAAATAAAAGTGGCAATAATAAAAGTTGGGGACGGAAAGTGAAATCTATGTGTTGTTAGAAAAGATGGCGGATGGGGGAGGGGGGGGGGATGAAATGGGAATTCCAAGTGAAGGTAAATGGAAAGTACTGGGTAAACGTGGACACTCAATCATTGCAGACCAGTGGTCCAAAATTCTTTTTTGGCATACAATTAAATCAAATCTCCATTTCTTATTCAGTGTTTGACTTGCAATGGTGGGTTTTATTCCACTTGGAAATTTCATTTGGCCAACATGTTTCTTATATGGTTGTATGTGGGTTCATTATATGTAGATCTACATATGCAAGTCTATATATTTACATGCATCGATATAATATATATATGCTTATTCACTTACACAGACACGCATATATATTTATGTAAAGAGGAGGAAAGATGAGCAAATGATAAAGGAAAGCAGAAAACCACCAAAAGATCTTTATGACAAAATAGACCTTCACTGCACGATGGATAAGAATGCATAAAAATTGAAAAATGGTCGATTTGGACTGCTTACATCATGTAAATGTGTCTTTGAATATACACAGGAATATATAAAATTGAAGAATATATAAGAAATTGTAAAAATATATAATGGTGGTAATATTAGTTGTTTCCCTATAAGGAAACATTCACCATTCATTGACTAAGCAGTTAGTTCTACCTTTGGTTGAAATTTATAAAATCTTTCTCTTAAAGTATTTCTTCAGAAAAACATGTTTCTTAAGCCCAGTAGCTTTTATGTTAAGAGTTACATTAAGGGGTAATTTATCTGGATAGGAAGGGAAAATAACAGTTGACCCTAGACTTGAACAGGTTAAGATTGCAGTAATCTGGAAAACATCCTCTTGGGAGTCTGTTCCACAGGGCAGTAGTTTGCAGGAGGAAGCTGTTTGAGTACAATAGAATACGAAGGGAATGTGGGGGATTTGCTACTATGTAAGTGGCATGATGTGTCCTAGCCATTAATATAAGACCTGATGAAATCAAGGAGTGTACCTGATATCGTTCTTTCCAGTAGTGATGGGGTTTTCCTTCCTAACCTTTTGTTTGAAATAGTATGGAATGTCAATATCTCATTTCATTTTCAGTTATGTTATTCAATTTAGTTGTGGCTGTTTTCAAAAATCTTCAGTTGATGTTTATTATTGGTACATTTCTTTGTAATTTAGTAGCACCAATCAACAAGGATCAAGAGAAGAATGGTCCTTGCTTAAACCTAAAGGCTTCATTTGCTCAAAACCATCTTTAACCATTTATCTGGGAAACTGGTTATAATCAGCTGACATATTTCTAAATTAGTTTGGCTGTCACTCTCTCTCACACACTCATTATATATATATATATATATATATATATATATATTATTTTATATTTATTTATATATACATTATATTAGGTTGGTGCAAAAATAATGACATAATAATGTCGTTTTTTGACGTTAAAAATACGTCAAAAAACGACATTATTACGTCATTATTTTTGCACCAACCTTATATATATATATATATATATATATATATATATAAAGAAAGAACAGTAAGATATATAATCCGGTGTTCTTATAGATATTTTTATTTAATGAAGTGATTATATATCATGATCAACAGTTTCATAGGGGTTGATAATAACATCACATTGGGTTGACCATGTAATAGTGGCTAAATAATATCACATGACATGAGGTAAGTCACCTGAAAATGGGTGAGCTATGGAAGAAAGTAAATATTATCCCAATTAATTTTACCCCCATTATAGCCATATATATATATATCTTATGAAGATAAACTATAACATATGCAACAATAAGCAGAGTGAAATTGGATGAAAAGAGTGTGCCTTACTTGTAATAATTCCCAATGGAAATTACAGCTGACAGAGATTCTTCTGTGTTTCTGGAGAAGCCATATTTAAGATTCCAGATTTGAGCAGGATGGATTGATCTGATATGTTACTAGTGAGGACATATTTCTCCCAAAACAGAAAATGGCAAGTCATGGGTCTTTCCCAAATTGAGGATTGCAAGCCAGAGAAAGTTTCTATACATTTCCATAGGAAAACAGTGACATGGCCTTGTCAGCTACACTACGCGGTAGTTGGCCAAGAGAGACAGATTTAACCACAGCCTGGGAAGAGGGATCCAGGTTAAAAAAAAGCAACTGTTCTGTTTGACTTCTCAAAGCTAATTGATGGACTAGCTACTTTCGTAACTATCAAGTGATGTCACTAACTTCATCTTGTCTAAAGAGAGATAATGGCCTTTTTTTCATCTCTACAGACTGACATTTAGATATAATATATAGTTGTGCAATTGTTTGTTATGTGGATATTCATATCAAATGGATATGAAGAGACAAGCAATTGAATCAATTGAAAGTTTTTCTACAAAACTGAGTGAACAGTGTACCCGCAAAAATTTGGCATTTGAAAACAAAATTTCTTTCAACATTAACAAAATTAATACAGAAATGTGTCAAATCATTTTTAGAAGTGTTGCCAATTGAGTTCAGCTTTGTATTGCACATGAAGAAGGAGCATTTTGAATACGTTAAATAGTTTGTTCATTATAATCATATTGTTTGATGTGACAAGAGAATTAGAAATTTTCTTAAACTACTGTAATCAATTTTTGTTGAATAAATTTAATATTAAAAAAAAGTGGGGAGGCATTACTTTTGCCATACCCTGTAAGTGTCTACTGTAAAATGACCACTGGCAAGTTAGTCTAACAGGATGTTGCTAGGGAGGCTGTATTTACCAACATTCTAGCAGTGAAACAATGAAAAAATGAGGAACAAAATGTATGCCTAAAAATTTCTTTCATACACAAACTTGAATTGTCTGCTGGGCCACCATGCACTACTTCCGAACCTCCTGACCAGTGGTGGAAGCTTTGATTGGAAGCCCCAGGCAGTGATTTGTGACCCTTGCTATTTTATCAACATTTGCTTTTTTTCTACCTACATTTATATTCATTACAAATTAAACTAAGCACAATTAAAAGGATGAAAAATTGTCAGATGGATATCAAAACTGGAGCCTTTTTTTGGTTCAAACCCATGAATGTTTTGTTCATGCTAAGTCACAAAAAAAAAACAACACTATATAATTCACTATTTTTTATAATGTTGAATGCGTTAAGTTATTCCACATTTCACAAGAAATTTATCGAGAGAACATTTCTCACAAAAAGGTCATAAGAATTTCCCATAGCAGCACATATCTAATTAAAATTGCAAGATTGTATAAAATTGAAAATGTTGAGCGGAATCAAAATTATTTAAAATGAAGTTGATTTACTTCAGATTGATGACTGCCTCAGCAACCCAAGAAATCACATCTTCACAATTGATTGATTTTTATATAAACCATTGCCAAAACTAACATATATAATACAAAGGTTGTTTTTTTTTTCACTAATGTTCACCCAATACAAAGCTCAAGAGCCACTCAAGCAAAAGGGTTTATGAGGTTTGTGGTATGGATGCAAGAGGAAGCAAGGAAGGGAAGATTATGGAGGACTGGCAACTATTGATCCTCAACTCTTCAAGGTTAAGACTAATATTTAGGGAGCATCCATACAGGTTTTTAAATTAGTTCCAGTATAAAAAGGCTGGAGTTTTCCTGCTGGAATGGAGAAATAAATTTTTTCTTTTTTTATTGAGTTATTTTAAAATTTTTCAAAACCTCTTATTTGACAGTGAGAGTTAAAAAGAATGATGTGAAACTCAGCATAATGCTAACATTCATTATCATCAAAGCTGTTCCAACCTAAAGACACACGGCAAATTAGTGTCAACTTTAGCATGGCTGTTTGTTTCCACGTATACCCAGCTTTTCAGCTACATTTGTTTTTCAACACCCACAGAGCCAACCTGTATTTTTATGCTGCAGCTCTGCTGGGTAGAACTATTTTCATGTACCTTACCAGAAAAAAAAAACAGTTTTCAATTCAGAGTTTGTATACTCCTATACTGGTTGCCAACCACAGATAGAGAGTTCAGTCTGTTCTGTTATTTAACCTATAAGTTGCAGGAAAAGAGATGAATTCATACTTTTTCCAAAAAGCATTTGTGTGAAAGTAAATGTAATGATCTAGAGTAGAATTTGAACTCTGATTGCACATACTGAGCCTCTTACCATTATACTAGCATTGGCCAATAAATAATCAGGAGAAATCTTTGATATATTTTAGCTAGAGATTAACTTTTTCAGAATTGTGCCCTTAGTTCTAAGTTTAGCATCAGAATGAAAAAAAACACTTTGAAATCAGAAATTCATAAAAAATCCTAATGGCACAAGATTGTCTTTGAGTCAGAATTCTGAAAATGAACTGATAGAAAAAAAAAAAGAAAAAAAAAAAGAAACATTAAGAATTAAATATTTACACGTGAATATACAAATGGCAGGTAAATGACTTTCATATATTTTGCAAAATGTTCCGTCACATTTGTATATATTTGTGATTGCTTTTAATATTTCCAGATATTTTATCAGTGTTTGCATATGTATATGTGTACTTAATCTAACTTGATAAAAATTTTGTATACAGCAAAAAACAAACACACACAACAAAAAAACAAACAAACAAAAACATCTTGATGTATTTGACTGTAGGTATGTGTCCTTGTATAACCATGTGTATGCCTGCATGTGTAACATGTAAATTTACCAGAAGGTAAAAAAAAAAAAAAATTGTCAATTTCAGACTCAGGGGATATTTTTTGAGGAAAAAAAAATGGTAACCAATTGCTTCTCATAGACTAGGAACTGTCAACCATTGCAAATATTTTATATTTTTGAAAAATGTAGTTTTTATATTTTTTCGTTGAAAGAAAAACAAATATCTACCAGTAAATTTTTTTCAATAAAAAAAACAAAAAAATAACCAAAAAAAAAGAGTAAATTAAAAAAGAAAAATGTTATATATAACAATTTATTTATTTATTTTCATCAAGAGGGAAACATTTTCTGGTAGACATTTTGTTATAGGAATTCAGAGACCTGGTTATTTATATGACCTGCCTTTTACTGACAAAAAAAATAGAAATAATTTTCTCAGATATGTTTAAGATTATTCACTTTCTAGAAACATAAATAATTTTGTGGCACATCAACACCTCTAAGTTTACTTATGTTAACCAGGAATTCTTTATATTGACAATTTCAATTTCTGGTTAAAGTAAGATTGTGTGCATGTATATCTGCATGTACATTGAAAGAGCTAGAATAAGTAGATAGATATGAGAGTAGATAGTACACACTGCCATACTAGAAAACCACAAAATGAAAATATTAGGTTGGTGCAAAAATAATGTCGTTTTATCACATGTGTTACTATGTGAGAAAACGACATTATTTTTGCACCAACCTAATACCAAAATCTTTCAAGTTCCTTTTCTATGCACCATGTCCCTTCAGGTCATTGGCAATCATAACTTTCTACAATTCCCTGTCCTTTGTAGGTTTTAATTTTTTTTAATTTTGTCTTTTTGTTATCTTGACATAAAAATGACTGCAATTGTTTAAAAACTAGGAGCAATCAAATTATCTTCAAGAAATCTCAGTAAATGTTGACATTCCTGGCACACACACTCCTTCCCAGTCTTTTGAACAGGTGTAAAGGTGTATCCCTTGTTTCCCCCATTTCCAGTTCCTTCTCCTAGTGTCATCTGATTTTCTTTTAGTCCAGTAATTTCTTGCATCCTAGTTTCATAGCATCAGCTTGCTTGGGGGTGTGGGTGAAATGATTAAAGTAGTAATCATATTTTATATATATATATATATATATATATATATATATATATATATATATATATATATATATATATATATATATATATGTGTGTGTGTAAACATATACATGTATATATATATATATAAACATATATATGTATGTAATATATATATATATATATATATATATGTAAACATATACATGTATGTAATATATATATATATATATATATATATATATATATATATATATAGAGAGAGAGAGAGAGAGAGAGAGAGAAAATAAATATTTGTACACATAGAAATTTTTAATTTATTGTATTTCCAACTAATGAAAAAACATACTTTTCATATAATTAAATGTACACAAAGGCATAATTAAATATGCATAGAAAACAGAAAAAAAATTGATTTAATAAAAATAAATCCATTTATCCATTTTAATGGGAGAAAAATGTATTCATACAAAAAAGATTCATTTAATTCTTTGTAGAATAGCCATTATTCCCTTCCACAGCAACCAACCATTTCTTGTACTTCTAAATTAATGATCTGCAAATTTTAGTTGATATTTTGTTCTATTCTTATTCACATATGGTCTTCAGATATGGGATGTTTGTTGGAGGTTCTCCACTGGATTTGAATTTTCACAGATTCTCGATTGAGTTTAAATGTAGGAACTGACTTGACCATTTTAAGATATTTACATTATTTTCAGCAAGCTATTTCTTCATAGATAGCAGTGTGCTTTAGCTCTTCCAACAAGATAATGATCCTATCAGGAGAAAATTCAAGATTTTCAACAAAAATCATTAAAATTTGCTTCCAAAATATTTTGATATGCTGCAGCATTCATTCTACCATCTTACCAATATGTTCCCAGTACCTTTTGCAGAACAAACATCTTCAAACCATGATGCTGTTGCCATCAACAAATTTCACTGCTGAAACCGTGTTCTTTTGTTTGAAAGCATTACCATTTTTCCTTCATATACGATTTCATTGTTTCATTGAACAGGACTGACAAGATGATTTTGCTTAATTTTTATTTTTAGATTTTTATTGTACAGGTACAAGTGTCTTCTTCTGAGGACTTAATGAACGTAAGCATTGTCAAAATGTTTGTCAGTTCCGAGCATTTTTGACTCAATTGTTACAAAAATCACATTTAATAAAACAGATAAATTTGCATTGTATGAAAAACTAAGATAATCATGTTACTAACACTTTCTTTTTTTAAAAAAAAATTGCCAAAATGAAGCCAGACACTTTTAAAAGAAAACAAATAAAAATTCATGTGTGTATATTTAGGGAAATAAAATGTCTCCAAATTTATATTAAATAGAACTACAGAAAAGAAGCCAGACAGTTTAAACATTTACAAAATAAGGCTCGGAGTTAATGTTGTCAAAGAAACCAAATTAAAATTCCAAACAGGTGCAGTTTGACCGTTAGTGATTGGTAAGTCTGTTGTACAAAAGAAAAAGGCAAGCAAGGTTTTAAACATAAAATATTTGTATTTTGGTGTTTTTACAACTAATTCTTTCTCATTTTACAACTAATTCTTTCTCATTAACATAGTGTTAAAGTTCCTTGTTTGTAGTTGTTTGTTTAGATGAAAAGAAATGTGATTTCTTCATGTGTAGGTGTGAAAATAAAATAGAGGTAAATGAGGAAGGACGGTGGACACGCCACCACAGATGGGTGCGGGACGGTGGATGCGCCACCACAGATGGGTGCAGGACGATGGACGCGCCACCACAGATGGCTGCAGGACGGTGGACGCGCCACCACAGATGGGTGCGGGACGGTGGATACGCCACCACAGATGGGTGCAGGACGGTGGACGCGCCACCACAGATGGGTGCGGGACGGTGGACGCACCACCACAGATGGGTGCAGGACGGTGGACACGCCACCACAGATGGGTGCGGGACGGTGGACGCGCCACCACAGATGGGTGCGGGACGGTGGACGTGCCACCACAGAAGGGTGCAGGAGATAGGTGAATGAGTAATGGAATCTCTTTGAAGCCTCTGTTATGCATTGTTGCTGTTCCTTTTACTAACTGGTTTGTCTGGCTTAGTGATTTTGCTCATATACTTTGGAAAGGGACCATGAATCTTTTTTTTTTATTTATTGTCAGCAGGGACATGACCAATTGGTTGAAAAACATTAAATATTTTCAAAGGATTAATTTATTATCCAGAAGGATGCATGAATTCTCTGACTCAGAAACCATATTTTTGTCATTTGGTGTTTGACCATCTTGGTGTTGATTTTTGTCTTTGGAGTTAAAATATATGCTCCCTAAAGACTTGGTTTTGATCTAGTTGGCATCATTTTTTACTGTACATGAGGAAAAATTTTCACTACAAAGTCAGAAAAGATTCAATCACTTGGGTATGTCAACTATGTGATATGGGATCAGAAAGGAATGGCTGTTACAGACATGTAAAGACTGCAACTGCAGAAGAGGAACGGAAATATATCACTCAGGCAAAAGATCTATGATCATAGACCAGAAAGGATTTGACTGTCTGGGCAAGAAACACTGTGACCTGAGATAAGAGACTGCTGCAGTTACTACCACTAGTATTATTGGTAAAGAAGAAGACAAAAATGTCTAAATTTGCTATGCAAATATCTTTTCTAACCTTATGAGTTTATCTCATTTGAATGTCTTTCTAAACTTTTAAGAACACCTATTCTGAAACCCTGAAGATTTTGTCAAAAAAAGTCCCAGCAAGCCAGCTTTGCTGATGGTAGGTAAACCTTTCTCATACCCACTTCAACAATCAATATTTAGAATTGTGAATTCTTCAAACTAAGTAAATTTCTTTTGTTGTTAATTGATTTACATGAACCGATTCTCTAAATCAGTGATTCCCAAATTTTTTCTCTGGGACGCATTTTCGGAATTAAAATTATCTTACAGCTCACCAAATCTTGTGATAAAAATTACATTTAAAAATAAAAATCAGAGAGATGGTTAAAGGGAGATAACCACAAATTCAAATTCAGAACATTATCATTGATAACTCTCTCCTCCAATTTGCAGAGCATAGTTACTATATCCTTAATATTTGATATAATATAAAAATATGACAATGATAAAATCAGTCAATAATTATAACTATTTATACTGGGACTCATTAATGCAATAAGAATCCATAATAATATTTGAAATTTTGAAATCATTTATTTTTGGCATATGAATTTCTTTAAATGGTTTCTTTCTATCAATCCACCTCACCTGCTATATTCTTTTGCCACACCGATGAGGTGTGCTGCACCATTTGGAAACCACTGCTCAAAATGAAAGTTGTTAAAATTCTTTTGTTGTTAAGGAAAAGATTTATTTTCTTGGGCAAACAAATTTGTATTGCAAAGAACTGTTCTAATCTGCCTTGAAGGGAAATTTTTGTGCAACGTTTATATTGTAACTTGTACAATTTGAATATTTTTAAAATATTTAGTCATTTTAATAAATAAGATATTGCTGTCATATGTGGTCTGGTGCACCTGCTATTTACCTGGAGCTCTTTGATAAGATCCAAAGAAGAATCAAGAACATTCAGCAATATTATTAGTCCTGGTCTGGCCTCTCAGCTTCAGTCACTTGCCCACCACCATAAGGTTGCCTCTGTGCCATTTTTATAAATATTTTCATGATAACTATTCATATGAGCTCTCTTGGTACCTGGAATGTATGATTTTGAGCTCAATAATATTCTGGCAGTGAGATCGCATCAATATACAGCTGAACTAGCTAGATGTAGTTGTAATGTCTACACTAACACTTTTCTTATACTTCTCACTTGTGGAACTCTCTTTTGGCTCCATATTTTCCAATCAACTTTAATCTGCAAGAATTTAAATGCAATGTCAATCACTATCAACTGTTGTCCTGAATGCTCTTTTCTCTTTCTACTCATTACTAATGTTTTTGTTCTTAACTCCCTTGTGTTTTAGCGGTTGTACTGCTTTGCTTGGGGTAACACTGATTAAAAAAAAAAAATGTCCGTTTCTTTACAAATTTCAAACAGTTTTGTCTTTTTTGTTAATGCCTGTTTTTTTCTTTCTCTTCTCCACTCATCGACTTATTTCTTCAGTTTTACTTTTTTGCTCTTTTTTTTTCCAGACATTTTCTTTCGTATACTAATAAATATTTACATACTATTCTACATGAATATTCTAGAAGCAGACATCATTAATTTACAAATATATATTAAAATAACGACAAGATTAATACCTTTTATGCAGACCCATTTCATTCCCCAAGGAACTTTATTAAGTTGTCTTTGATAGAGTTCCTCAAGAAAATAAACAAATTTTTCTCTTTATATAATTCTAGGTAGAGTGGGGAGAGAACTGAGAAGACATTTTGGTTATTCATGTGTGTATATACACATGCTTTATGTCATTTAAATAGAAATTTTACAATATTTATGTTGGTAAGGTGGTGTATGAAAATTTAGAGACATCTAATGTCTACATGGACGTATAGGAGAAAAGATTATTTTATTATTCAATTTAAAACATCTTGGATGATTTGAAAATATCAGTTGTGAACAAGAACAAATACATTAGCCTATCTTGTGTGTACTTTATATGTATGTTCGTGAAATTTCACACATGGATTTATGCATATATATATATATATATATATATATATATATATATATATATATATAGATGCGATCTCACTGCCAGAATATTATTGAGCTCAAAATCATACATTCCAGGTACCAAGAGAGCTCATATGAATAGTTATCATGAAAATATTTATATATTATGCTTATATATATATATATATATAATATTAACACAATATAGCACATTGAGTTCTAGTGTTAATAAAATAGTGTTTGATGTAGAGTAACAGAGCTATAATTTATATATTAATAAATATACATTCCCCTCCTCCTTCACCAATAGCACAACTCCAAGTTTCATGCACAATGCAATTTTCAGGTGCTGATTGAAAAATGACTGTTACATTTTATATATATATATATATATATATATATATATATATATATACACACACTGGATTATGATAGTAAAGCAGCCCATATTTACAAGGTGGGTTTAAAAATGTAAAAGGAAATACAGTATTTATTTATTAAAAAATAAATAATTTAATTATTTTTTTCAATAAATTTATTTATATTCACACTTATGTTTATTTACATTTATTATTTTGTACTTTTATTTTAGTCCAGAATATACATCATAATTTAAAACATGTTATGGTCAGTTTTTAATCAGCACCTGAAGATTGCATTGTTCTTGAAATTCAGAGTTGTGCTTCTGCTGAAGAAAAAAAACAAAACAGTGTGTGTGTGTGTGTATTTATGTGTATACATGTGTATATGTATGTATGTGTACACACATACACGAGAGATAAAATGCTGCAGTGAACTGTAAATGTGTATTATGTATAAATAAATTTTAACATTTGCATATACAAGTGTAAACTGAGTTCCACGCTGAGCAGCAACAATATAATTCATACTTGAACACAATCTTCAGGCCATGTGTTGTATTTTGGGTTGACTATATATGCTGGACAATGTTGCATTATGGGGAGCCTTGACCAGTGTATATACAGTGTAACCCGGATATAAGAGAGTTGTTGGGACTAGATAAGAAGTATCTTATATCCGGGTTTCTCTTATACCCGGGTTTGGTCTATTTTGTTTAGGTAAGTATGGCTCTAATTTGGGACCAGAGAAAATATCTGTTATATCCCGGTTTCTCTTATATTCGGGTCTCTTATATCCGGGTTACACTGTAAATAGTTGAGCTAAAGCACAACACAGATCACCTGAAGAATGCATTTAAGCATCAAACAGACTGTTGCTGCTGTGTTGACTGTGAACTTTTATATTTATATAGATATTGGACATTTTTACCGCTAAATATAGCATACCTTAAAACATTATATATATATATACATATATATATATATATATTTTGTTGAAGATAATTGTACATCTGTAGCATATATACATAAATTTTAACACATATGTATATGCATGTATATTTTTGTGTCTATGTATGTTTCATGGTTTATGTGCTTTGCATGCACGTTGAGGAGCCTCAGTACAAAAAACTATTTTATTATAAAATTTTAACAGCTTGCATTTTCGGCCCAGCAGTTGAGAAAAACCGTTTTCCAAGACCCCAACAGCTATCAGCCACCTTCCTAGAGTTGCCAATTATCTTTTACCTGCTTTCTCGTAAATCCTTCTACTTATTTTTTTTTTTTTTTAAATTTCTTTTCCTTTACACTCTTTTTCTCTTGCCAAGGAGCACAAACTCTTTTTCTAACATTTCCTTGTGAATTACATTATTTCCACTTGTTACGCACACACAAACACACAGTCACAGCCTGCTCCTTGCTTACTCCACCCCATCTCTTGCCTTATATAATATATATATATATATATATATATATATATATATATATATGCAAAAAAAAAAAATATTATATATATATATATATATGCAAAAAAAAAAAATATATATATATATATATATATATATGAATTTTTGACAGAAAACTGCCTGAAGTATTCAATTATTTTGTTAATGAGAGAACATGTTTACAATATGAGCTCAGGTTCTTAATTTTATTTAATCTTATTTTAATTTTATGTTTTATTTGATGATTTGCAAGCATTTTTTCCCTACTTTTTCAAAACACTCTGGGAAGATTTGTTCCAACATTGATTTGGTGATTTTATGTTTTCAGGAATTTTGTCGAAATATTCTTGTGTTAAGTTGGGCACACTTTATTTATTATTTACTTGTATATACACACATCTCTACTTACATATACATATACGTGTGCAATATGCAATGTTTTTATATTCTCATTTTATATTTCACTTGTTTTTATAGATTTTATTTATTTATTTTTTTTTTCCTCAAATAGTTGCTTTCTTATTCTCCAGCTACATTTCTTTATCAAATGATTTTTTTCCTCTACATAAAAAAAATTAATGAAGTTTAATAAGTGAATCAAATAAAAAAAAAAGGGGGCAAAGCAAAAAAAAAAAAAAAAAAAATGAAATTAGGGTTAAGATTTATGTTAGTGTTGAATGAAAATAAAAAAATAAAATTAAAAGCATGCAGAGAAAAAGAAATCTGTTGATAGGTAAAATTAAATAAGATTAAAAGCTAAATCACCAATACCATCAACAAAAGTTGTTACACTTCTGGTGGTAATAATTTGTAATCACTATTGCCAGTACATTTATACTAGTGATGAACGAAAACCTGCACATGTTATATACATAAAAATCTGTATAAGTGGGATCAACACACATTTCTGTCACTACTGCTGAAAAAAATATTAACATGCTAATTATGCTTTCATCCACTGTTTGGTCACCATAATCATTCAGTAAGTGTCAATAGGTGTATTTATTTTTCTGTATTCACAGATTCATTAATGGACTTGCCTATCAGACAACTACCTAATAACTTTCTATCACAAGGTGAAAATTTTAAAACAAGGTAAAAATAATTATGGATTATTGGTGGGAAGTTTCAGCTTCTACTGCTCTATCTTCTACATTCTCCCTTCTCCAACACAAGCTAAAACGCATTACTTTGGAGTGATCCTTGGATAGGAAGGATGCTAAAATTTTCAAGGCAATAAAGCCACTAAGATGCAAAGGGTTACTGAGTGAGAGAATACGAGAAAAAGAAAACATTAAGAGGGAACAATAAAAAAAAAAAAAAAAAGCAAGAATTAAGAAGAAAGATAACTAATGACATTTAAATTTTTGAAGATCAAAGTTGACTGGAAGGCAATAAGCTGCAAGGGTTCCACAAGAGAGACGTCCAAGAAAGAAAAAAAAAGAAAAAAATAAACTTAAGATAGAACTTACAGTAACATCTAGACATTTCAACTATAAAACGAGGAGATCTTGCTACCAATCTAGCAGTACACTTAAATTCATAAAGTCTATATACCAAAGAGGAAAGCTCATCAGAACAATTACCATGAAAATATTTATAGAAAAGGCACAGGGAAGCTACCTTATGTGAAGCTGAGATGTCAGGTCAGGACCAATAATTTGCAGATTCTTTTTATTATATCAAGAATCTCTAAATCCATAGCAGAAGCACCAGACCAAATGAAACAGCAGTATTCATTGCATGGACAAATGGTAGATTTATAAATATGCAAGATAGATTCTGATGAGAAAAATTGTCTAGCATGACCTCGAACAAACTTTCCTAGAAGCAGATCTTGCAATTGATTCAATATAATCTTTCCACTTCATTTCAGTGGAAAACGTTAGCCCAAGAAAGTACAAGTGGGTCATTCTGCTGGAGGTTAGCATCAGCTATACTTCTGGAAGGCAAAAATGGTTTCTTCAGATGATTAAATGGTCTAACAATTATAGTTATTGTCTGAATATCTGTGATTCAGTATTTTTATTCATGCTTCTGATTTTCATTGTCTTGCCTATATTCAATATATATTTCTATATACATTTAAATCTCGGCATGGCTGTTATGCAAGACCAGTGTATATTACCCCTGAAACCTCTGACTGAAAATACCACAACCTGATTGCAAGTACTGGACAGTGCTTCGTAACCCTATTTTTTTTTTTGGCTTTTTTTTCTACCTATATTTGTATATGCTGCAAATTAAACTAAAGACCAATAGATAATTAAAGGATTAAAAAATTTTGTTGATTTTGCTGTTAGTCATTCTGGAGGGGCATTTTTTGTCCATATGCATGAATTTGTTTTGTTCATGCTAAGTCTACCATAAAGAAAAAAAAAACAACTATATGAAATTCTCTATTTTTTTATCCATAATGAAAAGTTTGAAGTTGATGTTAAAAATTGCCACAAAACATTGATTTAAGATGGAATAATCTATTATGACATGTCTCTAATTTGTATTTAAATACTTTGTATTCATTTTTGATTTTTCTAGTAGAATTGTTCACCAATATTGCATAAGGACACAATAAAATTTATATTTTATGTGAATACTACCTTATGAAAATTGAAATGCAGCAGAGTGGGGAGGGCGTAACATTGCTATGAATAGCTCTCGTTATCATAGCCCTGTCCAGCTTATCATCAGCACATTGGCCTTAGAAGGGAAAGCAAGAATGTTTTCTATTGGTAGAGTCATTTTAGGATATGGTATGGAATGTTTAAATGATCAGTGCCCAACTCTTCACATCTGTGCTTGCGTATATGCTAGACATAGTCTAAGCAAAAAATGAAATAGGTTGCAACTACCATTTCCTCTTTATACTCCTGATGAGATTTACAAAGTTTCCGTATCAGAGTCCTTGGCAGAAATGTACAACTTTATACAGACTGATATGGTTCTTCAGTAGAGTCAGCCCTTGCAAGGCAGTTTCTAATGGATGTATTAAAACACTTTATTTTGGAATATGGACAATTTCTCATATGTATGGGATCATTTACCGGAATTTAACTATATTTTCTGTTTATTTTTTTCTTCTATGTGCTGTGTCCATCGGCAATCATGGCTCTCTTGCTTTTTTGTTATCTCTCCTCAACCTGATTTTGCTATCCATTTACTCCATCTTGCTCACTATGGTATGCATCATTTTCCTTTATCTCTTGCTTCAAGTCTGTCCTATAAGCATCAAATTTTTCAAGCCCTCTTTCCTCTAGAAATTTCAACTGTCTCTTCCTGATGTTAAGTATAAGTGTCCTTTTTGTTTCCATTTTCTCTAAAACTGTCATTGCTCACATGTTTGGCCCATGGTAGAAACATTTCCATTCCTTCAAATCTCTTCATCTGTGAGAAAATTGTTCAGTATTCACTGCCATACAAGAGGACAGATCAGTATTCTTTGTAATGAAATTTTTCTGTTTCTTAATACTTTCCTTAGCTTTTGAAGGCATTTTTCACTACCCCCAATGCATCTTCGGATTTCAGTTTTACACTTTCATCTCCTCTGTTAAACAGTTCACAGATATTTAAAATCTTGTACTTGTTTGATTTTGGTATCTCCAATCTGTAATTTGCATATTGTGATGTTCCTTTTGTTTATATCCATGCATTCTATCTTCTTGCAACTGATGTTTAGTCCTTTCTTCTCACTTTCCTCACTACCTTCTCTAGAAGTAATGTACCTTCTTTTCTATGTCTGCCCTCAACTCTGTATCATCTGCATATCTAATTTTAAGATTACAGCTGCCAATATGAATCCTGGTAGAACTTCTAATTCTCCCAGAATAGTTCTCTGTACATGTTGAATAAGCCTGATGAGAAGATATATCCTTGTCTTATATCTCCTTTTGATTTTTGTATATTCACTGAATTCATTTTCTATACATATGCAAGCAGTCTGATACTAGTACATGTTCTGGATTATTCTAATATCCTTCCCAAATATTTCAGTGTTATCTAGCAGTTCTAATTTGACTAAACTGAAATACATTGAGGGTGTTGCAAGGTTATTTTCTTGTTGTATATACAATCATTCATTCTCCCTTGTATTCCTCTCTACATTCAAACATTGGTACTCTTTAATAAAAGCACTTTAATCAAAATACTTCTCTAGTTTGTTAGCTTGGGCATGCAGGGACCCGTTAGTCTAACACAAAGGTGCAAGATGTGGACTGTTTGAATTGGTATCACAACTTCCTTTTATGATCAAAGCCATGCTGCACTAACATCCCATTTTGTCATAAAGGCAATGTAAACGTTACTTCAGACATGATCATGCTTATTCACATGAGACTTTGTCCGACCACAACAGGGGATATCGGTTCAAATCTTATTCATATGTACAATGATTACCCATACAAAATCATGGGAGAGAAAATGAATTGTCAGAATGACAAAAGTATAATAAATGATAGGTGAATAGAAAAATAGAATACAATATGGATAGTGTGGAGACCAAAAAAAATGGAATATTGTACTACTGATATCTAGACAAATATTTGTCTGGATATCATCTATGTCTGATTTAAAATTATAATTATTAAATTTTGTGCAATACTTTAACACTTGTGATACAAGATCAAAAACATCTAGTAGAAAGAATTTTTTAGTATATAACAAATAGACAGGGTGAGAGAGTAACAGAAAAAAAATAAAAAAATAAAAATATATATATATATATATATATATATATATATATATATATATATATATATATATATATCAAAGACATTCACAAGGAGGAAGCTAATTTCTGTCATAAGGATTTATCATTATTTAATATTTACATTTGGACTGCTGTTCTCATTTCTGTTGTTGCCATCACAATGTTTCAGCCATTGTACACTCTGGCCTTCATCAGATGTGTATCAACCTGGATCAGTATACATCCCAGAGAACAAAAAGTAAGACCTATCAAAGGATTGATGAGCTTCTTATAGGAATCAATGGCCAACATGTATATATAAGGATAGGGTGAGATCTTAACCCTTGAATGGCAGCCTTCCTAAAGATAGTCTTGATAAAAACACCATGTTAATTAATGTTAATTAAAAAAAAAAAAAAAATTGACATTTCTGAAATTTTCAGCTAAACGCCTTTACACAAACAATACTGCAAAACCTCGACACATAAATCAATTCATTTTTATGTATATATTTTCTACTATTCTAAACATTATTTTGTGGATACACAGGATTCAGTTTCCAGTCCCTTCTTAAGTCTTCCATTCTCTTTTACCCTCAGTAGCATTATCATCTTGCTTGGAGTGAATCAATTAAAAATCATAAGATCTAATCAGGATCAGATGATTCCAGGGTGCACTTCCTTTTAGAAGAATGCAAGAAAGCAAACCTTGATGTCCACATGCAAGAGGTGCACCAACTTTATTTTGACTCCCTTGCACATTTGGACTGGCCACAAGGAGAAAACAGAGTTTGAATTGCAATATGCAAATCAACAGATACAGCAACAGACGATATCGTACATCAAATGTTGATGGCTGTTGATGGCTCTAAGATCCAAGTGATATCAGCTTATGCCCTAACTGAAAAAAAAAAAAAAGAAGCTACACAGGATTTTATAAACTTTATATATTAGAACCTCCCCCACCAGAAAACTACAAATTAATGGGGACTTTAATACTGCCAAGTATTTTAAAATGCCACTATTAAAGAAGCAGTGGTATATATAATCAAACAACTCCAAAAAATTTATTACCTCTCTAATAGAAAACTGTATACCAGCTTTGTAAAACTCAAAGCAGCATATGACTACATCAATAGAGACCTTCTTTCTTCATCTATTAAAAACAATGTTTGAAGCTCCATACTGAAGGCATCCATCTGTTAGGTTTGGTGCAAAAATGATGTCGTTTTCTCACATATGTTACTATGTGAGAAAACGACATTATTTTTGCACCAAACCTAATAGTACAGGAACTTACAGATCTGGTGAGGACTTCAATACAAAAACATTTCAAACCTTGACAAGGAGGAAATGAGAGCCCGAGTTGATTTAATCTTTGGCAGACTAGGCACTTTGCATTTACAAACAGACATGAACTGACCATTTAAGCATACCGCATCACTAATGAATCTACCAATAGAAGACAATATTCGTGCTATCTCAATAAGAATGATCTCGATAAGAAAAAAATCAACATCCTCTACCAAGTGTCCCAAGAAATAGAACTCGAGAAACCTTTCCAAAACAAAACCTGATCTGGAACTGAAAAGAAAGAAGTTCTGCATGTGGAATTAGAACACATTAAACACTTCAAATACCTTGGAAAATGAATCAGTTATGACAAATTTAGTAGAGAAGAAAAGAAAAGAGGAGAGTGTACATAGAATATGGATTTCATGCATGGTGACAAACATATTCAAAAATATTGTCAGCTGTATATAACTACTTTTTTAGATTATGGTTACAAAATGGCTTTGAGCAGGTAAAAACCAATCTTCTATGAACATTGTAGGTTAGTGCTAAAGAATCACAAACAAAGAACTTCACCAAATAACAAAAAGCACATCACTTAAGGACTACCAACATTGGCAATAACTAAAATGGATAGCATATGTAACTCAAATAGAAAATAATTTCATAATCAACATGTTAACTTAGGAAAGAAACCCACATCAATACTAGAAAGAACAACAAAACATACTAGACTTGAAAAACCTGTTTTCCTGAAAAATTGTTTTACAAGAAAGATTTTATAAATTTTAACTGAAAACAGTACTGGCTGCTCAGTCACTAAATCCCAAATGTTTCCTTGTTGGGAAATGGCTAATATTACTATTACATGAATTTATATGCAGCAAAGTATTTTTCCATTTAGCACATATTCATTAGCTAAACAGAAAATACTTCACACCACATAAATCACTCCAAATGTTGGCTGAGCAATTGAACCAAATATAAATCTAATGTTAAAAGTTCAATTAACACAGGGAAAAAATATGCTATTTGATTTACATCTAAAAATGATTTAGTAATTATCACTGAACAAATTTTAATTTTCTATAATATAAAAATAAATCAATTTTATATCATCATAAACTTTTTCCAAGAGAAAAAAATGATCTGAAAAATAAAGTTCACAAAATCTACTGATTGGATTTGATGAGTACTAACTGAGAATGAGAAGATAAATGAGCTCACTGAGATATGTGTGTGTGTGTATATATATATATATATATATATATATATATATATATATATATATATATATATATATATATATATATATAAAGAGAATCATGAATTGATTGACTTTCTTTTTTTTTTTACAGCTCAACCCTTTCTGGGTTATTTAAAAGCAAAACATTTTTTGGGTTTTAACAAGTTTTTTTTTTTTTTTTTTTTTTTTCACAATTGAATCTTGGAAGAATTTTTTTCAGATACAAATCTTACTATTTAAGCCATAGCTTGGGGAGGGAGAAAAGATAGATTCATACCTTTCCAAAGCGTATTAGCGTGTACATGAATGTAATGAACCCAACTAGAATTCAAACTTGGCTCTCCATGAAGATCATATAGAGAGTGAGAGAGAGTGAGTGAGTGTAAAGCAATGTGCATACATTTGTGTATGTGAAAACATATGCATACTTAAATGTATGGAGGCTTGGTGTTAATCTTTATTACATTCATAAATTTTAATGTTTTCTTTATGTTCAGTTCATTCTCCTGGTGTTTCAATCATTTTTCCTATTATTATGACTTTTCTTTTTTCTTTTTTCTTTTTTTTTTTTCTTTTTTCTTTTTTCTTTTTTTTTTTTCTTTTTTCTTTTTTTTTTTTCTTTTTTCTTTTTTCTTTTTTCTTTTTTCTTTTTTTTTTTCTTTTTTTTTTCTTTTTTCTTTTTTCTTTTTTTCTTTTTTCTTTTTTTTTTTTTCTTTTTTCTTTTTTTTTTTCTTTTTTCTTTTTTCTTTTTTCTTTTTTTTTTTTCTTTTTTCTTTTTTCTTTTTTTTTCTTTTTTCTTTTTTCTTTTTTCTTTTTTCTTTTTTTTTTTTCTTTTTTCTTTTTTCTTTTTTCTTTTTTTTACAGCTTTTCAATAACTTTTGGATTTCTTGAAATGTTTTCTTTGCAGATCTTTTATGACATTAAGTAATTTTTGATAAACATTGTGCAAAGGAGCAAAAATTAAGTGTTGATATCCTGATAATTAATGGACTCAAAGAGACTTTTTTTCTTTTTAGTTGTGTGGGTTACTTCATTAGGAAATCAGAGTGGGAGAGAAGAAAAAGTGTCATGAGGAGAGAGAAGGAAAAGGAATAAATTTCTGCTATTGCTGTTGAAAACTTAGGAGACACACAAGGAGTAAAATATCTGGATAGGAAAATGAAAAAAGAACAAACATGAATGATTACAAGAGAGCTCAATGACTATCAACCTCATGCCAGACATTGTTAAGCTTAGTAAATATCTTCTGGTCTGCTTTGTCAATGAAATAGATGCCACTGGAGTCAATGGACAGGGAAAATCCAAAATTTCAAATGCAGATTTTCAAAGAAAGAAGACAACTTAGTTTGGAAAACTGATGCAACACAATCTTTCTACCCCTATTTGGTCCTGATAAGATATTGGATTATCTTAATATTTTCCTAAATATTCAAATGGAGAGGTGAGAGGAGAGAATTAAGTAGTAAAAGAAAATAAGATAGAAGATTAAGAAAAGTAAGTGATAAAGAATGAAAAGTAGATAAAAGAGGAGACAGATGAAGGTAAAAAACAAATTAAGTTACTGAACAGAAATATTGTAAAGACAAATGAAAAACATGAAAAATGGAAAAGAGTCACATCAACTATTACAATGGCAATAAATGCAGGAGAAAAAAAAAACAATAACGAAAATATAAAGTAATAAGAATTTATACTGTTTTTTTTAGACTTTCATGATTATTCTGTCAATTGCTTTTGATAATTAATTTTTTTTAATTATTTGGACCTTTTCCATAATTGATTTTCTCTCTTACTGGTATATTTTAAAGAAATACAAATGAACTGAAAGTTTTTCCTTCAGTTTTGCAACAAACAAAAATAGAATTATAGCAAAAACCTGACACGACTTTTGAATATGAAGATTTGTCTAATTTTTTTTTAAAGAATAATTTTATCATGTTTCTAACATTTGTTTCTGCCCAAGAAATTCTTGCTGAGAATATTGGCCTGTAATTGTTGATTTAATAGCTTCAGCCAATTTTGCAGAAGCTTCTTTCAGAAAGAATTATTTTTCAGTAAAAAACAAAAATGGATGTGCAATCACATTTATATTTATTATGATCTTTTTATTTTGATTGTGCAAAGAAGATTGAAATATTAAAAAAATGACCATAGATTCCCGAAGATTTTATATCTTACAATTAACTTACTAATATATATGTGCATACAAATTTATAAAGCTAATAAAAACAAAAAATAAAAACCAGATTCTTTAAATGTAGAGATATGTAATTATATAAACTGAACATTATATATTACTGCCTATGTTGGCAGGTTATTAGACAAAAATCAGGATCCCTTTTCATGGTTTAGTGCCATTCAACTGAAACAACAACAAAAAATAAAAAAAAAACAAATTAAAAAGATATGTGCCACATAAAATATGTTTATAGACTATGGAATAATTATAAGTATTTGGGTAATATGTTTGCATTTGTAAAGTAAATAGATTTTTATATTAGCTTCTATTCAACAATTGAACAAAATTTTGATTTTGTTCAGAATGAAAATTTATATCATTAAAATTAAGAAGGGAAGCAAGAGAGGAGAGAAGCAAGAGAGGAGAGAAGCAGAATAAGAAGGAGAGGAGTAGGAGAGAAGTAAGAGAGGAGTAGGAGAGGAATAAGAGAGGAGTAGGAGAGAAGTAAGAGAAGAGTAGGAGAGGAGTAAGAAGGAGTAGGAGAGGAGTAGGAGAGGAGGAGAGAAGTATGAGAGAAGTAGGAGAGAAGTAGGAGAGGAGGAGAGAAGTAAGAGAGAAGTAAGAGAGGAGGAGGAGAGAAGTAAGAGAGGAAAAGAGAGAAATCAAATGAGCAGAAGAAGAAATAAAGAAGTTTGAAAATGTTAAGGGTTTATTGAAAATTTCAGTTCAACTAAGAAACCCTCTTAAAAACATCTGATGTTTGACATTTGGTAAGATTAAGTGGTCTCTACTGAGGACATTTTTATTATTCTCTCATATATTATAATGATCTGATTAATGTTTATTTCTCAATGGAACACAGCAAAAACAGTACCTCTCTATAATTTTGTTCATGCAAGACTCTTAAAATGTTTCAACTTAAAAAGCAAGGCAATTTCCAGGTCACTCATTCCACCAGTTTTCAAATAAGTTTTAATTAAAATAAAAAAATCTTATGTTGTAACTTGATGACTATTAACTCTTAATTGCATAGATTTTCCCATGTTTCTTAAGAAAATTATATGACTAAGCAAGGAGGAATCACCAGAGCTAGTGATAATTAGCATTTGCAAATAATTACAATACAAATTCTATTAATACGAACAGATTGACATCAAGCTTAAAGGCAGCATTTGGTGACATTAAAGCAAGTATTATTCAAAATAAAAATCCTTGGAAGTTCAGCTGTAAATATTGCAGATGTTATTAATATTATTCTGTTTAAATTTGATTGTAGGAAAATAGTTTCATTTAATTTCCAACAATTTTACTTTCTATTTTCAATAGGCTTTCTAGTTGATATTAGGTTGGTGCAAAAATAATGACGTAATAATGTCGTTTCTTGACGTATTTTTTAACGTCAAAAAACGACAATATTACGTCTTATTTTTGCACCAACCTAATATTATAATCTTTCAAGTAAATGAAAAATTTTTGTTCATATTCTCAGAGTAAACACAGGATTTTTAATATAATGGCTCTGGCAATTATTAAACCATTCTCAGCTTAGGAGAGTTAAACATGGCCATTGAATATTGGTGAAACATCCAAGAAATGCTGTTTCTGTGTAAATTCTCATTCCATTAACCCTGCAATCGAAGGAAGACCTTAGTCTGGATCATAGAATCATTGTTAACTATACAATCCTTTCCTTAGTGGGATAGTATGTGCTTCACCAGTGCTATATGTGATTTTGAATTCAGACATTTTCCTAGACTGGCTGCTAACCAAGACTGAAGAGCTGATTCTGTTCTATTTAGACTATAGCTAATGGGAGAAGAGATGGATTTATATCTTCCATGTAAGTGAATCTAATGAACTTCACTGGAATTTGAACTCTGCTCTCTGATTTCTCATTCTGAGCTGATATCCATTCCACTACTTGCACATTTTACAATCTCTGTAATGGATTATCCCAAATAAAAAGGTGAATTTTTGCAAATTTTATTCTTTTCAGTATCTCATTAGTTAAGGCATTGATAAAACAGGCATTAATTTTTGATTGAACCATCCTGTTAAATATCAGAAAAAAATAAATTTCTTTTGACCTTCTTATACTTAAACAGCACTGAATTTACAAAAAGTTTAAAGTTAGAATTTTAGCGGAATTCAATAGAGAGGTTTTGTGGCTATTACATCGAATTTTTTCACTTCCTTCAGGGGAAGTAACTCTCATAATTAATTTATGAAAATTAATGATAAATTGGAAGAAATTTTTGTGCAACATATTTCACCCTTTAGTAATGTTTGCATTGATGTGATTACACGTTTGCATGAAAGAGAGGGGACACTAAAATTTTAAATTTAGATTTAATTTATTGGGGTCAGGGGTATATAGCTTAACCAATTTCATAAAAAAATTAAATTTAAAATTTCAACATTCCTTGTTCTTCATGTAATCACATCAATGTAAATATCACTTTAGTCTAATTTTCTAAAATTGTTCTTGATATATAACAATTTATGTATCATTTTACATGTTTTTCTGCTACTGCATTGTAGCATAAGGATTAAAATCTGGCAAATTATGAATGTTTGCCATGTGTTTTTACAGTGTTTTTTGTTTTCTTATATTTTGCATGTATTAAGAAAGAGCAGTAATATAAACAAGTGTTTTCTTACCAGATTTATTCAAGCTATACAGCAGAACAATCCTATGATGACGAGATGATCTACTAGGATTTATTACCAATGGACCTAATCTTAACAGAAGATGCACAGATGACACCATGTCGATACAAGATTGACAAGTGAAAAAAAAATGAAACCCTCATATAAGGTAGGAAAGAAAGAATGCAAACATAGCAAAAGAGACAAACCCAGGTGTGAACTATATATTGGGAACATCAAAATCATGCAGGTACAAAAATTTAACTATCTGGGTTGTTTAATAACACATAAAACTGTTGTGACATAAAAATCTGAATGGTAAATGGTCAAGAGTTACTTCAACTAAAGTCAGGAAGTTGTCAAGAGCCATGATCACTGATGTCTTGATGTGTCATGGTAATTAAAAACTATTATGTTTAGGCATATTCAAAAGAATTGAAAACGATTCCTTTGTTACTTATTTTAGTGCGTCATTTTACTTGCAATTATTGCCATGTAATGCAAACAATAGTCAGCATTATTTAAGCAAATTAGCTGTAAATAATGCCTGTTTATAGACATTTGTCACTATATTATTACCAACTAAGAGATTTTATATTCATGTAAGTACCAAAGTAATCATTCTAAGTAACACATTTAATCAAAATGAATGGAATGTAATTTGTTGTATTATGGTTATGAAGCAAAATTGGTTAACAAAAGATAAAACATTTTCATAATTTATATATATATATATATTAGGTTGGTGCAAAAATAATGACGTAATAATGTCGTTTTTTGACGTATTTTTTAATGTCAAAAAACAACATTACGTCATTATTTTTGCACCAACCTAATGTAAATCAGGTAATGGCTTAATGCAAACTTTCAGTATTTACAAATTGAATTTGATAACCAAGTCATTTAATTGTATTTGAAACTTGATAAAATACAAAGAATTTGCAATTTTATAAGTCCTAGCCTGACATCTCAGCTTCTGTCACTTTCCCATCACTGTAATGTAGCTTCCGCATGCCTTTTATATAAATATTTTCATGGTATATTGATCCAATGAGCTTTCCTCTTTGGTACGTCAACTTTATGAATTTAAACACTGTACTAGATTGGCAGCAAGGATGCATTATTTTACAGTTAAAATGGCTAGATGCAACTGTAGGTTCTATGCTAACAGTTTCTTTTCTCAAATTTATCATTTGTGAAATTCTCTTCTAGTTTCTTGTTTTCCAGTCAAGCTTGATCTTTAAAAATTTAAATGCAATGTCAATTGTTATCTTCTGTCCTAGTTCCTGTCCTTTTATTCTTCTTACCCCTTAATATCTACCTATCTGTAATGGCATTCACCCGAGGTGGGATGAGCTGGCTCCAATATTGGAATTCCATGGTAATTTGGAATTCACAAGTGGTCCCCAACCCGCATGTACAGCACATGAGATTTGATTATAGGGGTGAAAGTTTCATGCAGGATCATACACACTATTTTTTTTGAATGGCTGATTACAGAGACCTGGTGCATTACATGCCACAAGGTCCCCAAATGACCCTCCGTAGGTTTTGGATTCAGAGTTTTCCTTCTCCTAGACCAGTTGCCATCCAAGGCTATAGAACCCAGTCTGTCCTGCTATTTACCCATAGCTGGAGATAGAAGGAGAGGATTCACACCTTTCCCAAGGGTATTAGCACATAAGTGAATGTAATGGATTCGACTGGAATTTGAACTCGGCTCTCCAATTTCCCAATCCGAACCACTATCCATTACTCCACCATGTCTCCTCAATGCCCCTTAATGCTTTTCTTTTTCTCATATTCTTTCACATTCAGTAACCACTTGTATCTTAGTGGTTTTATTGCCTTGCTTATGGTGAAATGATTAAAAAAAATATATATATATTTTTCATTGTTTTCTGATGTGACAATTTTGGTTAGTCTTGGGTTTCCTTATATTGGTAATAGAGTGAATATGTTTTTTTTTTATTTCTCTTTTTAAGAAGTCCTACATTATCCTTATAGTTTATTTTTAGTATTATTATCAACAACATAGTATTTTCTTTAACCAGACATCTGACCCATAGCTGAAAGCTAAAGCTCTCTGTTCTAAGAATGAAAAGAAATCTAGAAAATATGAAGTAACAAATAGCAAAAAAATAAAATGGAAGTGAACTTCAAACTCCACATGCGCGATTCCTCTATGTCTGCATAATAAAGGATTCTTATAATTTCAAAGACTTTAGAATACTTTTACCTGAAAACTAGGGAAATTCAGAGGATAGAAGATATCTAAAATAAATAACTATTTCAACAATGTCTTCACTGATTTTCTAGTCTGTTTATTATGTTAAGTTTTAAAAAACTGCTTTCTATATCCACAAATGTCTAAATCTGAAATGAAGACACTTGTATACAATGTATTGTATCCAACATTTTTCCATTTATTTTTATATAGGTCATGTTCAGTGGCAAACTGGCCAGGATGTCAGCTTGCCCAATAGCAAGTGGGCCCCTGATGGTGTGACACCCCTATATCAAACAAAAATGCAAGAAAACACACAACTCTTTTATCAATAAAAAGGAGTAAGAACTTTATAAAGAAATCAGAACACTATCAGTTGCTAACGTCCAATGTGAGAGGACATTTTCAAAGGTAGAGATCATAATGACAAGATCAAGAAATTTGCTGTCTGAGGAGAATTTGGAATCATACATGTTGCTATTTATCAAAAAGGAATTGTTAGATGAATTGGATGCAGAAGCAATTATTATCAGATTTGCATAATCATCTAATGAACATAAATGACTGTTTTTAATATAGTGGACTGTATTCAATGCTTTATTGTACACTAAATTATTAGTTTATTATTTAAACTATTAGGTTGGTGCAAAAATAATGACGTAATAATGTCGTTTTTTGACGTATTTTTAACGTCAAAAAACCACATTATTACATCATTATTTTTGCACCAACCTAACAACAACCAATCTCCTAACATTTTGTATTTACATTTGCTATCTACTGCCAGCAATATGAACAGTGTATGTACACTGTAAAATGATAGAATTGTAATTATAGATGGAGTCTACTTTGTGTACTGGCAAACAATATTTTTAGACTTAGTCCAGCACTGATCATGTAACTTTACATGATCTAGCTCTCCAGTTTATTTATTTGTTGGGTTTGTAAAATTCATCTGCTCTCATATATATATATATATATATATATATATATAGAGAGAGAGAGAGAGAGAGATTGGTCACATGATGTTAGGCGGTCTCTCATTGGTTAATAAAACTACATGGTTTCAGAAAAAGCTGACCACCAAGAGAAGGGACTGAACCTTCTCTGAAGCAACACACAAGAAATTCTCTCTGCTGCCAATGGTACCAGTTGCTGAGGGTTTTAAAGGTAGAAGCTATCTAGCCCTATTTCACTCCACCAGATATATTCTCCCAATATATTCTCTATATATAGGAAAGGACACAGTGTTTATGTTAACTATTGTATACATGCTTAGGTGTAGATAAATATCTTTATTAAATGTTAATAGTCTTATTTGTGTCAGTCCCAAAGTGGGATTAGCACAATATCTTTAATAGCTATGAACTGCTGTGTTTCTTAAGATAATAGTTTTACCACTGCAATCTCTTCAGTTTTGAATTTAGAGTTCTCTTTCTAGATCAATTCCTCTACTAAGGCTAGAAAACCACCCTATAATTTTGTCCATAGCCTGTAGAAGAATGGCATTAGTGTAAAGGGAACAGCTTTAACCAAAATTTGAACTCAACTGCATATCTTTTTTTTTTGTAGCACTAACTTTTATGCCATTGACATATCCTTTTATTCTAAAATTACTTAAAATCAGATCTTCTATATCTCAATAAAGAATTAACCATTTATTAAACAAAACTTAAATGATTATCGCTGATAAAGAGGTGAATTAAAATATTAAATATTTACAACATTTCATCTGTTTCCTCTGGCCTTTGTCAGGTGTCTATCAATCCAAGTAACCTTTATGGAATTTCAAACTAATAGATAGGTTTGCCAATCATCCTGTTCACATTCCACCCTAGTCTTTTGAACAGGAGTAGAGGTTTATCCATTATTTCCTCTGCAGGACTGGATTTCCCATTCCATCTAAAGTCTGGTTGACTCAACAGAATCATGTTAGTGGAAAACAGGAGACCATGAAGTCACTGTCCTTGAGGTTACTATCAGTCATGCTGGTAGAAATCAAAAAGGCTTATAGAGAGAAATTTAAATTTAATTTTTAAAAAAGGTGTCAAAATTAACACTTCCTTGGATCAAAATGTTATTCTCAACAGTTCTGTGCATAATCAGAGTGTAGTTGAGTAGGCCTTCAACTGAAATGTAAGTACTATCCACCTTTCCTCAACAGTCTTTAACAGGATGCAGTGACATGTTCTCATCTTGGAGTAGGATAGAGAAAAAAAAATGATGTTCTGGATTTTCCAACATAGCAACATTTTTTTAACTAACTTAGTAGTGGAAGTAGACAGAACATTCTGATGTTTCCCTTGTAGCAATAGTTTAAACTGGTCAATTTTTGTCCTTACATTTCAGAGTACCTTTTCATTGCATGCATGCATATAAACACAGATGCATACCTTGGCATTAGACAGACATGCATCTTGATGTTGCATGCACACACACACACACTCATTATATATATATATATATATATATATATATATATAAACATTGTGTGTGTGCAATTCCTACCTTGGCATTACATACACACAGTCAAATTTCATTATACAAGGCTGTTTTCACAATTGGTATTAGTGAATCAAATGTTGGTAAAATATATAATGATATAGTTATTCAGGTTTATACCTTTATTTCAGACCTATAATGATGTTCATGGTCTAGATTCAACTTCAAGAAAAAAAAATTGATATTGTAAAGTTATTGAATAATGAGAACATATTGGAAATTATAAACGAAAAAAAAAGTGGGATCATAGAACAAACAAAAAATTGAAAACATTGTTAAGATATGGACAAGTGAGAAAAAAGTAACAATGTCACCAAAACAACTTTAGGAAAATGAAAGTGATTTTCAAAGCAAGTGAATAGACAAGCACAAGGTTTGAAAAAGCTGGTGTCGTGAATGCAAATGGAGAAAAAATGCTGGATATTAATTGTCAACCAACAGGACATAGAAGATGACAGCAGAGGAAATGTTTTTGCCTTTTTATTGTAGGTGGTAAAATTATCTGAACCTTTAAAGTTGATTATGTCAGGACAGATACAGAGAATTATTGTAATTTCTGGAACAAAATTTTATTTAAGTAGTACCAAGGAGCTTTAAACTATCAAGTCTTCATACGAGATAATGCTTCTTCGCATTCTAAAAAGCTGACTATTTCACACATTGCCAAAAGAGATTTCAAAGACACCAAATTAATGGGATGAACTCCTTTTATTTTTATGCCATGTTTCTTCAGAACCTAGGTAATTATGGTTCTACAGATTTATTTTCTCTATTATCTGTAAATTGCCATGCATTGTTCGAAAAGCTAGAGTGGTTTCCTGTTGCCTTTTCCATGGTTTAGTACTCAGTTTTCCTTCTCTTAAACTGGCTGCCACTGAAAGCTAATGAGTCCAGTTGACTATTTAATCCATAGCTAGGGAGAGAAGAGAGATTCATGCATTTGATCCCTATTCTCCAGCTATACTTTTGATAAGATCCATTACACTACCTACATATACCTCTCTCTCTCTCTCTATATATATATATATATATATATATATATATCCTTTTTTAAAAAAATAAGAGAAAAATATATGATCATGAAAACAAGAAAGATTTCTGAGAAACCATAAAAACTAAGAATTAAATTCTGTATATACTTTTTAGTCAATAAGAACATATCAGAAGGTTTGTTTGATAAACAATCATTACAATGGCAAATACTACCAAAATACTTGAGAAGTAGTTGTAGACTTACATCTTATTTTTTAAGCATTTAGAAAATAACAACAACTCCCATCACCACTCCTGTAAATTTGAGAAAAAGATTTTCATGAGTCATTCTAACCAATGAAAACCTTGTATTCAAAAGTGTTCACACCTCTATGTGAAATTAGATTCTGAATCCTCTTATGGATATAAAAATAGAAGCATACTTCTTGAGGCTCAAACCAATTTGGGAGCCCAGTTTGTACTACACATGCATGTAGACAGACACACACACACAAAATGGAAGATATGACAGCAGTCGCCAACTAAGGCCTTGTCCATGCACACAAGGGAAGGGATTAAACAGTAATTGCATATAAAGCCTTTGTCTCTGAACTCACAAACGCATTAGGCTGACCATTGTAAAGTAAGTATACATTTCACAAATCCCTAAAGACCCTTAACTACTTTACTAAAACTTCACTGCAAGGGAAATTGATCATTTTATTTTTATTGTATATTTGTAAAAAGAATTATATAAATGTTATTTCAACTGATGTTCAGCTTCTACTTTTCCTTCTGAAAATAACCATTTTTATGTTTCATTTAAAAGATATTGTTGTTGTCAAACGTTTGGAATCCTGACACTCAAATAGCAACAAAAAACTTGTGTAGACAGATCTCAACTGTTTGAAGTTATATCAAAGTTGAAACACTAAAAGAATTAACATAAAAAATATGTCACTGAATGAAAGACTAATAAATGTTATAGAATATTAAGGACCCCATATTAACAAACAAATGATAGAATAATTTATTTGGTTTTATAGGATATTATAGTTATCAAATGTGCTTCTTTAACTCATAATTTTTGGATTTGTTTGTAATAAAAAAAGAAAAAAAAAAAAAAAAGGTTATGTTGCATTTTGCATAAGAAAGCCTGGCACTGCCAAAACAAGTTACAAGGTGAAAACATGCAAGATATTATTTACATTATTTACATTCGGACTATTGTCCTCATCTTTATTGTTGTTACCACAGCAACAAACATTATTAAGCTACAAAGGATAAGCTAATATTTATTAATCCACCCACGAGGATTAAATGTGGCACAAGGCCGGTTTAATGTGGGTTGCCCGCGAGCCCGTAGGCTCGGCCAAAAATATGACCTTTGAACCCGCCTGGACGGGTTCAGGTCCTGTCTACCTCCCCGAAGGAAACCTTGCCCTTCGGCAAAGCTTCCTCCGAGTTCCTCCCTGCATTAGGGAGTTCGACAGAACCCAGCCCGCATGATCACAAAGCACAGATACTACACTTTGAAAGGATAAGCTGTGGATAGCCATGCTTGCCCAGATCCTGAAAGGACATGTCACAGAAATAGTAGTAAAACTTCTCTAGTGATCAAAAAGTTGGAAGAGCTCTTTCCAGTGTTGATTAAATAAAGTTTTTTTGTGTAATGCTTGCTTACAATGAACTATTTGGAATCACATCTCAGACCTCTTGTTTTGTCCTCACTACTAAGCCAAACCCAAATGTTTATTTTATTCATTGCTTTCTGGCATAAAAGTTTCGGCACTTCCGGTATAGTAAAAACTCTGGATCATTTGTTTATTACAGAACCACATTTCTATTGTATTATGATATGAGGTAGGGTAAGAGGTATCCTGAACAAACCTGGAAAGCATTTCAAAGAAGTAATAGTAGTAATAATTGTGGTAATATTATGTAATAGATTCGGCATTATGGCAATTCATAAGCTTTAGAAATTCTATGAAAGTGAGTCGATTTAAAAGAAATGACCAAAATAAAAGCCAGATCATTGCACTTAGCATTCGCTTCGTCCTCATGCCAGATCTTTGTCAGGATAAAAATTTATTAAGCAAAATGCGATGGACAGTTTGAAAAATTGCCACATTTGAAAAGCAGCTTGTTCTTTGTCCATCAAAGAAAAAGCCCAACTTTTGTATTGAATGCTAGCTTTCACAAGGGACAAAGCTAAGAGCAGTGGTGGGGAATAGGGGTAGGAAAAGGTGGGTGATCATAAAATAAAGAGCTGGTGGGAGGAAATGGGCTGGAGTCCGAAATAAGCAACTCAAGTCTCACATCAATAGGCCTATTTGAGGATCATAAACTTGTATTCAATCCTAGATATATAGATTTGTAGTCATTTCCTTTGCTGCTTTGTACTCAGCTCCTGTGTGTAGTGGTGTGGGTTTGGATTGCAAGAGGTTGGGGTAAGTTTCATGCACTGACCACATTGGTGGTGGGGGTAGTGGACAAGGCCCTGCATACCACTTAATACATTGATGGTTGAATCAGTTCATATGGTCCAAGCAATTAATCGCAACAAAACTTTGACCCCCAGAGTAGCATTAACGAACGGAACATGTCCATTACGAAATCAACTGACCAGACACCACCTCACTCCACACTTTGTGAAGGACAATATCTAACCCTCCTCTACACTACTCGGCTCAGCGTTTCACTATTGCATGGCTTCTTTAACTTGACAAGCACCTCACTGACAACACATGCTACATGCATACACTTGCCCTGACCAGAATTCATTGCTGACCTTACTGACCTCTGCCGAAAACCCTAGTCTTCTCTATTCCACTTTTTCTTATTTTCATATTCTTCACAAAATGTTTCTGTTGTTTTGTTCTTTTATCTTTATTCCTTTTCTCGATTACATTCTCATATCCTCTTTACATCCACGTCCGTTCTCCTTATTCTCCTCCCACTGTTTATTCCTTTCTACTCTCACTATCACAAAGTTATCAACTTTACTCTCTCGTTCGTACCTTTTCCTACTATTTCACATTCTCAGTTATCTTCTGCACCTTACTTGTACACTAATTCCATGTCAGCATTACATTCATTCTCTGCCATATTTTTATCTTTTTTTACTGTCTGCTCAGAGGACAGTAGCTAGTACAGTGACCCAAAGAGACATTCTATGTTCCAAACATTTTATTTATTTATATATATATAATTTTTTTTTTCTAGATTTGGACTAAACATCATTATTTGTGTTTCAAACTATAAGATGCATTCACTGTTTTGAGCCATTCATCAGATTATTGAATTAATGCTGAAAATGTCTGAGGTCCTATCTGTAAAGAGAAAGACACTGAAAGAAAGAGACAGAGAGACATATATCTGCAAACAGTCTAAATACTCAAATATGTGGTATTCAAAGATCATTATTTTTAATTATATATATATATATATATATATATATATATAAAATGTATTCAAAATCCATTATTTTTAATTATATATATATATAAAATGTATTCAAAATCCATTATTTTTAATTATATATATATATATATATATATATATATATATATATATATATATATACATATATATATATATTAGTTTGGTGCAAAAATAATGACATAATAATGTCGTTTTTGACGTATTTTTTAACGTCAAAAAACGACATTATTACGTCATTAGTTTTGCACCAACCTAATATATATATAATGTATTCAAAATCCATTATTTTTAATTATATATATATATATATATATATATATATATATATAATGTATTCAAAATCCATTATTTTTAATTATATATATATATATATATATATATATATATATATATATATATATATATAATGTATTCAAAATCCATTATTTTTAATTATATATATATATATATATATATATATATATATAAATATATATATAATGTATTCAAAATCCATTATTTTTAATTATATATATATATATAATGTATTCAAAATCCATTATTTTTAATTATATATATATATATATATATATATATATATATATATATATATATAATGTATTCAAAATCCATTATTTTTAATTATATATATATATATATAAAATGTATTCAAAATCCATTATTTTTAATCATATATATATATATATATATATATATATATATATATATATTTTGAACAATAAAAAAAATTAAAATACTCAGACACACTGGGTTGTAGATTAATATTCTTTCGTTTTTTTTATTATTATTCCATTTAGATTCCTCGACTAGTTTCGGCCGAAATGGCCATCATCGGGAGGAGATATTAGATTGGTGCAAAAATAATGACGTAATAATGTCGTTTTTTGACGTATTTTTTAATGTGTAAAAACGACTTTATTACGTCATTATTTTTGCACCAACCTAATATATATATAATGTATTCAAAATCCATTATTTTTAATTATATATATATATATATAATGTATTCAAAATCCATTATTTTTAATTATATATATATATATATATATATATATATATATATATATATATATATATATATATATAAAATGTATTCAAAATCCATTATTTTAATATATATATAATAAATTTTTCTGGAATTTCATTTTATTCCACTCTTTAATTTCATTTTGTCAAAATTACTACAGCTTTTTTTCAACACTTTCAAACTTTAAGCAACGTCTGGCACTCAGCACTTCTCCTTTTACACCTTCCCCCTCCCCATTGTGCATCCCTTATCAAGAAAAATTCTGACTCACACAATGAATAAAGAGCACCTTTGTAGTAGGTACCTCAGATTACGTAGATTTTCTGATGCTCCCATCTCTATTATTATATTTATCAATTCGTTTTTCTATTTCATTTTTTCTTCGAATTTATCATCATTCAGATTCATTACTTTTTGCTACTCTTTCTGAATGCCATCCCTCCTCATTTTATCTATTCAACAATCTCATCTTTGGAGCTCGCCTCTTGTTTCCTTTTCTTTCTTCTGTTATTTCTTTAGTATTTATTTCAGGTTTCTTGATCAATTTTACTTTTTAAATTTATTTCCAGTTATCCTTACAGTGTTTCCAGACATTTTTTTTTTTTTTTCACAACCATATTTTTCCGATTTTTAGCGGCTCGGATTGAAGAATCGGATAGTCGAGTTCGAATTGCAGTTAAAGCCATTACATTCACTTACGTACTAATACCCTTGGGAAAGGTATGAATCCTCTTCTCCCTCCAGCTATGGGTAAATAGCAGGACAGACCGGGTTCTATAGCCTTGGATGGCAACTGGTCTACTGCAGAAAGAAATGGCACCCTACTGCAGGAAAAAAATGTCTGCATCGTCAGCGTGTATCACGCATGGCACGTAACTGACTTACTCAGTAAGATCGCCTTTTTGTCTAGCTATTTATACATCCTTTTCCTGTCATTTACAGTGTAACCCGGATATAAGAGAAACCCTGATATAAGAGAGATTTTCTCGGGTCCCAAATTAGAGCCTGTATTAATGCATATATAATAGACCAAACCCGGATATAAGAGACTTCTTTTCCGGTCCCGACAACTCTCTTATATCCGGGTTACACTGTATGTACAATGTTTTTCTTTCTATTTCATCTTCTTTTTAGTTTCTCTTAATTTCTGGGTTTTCTGTTCTCTTGTATCTGATATATATATATATATATATATATATATATATATATATATATATATATATATATATAAAAAGTTACACTTTTTGTTTTTAATTTACGCTCCGTTTTTTACCAATTATTTTTCTTTACTCTTTTTTTTTTTTTTTTGGCACTCGTCAATATACTTTTCCTTTTTTTTTACTGCTTTTTATCATTATTTTGTACACCTTTCATTCATTCCTTACTCTTAAACAGAAACTGCTTCTCCCGTCTCTTCGACCTGACGCTTCATTTTTCTTTTTCAAACTCTTTTACCACTTCGCTCGCATTTTACCCCCGTCTATTTCTCTGTATCACTTACCGACTCCTCAGAAACTAACAGCCATTGCCCGTAGCACGTAGGTCAAATGGGGCCAAGCTGTATGCCCGCAAGAGAACCACTAAAGGCCGACCTCTACGAAACCAAAGTCCAACAAAGAGGAAACAATCCCCGCAGACGTGTTAGAGGTCAGACCCCGCTTATAGGCAATGGCGTAGATGTTTCTGTCTGTGCGCGGTTGTGATACGGCTTTTCTTTGCCGCTACCGAAAATCTCTGGTGTCGATACCTTTATTATTCGTAAATTGCATTGCGTATCTAAAGTGACTGCAAATTCACTGACGGGAAGCCGTTTGAGGTGTCGGCAATTTCTTGCCCCAGGTAAGAAACGGAGAGGGCAGAGAATATTTGCTTCACTTTCCGAATTTGTTTACACTGGATTACCATAAATTGGTACATAGGCTCTCTATGTAGAACGGGTTCACTTACCGAAATTTTCTGTTTGTCTATCTATGAGTCTGCTTGTTAACAAAAATAAAATAAAATAGCTAGTTTGCTTCTCGTACCAGTAATAGGGTTCGAATCCAGGTAAAGAGTATAGCTTTAAAAAGCCGATGTTTTAAGCATAACTGTCTTACTAATATCACACATTTTATTCCTAGTACTAGTCAATATATTCATATTTACTCGTAAAATCTCCAATATCAGCAGAGACTATCATTTTCCATCGAGGTGCGGGTATCACAAAGTAAAACAATGAATTGCGAAGTAGATATTTACCCGGCCTCCCTACAATGGCTGAATGTGACGCAAGATCGTTTTTACACGGAGAGCGTTATATGCATAATTACGCATATGAACCAAAGACAAATATAGTTTTTTTGCCCAACTCCCGCTGTCATCAGTATTACACAGACCCAACCACTTTAGTGCAATGATAAAGGTACTGCCAAAGGGTTGGAATCCCCAGGACTCAGTAACTTCTTCCACCTAAAACGAGGAGAAACAGACCCCCACTTACAGCACAGGAGCGTTAACCACGCCTCAGTAACCCTCATTATGGTAAAATATAGCAGTTTCATTATAAGGAAACATTCGGCATTCACTGCTCTAGAGGCCAGTGCTACTTCCGGTTGAAATTCATTAAATTTTTTTTTCTCTTAAGACATTTTTTCATGAAAATAGGTTTCTCAAGTCTTCTATTATTGTTCATTTCCAGTATGGATGGGTCATTTTTTCCCTTTTGCCCGAAATAGTGTCGAACGTTAACTCTTCGAGATACATGTGCTATCCATTTTAGTTCTTGCTGTTGTTGAAAGACGCCAAGCGATATGGTTTCTTTTATTTGGTACAGTTCTTTGTGATTCAGCAGCGACGGTCTACAAGGTTCGAAGAGGAATGCGCCTCTCTAAGTCTTCATTCGCGTGAAGCCATTTTTAATCACTGATCAGAGAAAAACGGTGACAGGAATGGAAACCAATTAAAGTTCTCTTTTATTGCCCCCTTTGTTTTTCGCTCAACTTCTTTACATTTACGATAAATGTTTTGTTATTGTTTTGTATTTGATTTCAATGTTTCTGTTTTTATTGCTGTTATTACAACTGGTACTACCTGTGGAAATTTCACGGTTTTCTTATTTGAATTTTCTTATGAAGCAATTATTTATCTAACGATTGAATAGCTCCTTGCAACTATAAAATACCAGTGGAATTTTTCCTATTTTTAATTCGTTAAATATTTGAGCTTAATCACTTCAAGAAAATATTGCAATAATAATGAATGAAGGTCATTTAGAATTTAAAAAAAAAAAGAATACAAATAAAAACATTCAAAATAGACACACTGAGAGTCACTGAAACAGAGGTTAAACGCACGAAAATGTTATCGTTTTCTAAATCTATCCTTTATTTCTTTGCTATTATTAACGTGTATACTTTCTTTTTCTCACTAAAACCAAACAGCGTTTCTGGTATATGTTTTTGTGGTATTTCCTCGCAATCAAAACGGAATGGTTCATTATTTATCTAAGGTAATGACAGGGCGTAACGCATGCGCTAACTAACGGAAGAACAGGCAGAATTAATATTACACTTTTTTTGTTGTTTCCATTTCTAAATTACCCTTTCTACGAACCTTTCTGTCAGTCAGCCTGAATCTATTCATATATTAATTACATACCCCAGTTCAAATCCGTATCTATCACCATATCTACATGCTGACTGCTGTTCTGTGGAAATCAAATTCTTTCATATCCATGTTGATAGATGCACGAACATGAAAGGACTTTGAAAGATTCGTATCGATTATCAATCTGTCTTTATCCACTCAGTTACACTCACGAGTAATCAACATGATATTGCCAGAGATAAGCAGATTGCGTATACGCAGATTTCACTGTTAATGTGTTTATGAGGGCAGATCGATAAGTACATCGCCTGGCACATCGTTATCAGCCGAATTTTGGATACATATTCAGTATATTATGTTTCGCCTATATGATTAATATTCACCAATGTGTTCATTCGTATTTGTTATGAAAATATTTTTTATCATTTGTCTGCGCAATTATACATCTCTTCTTCGATAAATATTTTTTGACGCATGCAGTAAACATTTCGGAATTGTCCGAGAAACGGTTATATTTTTAAAAACTGCTCAATAGTTTAAAAAAAAAGAAATAAATAATCGAAGTTGCAGATCTATTCAATATTTAAAATATTATAAGCAACCTTTCCCGTTACCGTGGTTTCTACCAAAAGGTTTCTTTAGACACTCAAAAGTTCAATTGCTTTAAAACAATTGACCTTTTCACTGCCTGAAGAAAACTTGATTGGAGAAAACCACGGTAGCAAAAAGGTTTATCACACACACACACACACACACACACACATATATATATATATATATATATATATATATATATATATATGATAAAATAATTTTAAGGTATGCTATATATATCGGTTAAAGGGCTCAATAACAGGGATAGAGTATATGTAAATACAAAAGTAGTCATTGAAGTCAACATTCAGAGGCGACAGTATTTCATGCTAAACGCAATAGTCAGGCATGACGATTGCATTTAGCATGAAACAGTCGCCTTCGAGTGTTGACATCTATATATATATATATATATATATATATGTGTGTGTGTGTGTGTGTGAGGGTAATAAAATATAGTTTTAAGGCATGTTATATTTATTTATTTAAAGTGTTCAAGATCAGGGATTGAGCGTATATAAATATAGAAGTGAACATTGAAGTCAACGCCCAGCGGCGTCTGTGTTTCTTGCTTAAACGCAATCTTCAAACCTGAAGATTTGCGTTCAAGCCTGTCGAAGCTGTGTGTTGACCTCAATATCCACTATATATATATATATATATATATATATAATATATATATATATATATATATATATATATGCATGCAATTTTTACAGTCCCTTACCCCTACCAAACGGAAAAAACGAAAGCATACTAGAAAAACTATATATAAAAGAATTCAATTTTTTTTTGTCTGTCATATTCAAAGAAGTATCTTTGAACGAACGGTTGCTGTCATTATATATTATATATTATTAAATATAATAGACAATGAATGTCTTATGTCTGATCATGAGCCGTTCGAATGTTTGCTTTGATTCCTGGTGTAAATAATAAAAAAATTGTCTAACATTTGGATAATTTTTTTTTTTATTAATTTGGTCTTAAGCTTCAGGATCACATCCTCAGAGTGGTTATACAGATATGCGACAAAGATAGCCACCGTCAATTATATTTTGTTATTTTGGCAGAAAACTTCACCAAAAACTTCACCTCCCAACTTAAAAACCATATCAATAAACTTATTACTGCTAACAATGCTGACAAAGGATCCTGTAAAATTTAAATGATTATAGGTGACTCACATATACGCACAGTAAAAAGAATCTTCAGTTATTGGAGGCAATCTTCATTAAAACGAAGCAACCCACACTCAACAAAATTACATTTCAAACTTGTCACATTATATTGCATCTGGACACTGGTTCTGTTGTAATACTTCGGTCTATCACGTGGTATGACGTCATAGAACCGCATCTTGAATTTAAGTTCTGCGTCTGTTTTTCCGCGACCGTTATCATAAAAGGTAATATAGTCATAAAAGATTCTATTATATTACTTATTACTGCCTGAGAATTGCGTGACGGTAACCATATTATATATATATATATATATATATATATATATATATATATAGACTTTATTTTTAGTGGATACTCGTATTTGAGTAGACGATCCGTTTATTTATTAAACAGCATATTAATTTAATTAATTAGCATATTATTATTAATTTATTTTCGCCAACTGGCCGAATATACTCTTTAATAAATAAATCAACGTTTGCCAGGCTCATTAGTTTTTAACAAAACATACTATTGGTGTAACTTAGATGCTAAAATGATTCCTTCACTCTATTAATAAAATACATCATTTTTAAAAATATAGCTAGAAATGTTTTCTTTTTCGTAAAAAATAAGGTGTATCTATCTCCACTGGCACTTTGACTTTCGCTGACTTAAGTCGGGCTAAATTTAATTTGCCCTTTTTCAACTGATACATTATACTTACCTTATACTGTACGGAATAAATTATTTAAAATGAACATTTGAGAACAACTTGAAATAAACACGTGTTCCTTGAAAAACGGGGCATACAAATCAGAGATTTTAAAAAGATTATAAAATTAAAGCAAGAAATGCATTGCCTATTAAGTATAACTCCAGCTAAGACAGTGCTCATATCTACGCAGCCCGACTAGCCACTTAATTTTTTTCTTTCTTTCTTTTCTTCTTTATTATGAACAACATCAACGAAATGTAGGATCCAGCTGAAGCCAAGAATGAAAACGATGTATTATGAAAGATTTTTGTTGCTTTGAAATAGATATACTTGAATGATGACCGACTCGGGCTAAGCTCGACCCCCGGCGTCACCACTGATAGAGAGCGAGAGAAGGAAATACATTAGCGACATCAGGTCCCTGAAGATTTCACGTTTTGCGTTCATTGACCAGCTTTTGAATCCTAAACTACCGAGATGAATTCAAGTATAGTGCGCACGCTGATTAATTTTAACGTCACCAGAAAAATACCTGTGTATAGTGTGACCCCCACCCTATTTTTTGCGTAAAAACAAAAGATCATAAAAACTTGACTGATACTCGAGTACATACGATAACGAAGTACATAAGGGTGAGACAAAATAATATGAACACCTTGCTAAAATAGCAATTATTTCAATTCAGGCATTTCCATCAAACCGGCATAAAAGCTCAGTACTTAATTCCTTTACCTTGCTTTTCTACTTAATTAAGTCATTATTTATCTTCAGGTAAATGAGTTACTTATTAAAATAAGCGACCTGTCGGATTTTCAAAGAGGACACATATTAGGTTGGTGCAAAAATAATATTTTTTGACTTTAAAAAATACGTCAAAAAAAACGATATTATTTTTGCACCAACCTATTAGTTGGTGCACGACTAGCAGAAGATATCTGTGACCAAAACGTCTGAATTATTGAATGTGTCACGAGCTGTAGTGTAAACGGTTATGACAACTTACACAAAACAAGACAAAACATCAGCAAAGAGTAATAATGGACGGAAACCGACGAGATTTAAAACGAACTGTGCCCCCCCCCAAAAAAAAATATATATATATCAGAACTACTGCATAGTAAAAGTGACATTAGAAGTCATTACTTAAGTAACCGATGCAGTTTCTACACGCACAGTACGTCGAGAGCTCCACAAAGCTGGTATCCATGGAAGGGTTGCCATTCTTAAACCTCTGATCATAGAATCGAACGCAAGTTTGCGAAAAAAAAATAGTGTGATGTTCGCAAAAATTGGATACTCGAAGAATGGAAAAACGTTATTTGTCTGATGAGTCTTACACGTTATTTCCTACAAACAGGCGTGTTTATGAACGGAGAACACTGCGTGGGGCTATGATCTGGATTACATAGTCCCGTCAGTCAAACATGGAGGTGAATCAGTAATGATTTGGGCGGCAATTTCCTGGTATTCTTCGGGTTCTATCATCACTCTTAATGGTAGAATAACTGCAGATAAATATCTCGATATTCTCAATGACAATGTCTTTATAATGGCGACCATGCTGTTGCCAGAAAGTGCCATATTCCACAAAACACTGCAAAAAAAGTGAAGTCATCGTTTGATGAGTATCATGACGTAATTAAACATTTTGCATGATCTCAGCATAATTGTACCATTATGGGGAGTTCTAGAACAGAGAGTAAAGGGACATATATACTCCCCCATCACTGCTGAAGTAACTTTCCGAGATTTTATTGAAGAATAGGACAAAATTCCACTGGAAACAAGTCAAAACTTATTTGATCCCATTCTATGTAGAATCAAAGCTGTTTTAGAGGCTTTTCGGAAGACGCGTCGGCAAAATCTAAGATTTTTTTCCAATTGTCATTTTATAGGTTACTGAGTGAAAGAAAGTGAGAATAAAAAGAGCATATATGCAGTGGCGGCGAGAGGGTGGGGACAGTCGGCACAAATGTGCCGGGCCTCAAGAAAATAAATACCTTGGGGTGGGGGCTTCTTTACAAAAAGTAGATAACAAAATTACGAACTGGTATTTAATTGAAAAAAACAAAACAAAACAAAAAAACAAAAAAAAACACGAAAACTAAAAAAAGTTCCAAAGCAGTTTAAAAGTGCATTTTTCGAACTTTCATTGAAGCAAAATGTGCGATTTCTTCAAGGTCTAATTCTCATGCCAAAACAATTTCGATCGCAAGGGTTACAAAGTTGGTAAGGCGGTCTTGAAGCATTGTTATGCGTTGATAGTTCTTTATACGTTTTAAAAGATTAAAAGAGCAGCCTCTACGAAATTTTGGGAATGTAAAAAATGTCGTTTTATTAGAATGACATGCATAAATATTTGTCACAAAAATACAACTAAAGACCTTAATAGAAAAAAAATGATATTTAACAAATCACAACGCTACCAGAAAGACAAGTTTAAACTTTACAGTCTTGTAAGACACGCTAGATAGAGATTGTTTGTCCTAGCACGTCCGCTTCCGACTGGGGGCCCTCAAAATAATCTGAGTGCCAGACCTCGGAAATTCTCTCCCCGGCTCAGTAATATATAGACAGATATAGATAGATAGATAACGATATATAATTTTCTATAATTTTACATGTCAACAAACAGGATTTATAAAAAATATGACAAACTGGAAAGGTTTTTTGTGACGAGTTTCATCCGACTGGACTTTGTTGACGTTGCCTCGTCTACACATACGCACGAAACGAAAAATAGACATTTTTGAATTTTATTTTATTTTTTTTCTCAATCTAGGCTCTTACAATTCTTGGTAGATTTTATATTTTCACAATGTAGGATAGTCAGGGATAAAGATGGAGGAGAGAAAAAGAATACATATGAATTTGGCTTAATTGAGAAAAAAAATTATTTAAAAAATTTTTAAACAAACTTTGTCTAACGTTTCTTGCGCATGTGTAGACGTGGCACCATCAACAAAGCCCAGTCCGATGAAATCCTAACGGACGAAACGCGTCACATACAAACAAAAAAAAACAAAAAAACTTTCCAGTTTGTCGTATATATCTCCAATATGTGTTTCAGTTTTTAATCTATATTAAAATGAATCATTCATACAAAAGGTAAATTAGTAAAGTTAATGATATAAAATGGCGAATTTACTTCGCTAACTAAATTTTAAAGATGCATTTAACCCACTAACCACTCGATCAGTGTTATGATCATTGTTTTTAAAATTATCACCTGTATTGGGTCTTCCTTAAATATGCAAGTACTTTCGACGTATCCTTTGATCATCATCAGAGATGGAAACTATTTTCTTTTTGTTAAAATTCAGATAGCATCCGAGACGAAAAAATAATGAAAATTGAAATAACATTTTTTTTCTTAAATGTGTTATTGATAACAGATACAAACTTGTGAATCGTACAGTCGCAACGCTAAGATTGAATTTTTGAAAGTTTTCAGTTGACAATATGAATACAATAACGTTTCCTAAATTCTTCTAGCTCTAGGGACATTTAGTTTGTTGTTAATAGTTACTTTGTTTTCAATAAATTCATTTCGTTGAAAAGTCCACATTGAACGAAACGTCCGCTAATATTAGGTTGGTGCAAAAATAATGACGTAATAATGTCGTTTTTGACGTATTTTTTAACGTCAAAAAACGACATTATTACGTCATTATTTTTGCACCAACCTAATAATATAGGTTTCCTATATATATATATATATATATATATATTGGATACCCCCGCCCTATTTTAATTCTTGTGCTCTTTTATTATTCCTTGGTAGACCTCCAAAGGATGGAGAATGATACAATATATATATATATATATATATATATATACACTTCCTCCCCCTTCTCTTCAATACATTTTAAAATATGACAGTTTTTACTTCAATAATATAATTTTGTACCGCGAGATAAATATTTTACAAGGTAAACTTTAAAAAGTGACAATAGAAACCTTTTTTTTTTTAAATAAACATGATTAAAAGCAGCTGATCAAATAAATCTATGTTAGCAAATACATCAATATGTCTAGAGTTAATTTTGATCTGAAATTATCACCGTATAATGTTTCACCTATATAGTTAATATCTATCAGAGAATCAAGTGCATTGTTAAGAAAGAAAATTATTTCTTCTTACGAATTTTTGTGGGTACAGGTGTTTTAGTTGCTATTGCTGTTTTTTGTTTTGTTTTGTTTTTTTTTAAGTTTTATAAACAGTGTAATTAACAACTGGCAAAGTGGGACCTCCCGAGCTACGCCGGTTTTTTCACTATTTTAAAAAAAAAATGAAAACAGTGATAAGAACTCAAACATGTCTAGCCAAGAAAAATAACCTTTATCGTAAAAAGAAATAAAGTCAGATTAAAATATTCATAAATAAAAATAGAAAATTATGTTGATAAATGGTTTTTGGCGTCTTTATTTTTTTGCCTTAAGGTTGCTGACTTACTGATTTCCGTACATCTGGTTGACAATGGAATTAATAATTACGTCATATGGATTTTTTTTTGTTACAATTTTACACACCCTTTCAAGATTGATCAAATAGAATAGTCTTTGACATCAGTGGTCAAATAAGAATCGCTATTTCAACATATTCAAATCCAAAGATTCATAAGACATGTGTATCTGCATCCAGTAATTCTTTTAAATATCAGGAAAGCATAGCTGTATCTAAAAGATTTTAATTTTTTTTTTTTTTTTTTTTTTTTAAATTCAGTTCCCTTTTCAAAGTTTCCCGCCAGTCTTTCGTTGCTGACATTCAGAAAATAAAGCATGAGTTATGAATACGCCATAATCAGTGATTGGAGACGGGGAGAAAATGAGAGATGACTCACAATGTCCACCTTTGTTATCATAAAGATGACATTTCAACGGATCAGGCTCGGATGTGTTTCAGCCACGGATTTTGTTGAAGAAATACGATATATTCACAGCGCATTTATTATCCCTGCTCTTATATCTTTTTCTAGTGAGTCTCTTACCTGGCGTATTCAACACTATTGTCAGGACTTCAAGATTTAGAATAAGTCCAGGTAATTTTGAATGTTATGTTCAAATCATTTTTCTTATTATTTATAGTTTTATATATGTATATTATTCGGCTTTTATTTATAGTCTGTCGCTTTCCTTTTTTTTTTCGGTTAATTCTCTCCATATTTCAATTACGTCTGTTGTAAGACGCCACTAATAAGGTTGCAAAGGTATTCCTTTGATGAACAACACGAAACAAGTCGCGTGCGGTTGAAACTGAACAAGAATGATGAAGGATGTAGCTCATCCGTCAAAGATGTCGTTTCCAATGTCAGTTGATTTTTATTTCAACCATCGCTCTAAATAGTTTTCGGGCTTCTGTTTTGTTGTTTACGATATTCCTCGGTCGAAGTTCAGGTTTAAATAATTTTTGTAATTAACTCACCCTCAAGAAAGGCGATAATCCCACTAATGTGCAAGAGTGGGGAGGAAGAGAATGAAAAATACTTGTTAGAAGGAAGCGGAAACACAATCCTCAACAGGAAACGAGATAAACCTCTACCCCTTCCCAAAGACTGGGGAGGAGTGTGAAACACGACAATAGGCGAACTTATCTACTGTTGAGGAGAAAAATTAGTAAATAAAATTTCAGAGTTTAAGTGAAGACGTTCGGAGTACAGAGTTGAAGTAGACTCGACGGAACTGGAAACCCACTGCTAAACAGGAAACAAGGGTTAGACCTCTAAATCCTGAGTGTAATATCCACAGCTGATCTTTTCGTCTTCTTCCATTTTTTTTTTATCCCTACTGTCGAAGCCGAACACTTGTTGGTTATCGCACTTGACTTTACTAAAAACCGTCTCTAGAGTGCGCTTCTTAAGCCTATAAAAAGGCGTGCATTTCTCTCCCTAGTCTCTTGTACAGCTTTTTAACTCTGATATGGTTTAGTTAATTCTCCGACTGGGGAACGTTCATTTTCATGGTGTTAATCGTTTTTTTACTTGGACTCACATTGAGTTCGCCAATAGTGTTTGCAGGATAGATTTTCCAGGATATTTACTATCCAAAGTGTTGATTACCGCAACATAATGGAGACTACATATTTACCCAGTCATACTTCACTGTTTAAGTAAGGTAGAGTGAGAATAAAGAAATAGCTTTCATCCATATCCTGCGAACTTTTCACTTTTCTTCAAGGTTGACGCTACCAAAGCCCGTGGTTAACCAGAGAACAGATCTACAATTATATTGATACTTCTCTGTTCAATATTTTCATACCATAGTGATTTACTACGTGAGGCCTAAATTAAGGTGTACGATATGAGGATCCAAATCACTATTCAGTCGTAACTGATTGAGTGAGACAAGCTTGCTAACCATTACATCACGTTGAAGTACCAAAATATTTATGACATATATGGGGATTACTCCACCCCAACTATAATAAGGACGGTATAACAAAACCCCTGTCTCTTTTGATCTGAAATGTATCACACCAACAAGTCTTGTCCACGATGGGGAAAAATTTATTTCTCCAGCCGACCGGCTGTTAAACCCAGCCATGGGGCACATCACACACATCCACATTTTCCAACAAGGACTATAAATGTTTTCCTTTCCGTTTAAGCAGTCTGTGCACAAAAAAGTATATTTTCTCTTTGAATAGTTATTCTTATATATAATTTCCAGACAGTACTATTTCGCTGTATCACAGCTCCACGGTGCGACTAGACATCCGAATGCCTCAAGCCAGGATCGAAACCTAACTGATTTGGTATCAGTCAGAGCTTCTATCACTGAGCTATCTTCATTCATCAGAGTGAAAACAGCTAAATCTAGTTATTGTTTTTACGAATGTTAACAAATGCCAATCAGCCTGAGTGCTCTATTCATGAAGAAATATAGTTTTAAGGTGTGCTATATATTTATGGGATAAATATCAGAGATAGAGCGTATGTAAATATAAAAGTGAACATTGAAGTCAACACACAGAGGCAACAGGCCGCCTCTAGCATGAAACAGCCTGTCGCCTCTGAGTGTTGACTTCAATGTTCACTACATATAAATTCCTCCACGCTGAAATGTATTCCACTTGAAAATGTGGAATTCAACTTTTGAAAAAGTTCTCAACCAGAACCACATTCCAATAGAAACCTATAGACAGACAACCCTTCTACACATATTGCTAGTTTTTATTTCCTGGTAATATTCTTCCGCCCAGCCGCAGTGCAATTAGACTGACCTGCGCGCTGTATGGCTACAGCTTCATCACGCTAGGTATTGCTAGGGTTTCCGTAGCAAGTACGTTTAAACAGGACGGAGTTAAAAGCCCCACGTCCAACCGGTTTTGAATTAGGAATTGTCTCCCTAGACTAGTTGCCAATCAAGGCTAGAGAGCTCAGTCTGCGCTGCTATTTAATATAACTGGGAGGAAGAAGAGCTAGATCCATACGTTTCCCCCAAAGTATTTGCACCTAAGTAAAATCAATAAATAGATAACCACTTTAAATTATTAAATTTACACTAAATTCTAAATAAACACATATGAAATTAACAGATGTGTGTGTGAGGAGTAGGGAACTTTACTTTTCAGCAAGACTCGAAACAGTGATGCAGGAAGACAAATGTTTTCCCCAGTGAAACTGCAGTTTCAAACAAAGATTCTTCAAATGTATTTTCCTGCATTAGACTTGGCTCATCAAACTGTCAGGTTTAAACACATAATTTATGCCTTTCTTTATCAACTTTATTCTTCGACATGTAATATTTGCAAGAATAAACTTGGTCAACAAAAACAGAAATTAATTATTTAATAATAAGGAAAATATTAGCCGTTTCCTTACAAGGAAACATTTGGTAGTCATTGACCGAGCGGCCAGTACTGCTTTCAGCTGAAATTTCTAAAATCTTTCCCTTACAACACTTTTTTTTTTTTTTTAAGGAAGTAATCACCTAGGGGGAAAAATTCACGGATAAGAGATTTTTTTATTTTTTAACAACAACAAAAAAAGTTACAAGTTTAACAATCATGTACATTATTCGGACTATTGTCCTCATCTTTTTCGCCATATTACAACGTTTCTTCAGGTGGTTAGAATGTTAACTGAACCCTCTATTTCGCTCACTGGGGTAGACTGTTCTAGTTCCACATGCCATGTTTAATGGATGTCAATTATCAGTTATCTTCTGTTAATTTTCCTCTGAAAGTTCTCCACTGCCTTAGCCGGGTATTGAACTCACACTCTTTGCGTCCTGTCATTGGATCTAGCTAATACCTTTATCCACTGTGTCATGGGTCCTTGAGGACATCTGTGTATGAATTTCTGGGTATTATAAACCTAATGTCTTCAGCAACCATTTTTACCAATGCTCATATTGCAGTGAGTGAAATAAAGGGTTAAGTTCGACATTCCAACAACCTAAAGAAGGCTGGAGCGTACAACGGCCGAAACATTGTAATAAATATGGCGATCAAGATGAGGACAATAGTCCGAATAATGTAATAATACCACATCTCAGAAATATAGACAGTCATGATAAAACCAAGGCGCAGAAGGCACGGTAAAGCGGCTTGGGTTGAGGAATCGGAGAAGCGAGTTCGAATTCCAGTCGAATCTATTACATTCACTTACGTGCTAATACCCTTGGGAAAGGTATTAATCCCCTTCTTCCCCCACCAAGCTATGGCTAAATAGCAGGACAGACCGGATTCTATAGCCTTGGACGACAACTGGTCTTTTGCAGAAAAGAAATGGCAACCTATTGCGGGAAAAAATCTGCCTTATCAGTCATGTGTCAAAACATACTAAGCTAAGCGTGTATTATGCATGGCACATAACTGACTGATAAAAAACAATTTAAATTCTATTACCTCCACTGAATCATGCAGGTTTTTGTTCAAGGGCTTGTGGAGAAGTTATGGACGTAAAATGCAGATATTTAGTAGTTTTGTTTTTCTTTTTGGGCACAAAATGTTATGGTGGAGTAATGGCTCGGATTAAGGAATCTGAGAGACAATTTCGATTTCCAGTGGAGTTCGTTACATTTATTTACATGCAAATGTTCTTTGGGAACGTATCCATCTTTTTACACCCCCTCCCCCGATATAGGTAAATATCAGGAAAAAAAATTGGTCCTATAGCCTTCGGTGGCAATCAGTCAAGGAGAACGGCAACTCAAAACCTGAGTGGTCGGCAACTAAACCGGCTACCCCACCAGATCCTGCTCTGGTGAAGAGGGTAAGTAGAACCCCAGAAAAAAAAAAGAAATGTTAAAGGGCGGATGAACTCCTTAGAGTTAACGACCATCTACCCCTACTCTGGGTTAAATAGCCACACAAACACGCAATTGGCCAAGAGTGGTATATACGGCTACACCTCAGAAGACATGGTCAACCAGGGAGGTGTTCCTCCAACAGGAGTGAAAAGGCCTTGGATTTGAATAATCCGTTATGGTAATTTAAACTGAGATAATTTAAGACTTTTACTAAAAAACAGTAAAACTTGCACAGATGTAAAGAATAATCGATTTGCTACTTTGAAGATTAAAAATAAAATACTTTCATAAATAGAATAGAGAATATAATGAATATATACAAACACACATGAAAATCTCATAAGCAAAAGAGAATTTCATAGGGATCGAAATGAGCGGTAAATCGAAGGTTCTAGGTCACGTGAGTACAACGAGTGTACTAAGATATTCCAATTTTTACCGAGTCTGTATAGATGCGAGATCTAGCGGTGTCCTTGTGGAAGACGACACCCTTCCGACTGGCCAATTCCGGACGCTTTTCATCGATTGCTGTCATTAATCGGTCCAAATGGGAACGGTACTTGTCTGATTTCGTGCAAGGAAGTGCGTAACACACAATATCTTCCAATCCCACCAGATACACAGTATTATCTTCTTTGAATGCTGACCGAATTTTTGTCACTCGCCAAAGACCTTTGTTGTAATGTAAACAAGCCGTTTTTTTTTATTGCTTGTGATCGTTCCTTTAAATAACGAGTTATTGCTGTTGCATTTGAACAGGAAATCGCAAAAAATTAAAAAAAAAATTAAATCTGTTAAATCGTAATTCGCCCAACCATTGCAGCGGTTCACGCAAATATTTTCAGAAGCCTTACAACAGTTTCAAGAGAAACGTGGATTATCTACGTGATATGTAGTGTCATGTGAGCTGGATATTTTTTCTTCTAAAATCAGCGTTTTAGATATGATCATCAACGACTGAAAGCCTGCCGAAACGTTATCGGTCTTCCAGATTGAAATTTCCACTTCTAAACCTAGCGAACGACTAATGACACTATATCTATAAAAAAAAAAAATTTTTTTTTTTTTTTTAGCTGTTTCTACAGTGTTTGTTTCCTTTCTGGAAATCACAAAGTATCAAATGTTATTTTCACTTTTAGGGTAAAAACATTTTAAATCCAAAATCCACATACACACATTGTATAGAAACGGTGTTCAATTTTCACCTTGCAGAAAATGCATATTTCAAATTTCAGACATTTGTGAAACGAAATCACGTGTTTAAATACCAGGAACTTTAGTTCATATATTATATATATATATATATATATATATATATATATATATATATATATATATATATATATATTATTTAAAACCCAGTAATTTTTAAAGTTACTCTAAAATTCGCTTGAGGATGAAATGGAACTAATGTCTTTAATTTAATTACAAAATTAAATTCAGGGCTTTTAGCTTCCATTTTTGAAACATGGTTAGAACTGTGTAGCGAAAAAAACCATATTTTAAGTCAATTAATTTATAATATATATATATATATATATATATATATATATATATATATATATATATATATGAATGATCAAATATAGATTAGAATTCAACAGGATAAAGAACAGATAGGAAACGTTTATAAATTTAACAGGTTTCGCTTTTATTTAAGCTTCATCAGAATTTTGTTTTGTGTGAGGATTCTGATGAAGCTTAATAAAAACGAAACATTAAATTTCTAAATATTTCCTCTCTCTCTCTGTGTAACAATCCCTCTTTTATACAAGTTTCGTTAAAAAAAGACTGACAATTTACTGTGGTTCTGAATATTGTAGTGTTACTTTCCTTGTTGGCTGCCGGTTCATATAATTAAATAAACAATTATTAAATCACATGACCCGGCAGCCAACAAAGAAAGTAATACTAAAACATTCAGAACCGTAGAACCTTGTCAGTTGTTTTTAATGAGACTTGTATAAAAGAGGGTTTTCTGCACAAATACACAATTGTATATGTGTATGGGGTGGGGGATAAAACAAACGTGGGAAAATTGAAAAAAAATGACGATGGGGTTGAATACGCATCTCAATGCATCGGCTGCCACATGCATATACACGAACGGGTGTGAAAAGGTACTGAACCCGAATCTTTACCCCAAATCGGTATTTTAATAACCAAACGTATTAGTGATTTTGAAAATGGAGTCAAGCAATAAGTTTTCATCACCTCATTGTGTATTCCACTGAACATAATTCGGCTGGAGACCAGAAATTCTACGCCAATGGCATGTTGGTTACCTGCAACAACTAACGTTTCATCGTTGATTTAATTTGAAATTAGTTTCGGTTGTAATTCAGCCACGTTACCCGTAATTCAACCAATTTTGATAGTCTTATTGGGAAAAGTATCCTAAGGGATCGATCCATATAGACATATTCATATGACACACAGAAAAAAAATTATATTCTTTTAATAGATATTTTGGGAATAGACTGGTGGAGTTCTTTTCAAGATGTTTCGAAAAACTTGTTTTGCAAAGTCCCATAATCAGTCAGAATTATGAAATTAGCATCCAGTCATCTCGAAAGCGATTGATATTAATTTCAAATACAGAGGAAAACTTTCCTTACTGGGATTCGCTGTAAAGTTCTTAGTTCGATACATTTTCCAAAATCTGACAAAATATTCGAATAGTTTTTTTTTTTTTTTTTTTTTTTTTTAATCTTAAAATCCATTTTTGGTCGGACGGGAGTCTCTTCTTAGCAATCTTTCGTATCATCATGGGTAATGTTAGCAAATCTTTATCCTTGTCAAAGTTTATTGAAAAAAAAAAAAAACAAAAAAACACTTTCTTTTATGAGCCCTGTCCTTTCAAAACTTGGGCGATCGTGGCATTCCAGTTTCCTATCCTTTGAAGAGCTTAGTAATTTTTCGTTTTTTTCGCTATCTCTACTAACTCCTGTTCTGGCAACCATAAACAAATTCGTTAGGTAAGTTATTCGTTTTTCCTCTATTCCTCTTGTTTTGAATATATCATGTGAGTATCAAATGTTCTAAGCTCTCTTTCCTCATGTTCCCTAGAAAGGGGAATTGATTTGTATTTTGTTTTGAGCTCTTATTTAGATAAAGGATCACTTTGGGCTTTGTTGTCCAAGGTGGGATTTCAGGTATGCTGGATTTTCGATTATTTGTAATGTGTACAGTGTAACCCGAATATAAGAGAGTTGTCGGGACAAGAGAAGAAGTATCTTATATCCGGGTTTGGTCTATTTTGTTTACATTAACACAGGCCCTAATTTGGGACCAGAGAAAATCTCTTATATCCGGGTTTCTCTTATATCCGGGTTACACTGTATTTTGGAAACTTCTGTTCTCTTCAATTCGCAAGCCAAAGGTTTTAATTGCTTTCTATTTCAGATTGAATAAAGTCTGATAATTACCGTTAAAAGTGAGTGTGTATGCCAGAAAGGATTTAAGTTGCGGTTAGTACTGAACGGCTAACTGATCTCCTGACTCTTAAAAGAAGCTTTACAGGCTTCTACACACAGACTTTCTTTAAGAGATGTTTCGAAAGCTCCTGGAGGGAGTATCAATTTTTCATGATGGATAGGATCCAGTATTTTTATACATGACTAGCAGTAGAGCCCGGCGTTGCCCGGGGATGTAACAGTAAGAGATAGATCAAGTATCGACCATCATAAAGACTGAAAAATAAAATTGACAAAGATTATTGTTTAAAGTTGACGGACACGCATGTCTTAATTAGTTGGTTTTTTTTTTTGTTTTGTTACGAATTGGTCAAACCCAAACTCAAACAAAAACATTGTTTTCAATCGTTATGAGTCTACCGATTGAACAGAATTTTATTATAAACAATTGTCTTATAAATGGAATTTTTAAAGCATTCTGAATGTAAAAATAAAGAAAAAAGTGTGTAAGACAATAAGAAACACTACCTGCCAAAAAAAAAAAAAAAAAAAAAAAAAGTGACGTTTTGTTGAAATCGATTGAAAATGTAGGAAATCCGATCCCATATATAAACGAACACACACACAAACAACCTGGGTTTTATAATAAGTATAACTCGATATGAGTTGTCCCCCTTTCATTCTGGCGATGTCTCTTAATCGAGTTTTCAAATTGATTTCGTGCAAAAACAATTGTGTTTTTCCAACTTTGACGCTGTCAGAACCACCGCAAGGTAATTTTACGTAGTCCTGTGAAGTTTTGTTGAAATCGGTTGAAAAATGTAGGAAATCCGATCCAATATATAAACGTACAGACACACACACACACACACAACCTGGGTTTTATAATAAGTATGATTCTCTGGTAGCGTCATAAATGGAGCAGCTAAACATCTGAAGCAAAATATATCTGTAAATCAAGATTTAATATCGTAAATAGCAATTTAAAGGCTCAGGGATGGAGACACAAAGATCATCCATTAAACAAAAGAAAAAAAGAAAAAAAAAAAAACAGTGTCTTCCAATTTACGATCTTCATGAAATTTAAATTCATTTTTAATAAAATTTCTTTGACTTAATTTTGAGCTGAATTTTAGTTTCGGAGTTGAAGAAAAAATGTTTGTTTCTTGGAGCTTATAGAACTAGTTATTGAATTTAAATTCTTTGTAGATCGGCAAGATAATTGCGATTCAACCATTTCATCTCAAATTTCACTGACAAATTAATCACCAGCGTAAACTTAATTTATAACCAAATTAAATAAAAAACAAATTAAGAATTAACCAATGGGTCGTAGGGGCATTGTATGTACTGCAGCCGTAGCAGCAGTGGTGTGTCTTGGGAAAGGTAACTTGACGAAGCCAAATCGTCTCCAGTCTGGTTGAATTTAAAGTTTTCCTTCTATTAGGTTGGTGCAAAAATAATATCGTTTTTTGACGTTAAAAAACGATATTTTTGCAGCAACCTAATAAATTGGCTGCCAAGCAAAGCCATAGAGCTCAGCCTGTCCTGCATATTTACCCAAAGTTGAGAGAGAGAGAGACTTCTATTTTATCCAAGGATATCTCCGAGCAAGTGAATGTAATGAACTCGATTAGAATTCGAACTTAGATCTCCAATTTCTTATTCGGAGGTGCTGCTATCCATTAAACCACCGCGTAGAAACAAGATAATAACGATTCGACAAGACAATCACCAACATACCAAGTTTATTTATAAAACCAAATAAACCAAATGCCAATAAATGAATATATATGCATTGAAAATCATCTTTCAAAATCCTAGTTTTTATCTGCGCAAAGTACATGACTCCTCGTGCTATCCTCTACAAGAGTCAAATCAGGCTGGAAATGGAGTACTGCTGCTAGATATGAACAGGAGCTGCCCAGTTTTCACACCTCCAGTCTCGCTGGAGTCCGAAAGTGGTTCCGCGTCCCTGTGAGTAATTATTTCCCACCCTACAATCCCCTTTCTCACAGACAAAAAACGTCGCAAAGCCTCTCGATGCTCTATCGCTATTTCCATGGAAAATGTTCAGATGAACTACATTCCACCAGTTCTAACCTTCATGACGAAGACCTTCTATGCTACCGCCCTCATTCCCTTTGTATTCAATTTGTGAAATTTAAGTTGCATTCGAACAGCTTCACACGAACTGCTGCTTTCTTTGGGGAAACACATCTCAAGAGTATGGTTCTTAACCTGTTAAACTGTTACCTTCCCTTCCCGTGACACTTGCTCTGTAATCCTCTATCTCGAGTGGCTCTCGGGCCTTGTACATGGGTGAACTTCAATGTAACCCCACCTCCAAAAAAAACGATCATTTGCAAACAGTTAAGAAACAATAATATCAGGTCCAAAAATCTTAATTTAAAATAGCAAAAGGTCTTAAGCTTAATTTAGGGACATAAGAAGAGTAAGACAGTTCATTATAGTTTACTGAGTTCATTATAGATTATACTGAGATACTAGCATACTACCATATCGTTATCATATGATAATCGTACACAGTACAAATCCATTCGAGAACAAAGAAAAAAAAAAGTTACATTTTTGAAAACATTTTTGAAAACATTTTTCTTTCACCATTCAGCAATGGTATATGAAAAAAAATTACTAAATGAAAGGTTACAAAACGTGCGCGGGTCCACTTTCTTCAAAACGACTTCAGTTTCCGTAAAGTAAAAAAAAAAACGATTTTTGGCTTGGAAATTAAAACGATTGTGCCTTTATTTTGTGTTAATCAAGAATTCATAAGTTGGAAGAAAACGAAGAAAACGTTACGGAAACAACTTTAGTGGCTAAAAAAAAAAAATATACCTATGTGGCAAGAAGTCAGTGGAAAAAAAAATAATCGAATACCGATTTTCAAAGCAGGTCTTTCCCACTCGAAGATTGGCGTAAAACACACCCTTACTTCCCAATCTTCGCCTTTTATTGTAAAAAAAAACCCCCAAAAAACTAAGCTTTAATATCGAAAAAAAAAACAAGAGGGGGTGTGGCTCGAACTGACCAACGAAAATGGGTAGGACGAGCAAAAAAAAAAAAAAAGTGAGAAATTGATTTCGAAAACGTTGATACTAAAATAAGAATAAACAAATGAATAAAGCAAAGGATTAAAAAGAAAGAATGAAGTTAAATACACGTAGTGGGTTGGGCCAAAAGTGTGGGAGGAGATTTTTTTTTTTTTTTAATGATATGGCGGTGTCGTACACCATAGAAAAAGCAATAGTTTACGTTTATGATGAAAACGAACGAATCAAGACAAATTTTGAAGATTTGGAAATAAAAATTGGAGATGAACAGTAAGAAAATTTGAAGAATATAGGTACCTTCAAAAATTCGTATACCCCGGGTATAAATGCTTTTTTATTTTTCATAAAGGAAAAACCTTTTCGAAGCTTTCCAGCCGCTTCAATTGAAAGCTAAAGGATTAAATTTTCTAATTCCAGAAAAAATACTTTGGAGTATTTCAAATAGAAATTTGAATGAATTTTTTTAGTCGATGCTTCCGAGAAACCAATCGAAACGGCCATTTTTAACTTTTAACTTTATTTTTCGATTTTGAAAATCCTGCTAAAATAAGAAGATATACATTTCTGAAGCGTTACTTTCATAAAATTAGCAAATTTAAAGTTCTGTTCCCAAACAAATATCACTTAGCATAAAATTTTCTAGACAAACATTTCTTGACCTCGGGGTGTTGTTATTTTCACGTCTCCATCGATAATTTGATGGTTGAATGTGCTGACAGGTTTACTACGGTGCATCAAAAGTGACATAACGTTTTTTTTTTTGTTTCTTATAATAATTTAAAATACCATAAAAATTTCATACATTGAGTTACCTCTATCTCTTTCATTATTTAATAGCTAAGATAATGATAAATAACTTAATGGAATATTAATAATTAATAAAGTTATTACATTTTTAATTTAATAACCGAGGTAATAACTAATAAAATTTTATTAATAATTAAAATATCTCTGAGTTATTGTTTAAATTGATAGATTAGATAAAAAAATTATCTCAATTTAATTTTTAATTTAATAATTGAGAGTGAGATAATACCTTTACATGTCAAGAGCTTTCCCCAAGGAGACAAGCCTTGAAACACGTGACCTTTTAACCATAATGCCACTTATGAGATATCATACTAAAAAAAATATAACATTTTGATGCACAAAAAAGAAAAAAAAATTATGGTACAGGTAAAATGTTTTGGTAGCATTATTTGTATTAAGCTTTTAAATTTTCGCTTAGTAAATATAGTCTTCACTTAAAAAAACCTAATAATCTACCCCACACTCTGACTGGAAGAATTTTAAAACATTATTTAAAATTAAAGAAAAATGAAAAAAAAAACTAAGAGAAAAATGCAAACAATTCTTGTAAAAATTCTTTAATCATCGGGGGGAAAAAAAAAAAGTTTTATCATCTGATATGATAATTAGAGCGTTTATTGCAGTTTTTATTTTACGATTTGGAGCAGATTTTTAAAAATATAAAAATTTGCGAACTGTTTGAAATTCTAAAAAATTTCATAAAATAAATTTATTGGGGAGGGGGTAACAGATGTAAAAAAAAAAAAAAATTCTAAAAATAAAAATTTCAAAAGTAAATTCATTCATTTTTGAATAAGTCCTGAAAGTTTCATTAAAATCAGGTAATTATTTGATTTTCGCAAGAATTTCCAAATTAATGGGCTTTCCACCTGAAACTGCTACACTAAAATGGTCATTACCACAAGTATTGTTACAAAGTTTTAAAAAAAAAAACCCCAAAAACACGAAATTTTCGATGAAACTTTCGAGACCTTTAGTAGGTGCTTCCTTTTCTAAAACGTCTTTTTAGTGCTAAAACCGAATGGTCGAATTTTGTAATGGCATCGACTTCTTAAATCTATTTTAGCTTTTATTTTTTTATTTGAATTATTCGGACATGGTTTCGTAAAAATTAAAATACGTGGACAATAACGAGCTAATTGACATGATTTTTACTATTGCACACGTCTGATTCTCTACTATTATTTTATACTTTTGAAATAATCAACTGACCAATGACAGTGAAGTAAGGACAGAATTTATCATGCGCATATAATCAATAAGTGAAACGGGGGTAATAGCAAAAATTTACCTTAAAATTTACACAACTGCGTTTATTATGGGCCAGTCAGTTATGTGCCATACGTGATACACGCTTAGGCGATCATGTATCTTTTGATACATGACTGACGAGGCAGATTTTTTTCCCGTAGGAGGTTGCTATTTCTTTCTACGATAGACCAGTTCCCATCCAAAGCTATAAAACCCGGTCTGTCCTGCTATTTACTCATAGCTGGGAGGGGGCAAGAAGAGGATTTATACCTTTCCCCAAGGGTATTAGCATGTAAGCGAATGTAATGGATTAGACTGGAATTCGAACTCGGCTCTCCGATTCTTTAATCCGAGCCGCTATCCAATACTCTACCGTGGGTAACGAGTCCAATATTGGCACGTTCTTTACAATATTGAAAATGTTTTTGAACGCATTTTCAGCATCCATTTCGTTTTTTTCCTCACTCATCTTACTTTCAGTCCATATAAATCTAGGTTGATTTTACAATATTCAGGAATGAGCAACGTTAAGCAGTTGGTTGTTACTTCAAACTGAAGTAACAAATCAACTCATAGTATTTTTGCTACAAGGATGTGGTTACTCTACCTTCCAAGAGTTGAGCATTCTATTGTTCTATCTATCACAATCTTTCTGGGCAAGGTGCAGGGAGATAATTATTTCAGTCAGCTCAAGGTGGCGTTGTCAGATTGAATTACATTTGAAGTCCAGTGCTAGTAAATTCTGAATTGACTTTCATTTCGTTAATAGTCCAGATTAACCCAGCTTATTTCAAAAGTAACTCCAAACATCGCAAGTATAGAAATCTAGATTTTAGTAGCTCCCGACTTTCAAAAGTGGACCAATCTGTCAACTCTAACTCGAGCTTACACCAAAGTAACAATCTCAGAATCTTTTAATAATGATGCTTTTTTTTTACTTCTTAACCAGAATTCTCCCCCTTCCAAAGTAAATAGAACACAGAAGAATATCTGCGGAGATAGAAATGAAATCTATTAAATTTTAGGTAAATGGAGCAAGTTAGTGAAGAGTAGAAATATAGGCATAACTAGGTAGGAAGGGTGACCCACTGGAAACAATCTTCGGACGACTGATTCGACCATTCATTCCAATGATATAAACACAAACCTGAATCTGAATAAAATGATTCGGAAACGTGGATTAAAACGGACCACACATTCCAGGTCAGAAGATGAGAACAAATTATCGAGTACAAAGATAAAAAAGGAAAAAAAAACAAAAAAAAACTGGCGATTTACTAAGCCTATCTTAGATGTGACATAAGGCCGAAAGTATGATGCATGCAGTGAGGATCGAACTCACTACCCAGTCGAAACTGATCCTGCGAAAAAAAACTTGCTAACAATTATTACACCACGTTGGAGAAGAAAAAAAAAACTGAAGTTGTGGATTTTTCTGTTCTAGCAGACAAAAATAAAACTGAAAGAAAGCGAAAAATTAGATAAATATTTAGACATCTACAAAGAACTGAAGAATTAATGAAACCTGATAGTGACAGTAGTTCCAATTGTTGTTGGAACTCTGGGAACGATCTCCCAAAAGCTTCATCAGGGCTGTTTCAAAGCACATGGCAAATCCGTGTGATTTCTTATCTTCAGTATGGCTGATAATTTTTGAGCATACCTAGCCACTCAGGCCCATTTATTTTTCATTAACACACACAGAACTAATCTGTGCTTTATACAGCAACTCTGCTGAGCGGACCCTAGTTACAGTTCAAGTGTATGTTCCACCAGGGTCACACACGGTTTGGAATTCAGAGTTGTTTTTCTCCTATACTGGTTGCAAACCATTGTTAAAGATTCCAATCTGGCCTACTATTTATCCTATAGGTGTGAATGGGGAGAAAAAATGGATTCATACAGTATTTGTGCGAAAATGAATTTAGGAATCAAGACCGGAATTCGAACTTGGTGATTTGTCGCTCCAAGGCTCTAACCATTACACCACCCGCACATACCGAAAGCTTAACGAACTAAAATGCAAGGAAAACGAATCTAGAAACTCGTACAAGGGTCGAGACCACGCAAAGCCATGTTCAAAACAGATAGAATCATGAGGAGAGCGCTGGAGTATTGAGATTTGTTGTCATTTAACCTCCGATGTATGTAAGTCAAGGCGATGGATCGCCTTGATGTAGCCATAATGTTCGTAACCTCATAAAAGAATAATTTTTTTATAAGTTTTTCTTTGCTTTATTTTTAATGTTTTTTTTTTTTTTTATCGCAACTTAAAGGTCGTTTTTACATTCTACTACCATTAAGGTGACATAAATAAAGAATAAGCTTCGGAAATTTACTGCAATTATTTGTTATCTCAGCAACCAGAAAGGAGCATTCCAACAACTTATTCCCTCCCTGGGATGGAATATTGCCCACCCATCTCATTATGCGTAAATGTGGATTTTATTTTCAAAATAGAGGGTGAGGCCACGCGAAATACTTGTCTGATGAGCGCTGTGGGGGCGTTCCTTTGGAATAACGCTATCCCTCATCTCATGACGCTCAAAGAAATACCGACCTAAATATTGCAAAGTTAAAATTTCCACTTTTAGAAAAGTGTTGCTTGTATAATTCACTTACTTCATAGATCTAAGAACTTTAAATATCATATATTAATTTGTTCCTTGATCCGGTTTCACATCTCGCCTTCTCACTGGTTAACTGTTTAGCTAAAATCAAGTGGCTAACATTTAAACGCACATGCATGCCTGTGGTGTATTTGAGCCACTAATTTCCTTCAACTTACGAACCACTGCACTTTCGGTCATAATCTTTCACAACGTCTTACTTGAAACCCCAGCCCTACCTACTCGTTTTTCCTTCTTCTCCTCCTCCTTTCCATGTGGTATTTTCAACGCTTGGTTCCACTTGAAGGTCCGTTTAACATTTCTTTCATTGTTGCTAACATTTCTACCATAGAAATCAGAAAAGGTGTCGCAGAAAAAGGTTCAAACGAACATGAATAGACCTGGGAACGAGAATGAAAAAGTTGATGAAGCGTAATGGAAGCATTGATCTGTGACAGTATCTGACAAAACCTGGAATCTCCGAGGCTGTTGGCGGATGTTGCGGTAAACAATATGGCTGCCTCAAAGTGAACAGCAGATAAATGTTAAGCGTGCAATTACGACGCATGAGACTAGAATTATAAGTACCATCATAGATGGCGATAAAAGACATCCATTGAAATATAAAATAAGAAACTAAAAGACAAACGATTTTTTACAGAAGGACATTGTTTGTTTGGATTGACAGTTTATAAAAAGTAGTATCAGTGTTATTCTTCTCTTTATTATTTTAATTATTTGATATTTGTTTTTTGTATCTTACATAGTGACAGCAAATAAATAAAAAAGTATTTTGTGAAAATTTGATAGATTCAAATAAGTTAATTCGATCTTAATTCCTTTACAAGCGACCAGAAACAGTTACATAAGGTTTTTACACAACTTGTGAAGTAACCATAGAAAAATTTACATAAGGTTTACACATTCCAAGTGACCATAGAAGCAGTTTCATAAGGTTGACACACTTTTACAAGCAACAATAGAAAGTGTTACATATGGTTTACGCACCTTTTCAAGCGACTATAGTCAGATAAGTTTTATCCACCTTTTCAAACAATCATAGAAACATTTCAACATTTAAAAAATTTTTAAAGCGCATGTAATAAGTATTTTGTTTTTACCTGCTCTATTTTTGAATAGTTCATTTTTTTTTAAATTTTCGGCATTTTAAATCAATTTTTGAAGTTGTACCACAGTATGTCTAAAAGAAATTAGAGAAGAATTTTGACGCTACAGATATGACGATACAAAACAGAATTTTGACGTTAGACATATTGAAGTCAACAGTGACAGAGGAAAACAACGCATAACCTACCTAGCAAGCTTGAGTAAATGGAGAATGGAACAACAATAAGGAGAGATTAAAACAGGCAAAATCGTTAAGAGCTAAAAAAAAAAAAAAAACAGGTAATTGTGGAGAGCTATGATCGCCAACGTCTTGAAGGGACACAGCACATAAAAGAATATGACGATATAAAAGAGATGAATTTTAACGTTAGTGATAAGAAGACGATAGAAAAAGATGTGTGTATTGTGACGTTACTGATATGACAATAAAAGCGGTAAAATAAAAGCTCTATATTACAAAAATTATTTTATATACGCAACTCAAGCAATGTTTTTGAAGTCAGAGTGATCTGAGTTAATAAGTGGTTGCATTTTTAATGATGTGCATAAGAGGACTAATTAAATGCTTCTCTTAAAGTTCGTAACTTTAATAAAAATTAACAATGCATTTTATTGAAATAGTAACTTTATCAGTGAAATGAAATCAAATTATTTAAAATTCAGCCAGTTTGTCTATCTATCTATTATTCAAATATATCTATCTATCTATATCTATCTGTTCATTTCTATCTATCTATCTATATCTATCTGTTCATATCTATCTATCTATCTATCTATCTATCTATCTATCTATCTATCTATCTATCTCCGCTCATTTCTTTCTATCTATCTATCTATCTATCTATCTATCTATCTATCTATCTCCGTTAATATCTATCTATCTATCTATCTATCTATCTATCTATCTATCTATCTATCTATCTATCTATCTATCTCCGTTAATATCTATCTATCTATCTATCTATCTATCTATCTATCTATCTATCTATCTATCTATCTCCGTTAATTTCTTTCTATCTATCTATCTATCTATCTATCTATCTATCTATCTATCTATCTATCTCCGTTAATTTCTATCTATCTATCTATCTATCTATCTATCTATCTATCTATCTATCTCCGTTAATTTCTATCTATCTATCTATCTATCTATCTATCTATCTATCTATCTATCTATCTCCGTTCATTTCTTTCTTTCTATCTATCTATCTATGCCTATCCGTTCATATCTATTTAATATCTACCTGTTCATATCTATCTATCTGTTCATACCAATCAATCTATCTATCAATCGATCTATCTGTTCATATCAATCAATCAATCAATCAATCTATGTATCTCTTCATATCTATCTATCTATCTATCTATCTATCTATCTATCTATCTATCTATCTATCTAGTTGAGATAAGCTCAGAACATTGCCTGTTTTGGTATCAGTTTACATTCCTGAAGCAGCCAATGAAGAATTCATTCCGTCAAAAAAGTTTACTGAGTGTCGATTAAACCTGTAGACTCATTCTGGAGTCTGAAGCATCATGACACGAGACGTAGTCGTTGCGGTTTCAGTAGCAATTAGGTTTTACGAGGTGGAGTTGCTAGCTCCACCACGTATAGGCGATTTTGAATTCACTGTTGCTCTACTCCTAGACTGTTTTCATTGCTATTTAACCCATCTTCCTTTATGTGTCGTGTCCCTTCAGGACGTGGACGAATATGGCTTTTATATCCTTTGTAGCTTTTAGCAATGTTTATACCCTCACTTTTTCATCCCAGCTCCTGTTCGCCTCTGCATTTACACAACCTCCTTAAATAAGCCATTCGATGTTTCCTTTTGCCCCACTGTGAGTGTCAAATTCTCCAAGACCACTTTCCTCATTATGTGCCCCCCTCCCAAAAAAAGTTATACTGATATTAGTTATACCACATAGACTCGAATATAGCGAGAGTTTTATGATCAGTTTTTTTTACGCAAAATATAGGGGATCACACTATACAATTTCTTTTTTTATCTTTTTTGAAGAGGTTAAAAATTATGCAGTTTTGGTAACCACTAGTTACACTATACACAAATCATCTTTTCTGGAAGGGTTAAAAGTTATACAAAACAATTTCAGGGGTCACACTATACATGAAGTCGACTTATACTCGAGTATATACGGTGAGTGTTCTCTTTGTTCCCGTTTTCCTTTAAAACTTCTCTATTACTCACATATTACGTCTGTGGTATTTTCAGCATCCTTCTATAGAAGCACATCTTTTGCCTCAAGTTTCCTCTTCATCTGTGAGGAAATTGTCCAGCATCCACTGACAAATAGATATTATTAGGTTGGTGCAAAAATAATGACGTAATAATGTCGTTTTTCGACGTTAAAAAATACGTCAAAAAACGACATTATTACGTCATTATTTTTGCACCAACCTAATACATAGCTGTTGATCCCTGTTATATTTGGTTCTAACTAGAATTTCCTGTTCCTTATATTTTGGGGGGGGGGGCTTTTAAAAGGCATCTTTCACTATTCCAATTCACCTTTACACTGTCACATTTTCCGTCGTCTGTTAAAGCGCTTTCCAGAGTGTTAAATTTCTTTACTTGCCTGACTTTGACGTCTCCAATGTATTGCTCGCATCTTGTCTCTTTTGTTGCCCCCTTGCTGACGACTATGCATTCTGTCTTCTTATAACCTAAGGTTCGTTTTTTTTTTTTTTGTGTGGGACGAAGGAAAGAGATGGATTCGTACGTTTGTGCAGACGGAATGTGAATTTGTTTCACCGATCGCACTCTCAGCGCAGATAATCGTAACGCTATGCAAACATTACATTGGTGAGTGTAGCAGACATTTTAAACCGTATTGTAATGAAGTACCTCAACCAGAAAACGCGTAAAGAAACTAAAATATTTAATTAAGTTTTCCAAATGCCATATTTCAATGGGTTGATACAAACAATTTGTTCATGCATAATAGATAATAAGTGGTTTACTCTGTGGGTAAGGAACTGAAGATCTGGATTTGAAAACATCAGTTGGTGTAAGCTTTATGTTCTCTTTTAGAAGACTGGTTCTATGATCATTATTTACATTTGTTGGAGAAAGATTCCATGCGTTACCGTTTGTTGAATAAAAAATGAGAGAACCAGTAAGATACACAAATGAAATATAAAAATTCTTCTCTTTGTAAGGAAATGAATATAAATAGTCTTTCGGTGAAGAAGAAAAGAAGTTGGGAGACAAGATCAAAAGGAGTCCGCTGTTGCTTTGATGAGAAAGACAGAACGACGAGGTTGACTCGTGTCTCTTTACTGCTGTCAGTCCTTCTGCCGAGTTGAATGAAGGTTTGGTTTTTATGGTCTTGTGTAGGCTCCAGGGGCCTGTGTTTATTTATAGGCGGGGTTGTATTGGCTATTTATTTTTATTAAATTGAATATTTAAAGTCTGTTTGAAATGTAGAAGGATGCGCGGAGCACTTGCGCGGTATGTTTAATTTTGCCATTTTCTCCTTTGATTTGATATTGTTCAGTTCCGCCTTCTCTACAATTTCTTGATAATTTGCTAAATAATGTATGTTGTATTATTGTTGGTTCACATATTTTTACAATCTGGTAAATATAATGTTGTTTTGATTAATAAAAAAAAAAAAAAAAAAAAAAAAAAAAAACACGCGAAAACGAAAATGTATAAACCCAGTTTCATATGTGTGGAGTTTATTAAAATTCTAAAAAATAGCTTTTTAAAACAATTTAAAATAGTTTTTGTAAAACAATAGAAATTGCCGAGGGCGTATACAGTATACCGGTGTCAAAAGAACAAAAATCATCCTTTAAGACATCGATTTTTTTTGTTTTTTTTTTGTTTTTTGTGAGTACGTTTGTTAAACTTTGTCATATCTTTTTATGAAATGAAAGTTAGAAAGTTCTCGTCGACTGTAAGGAAATGAATATAAATAGTCTTCCAATTAGGAAGAGAGAAAGTGGAGTTGGAAGACAAGATCAAAGGGAGTCCACTCTTGCATCGATGAGAAAGACAAAACGACGAGGCCGATTCGTGTTTCTTCACTGCTGTCAGTCCTTCTGCCGAGTTGAATGAATGTTTGTTTTTTATGGTCTAGTGTAGACTCCAGAAGCTTGTGTTTATTTATTGGCGGGAACTGATTTTATCGACTATTCATTTTTATTAATTTGAAAATTAAAAGCTTGTTTGAAACCGGCAGGCTGCGTGGAAACCTTGCGTGGTGTGTTTATTTTTGTCATTATTTACTCCTTTGATTTGATACTGTTCACTTCCGCTTAATCTCTACACATTATTTACACTCGGACTGCTGTACTCATCTTTTATTTTCCTTAATGTTTTGACCGGTGCGCTCTCTGGTTTTCATTAGTTATTTGTTGAACCAGGTAACATTCAAAATCAAAATCTAATGATTACTTATTTAGTCAGAGTTTGTGAAGAGAGGTGGGCCGAGAGCTTGTTTTGATTGATTGATTTGTTTTTTATGGCTTATCAACCTTTTGCAGGTTATTTAAGACTGGAAAATATAGATGGTGGCAATTTACCCATCGCACCCACTATGTGCATATATGTTACTATTCTGAGAGTTTTGTGTAAGTATGAGTTAATTTTTAAATGTGTATATATGTATTCAGCCTTTACACATTGACATTTCCAATATTAATCAAATATTAGGTTGGTGCAAAAATAATGACGTAATAATGTCGTTTTTTGACGTTAAAAAATACGTCAAAAAACGACATTATTACGTCATTATTTTTGCACCAACCTAATACATACACAAAGAGGTATATTATTTTAATATTCTTATATATGTGTGTGCAGGTATGTATGGAAATGTATATCAGAAGATACATGTGTCTGATTAAGCAACTCCTCTTCTCCATGACCAATGAAATATATATAAATAAAAACTTTAAGTGATTTGGTGTTAAACAGCAGGATAGACTGTGTCCTATAGCCTTGTTTGTCAACCAGTCTACTACAGAAAGTAACAGCAGCTTATTACAGGAATTCAACTGCCAATCAATAAGAGACATGATAACACTGCAGTGTATCATGCATGACACCTAAAAAAAAAAGGAAATGAATTGTAACCATTTTTATTGCTGCCATTAATGGTACTTGATTCCTGTTTTTTTTGGGTTTTTTTTATTTCTTTTCTATTTATTTTGTTGCTTGTCTGGTTGGCTAGTTTTTTGTTCATTGAATGGTGACCAAATTCTATCCATATTCTAAAATATTAAAATGTTAGAAATTCTATAAAAGAAGTGATAATTATATAGCCTGTGGTAAAAGTAATATGTCTCCCCGACCAAAAAAAAAAATGAAGAAAAATTTAAAAAATCACAATAAGAAAAAAATTTAATAAACAGGAAGGAAAGAAAGAACTGAATGAGTGAAGATTAAATGAACAAGAGAATGAATAAATAATTGAATGACTGAATGAACAAATGAGCGACTCTTAACGAGTTGAGCTTGTCAATCTAATAAATGAACAAAGTTAGCCATTAGCACAAAATTTATTGAGAATAAAAAATATACATCCATATTGCAAGAAAAGAAAGGAAGTTTGTAATTTGTCCCTATGCTTAAGCCTGTTAATAAAGCTAAAACACTTTACTGCTCTTTTGGAAGTAAATCATTCAGCCATTAAGATCAGAGGTTTTATGGTTATAAGCAGCCATCTTTTTTTTTACATTTCTCTTACTCTGTTACTTTTTTGTTTTTTCAAACCTTAGACTGCTTCATTATTCTCTCTGTTCATCTTTTTCTTCCTTTTTCACTCTTTTTTTTTTCTTTTTTTTTAATCATTTCACCCCATGCAAGGCAGTACAGCCACTAACATACAAGGGGTTACTGAGTTTGAAAGAATAAGAAAAATGAAAAAAAAACATTATTAAGAAGCAAGAACAACAGAGGGGAAATCAAGAAGTCAGTCTTGTTATATTTTTTTAAAACTTTCTTCTACAATCTCTATCAATATAATTTGTATAACAAAGTCATCGTTAATTTTATAGAAAAATTGATGCCCTACCTAAATTTGTAAAGCACTTCCTTCTTTTAGTTTAGAATATGTCATATTGAATAAAGTTCTCTAATTTTCATTAAATTGGGATTTCAGTAATAATAAATAAGTTTGACTAATATTTGGAACTTGGTTAAATAGCCTTCTCTTGCAATTTTTATACATAACGTCTGCAGTATCTATCATTCTTATTTTATCAGTTTTGGAACATAAAGCATGAAAGCAACCCCGAAAAAATATGCTTGTAGTTTATCTGCATTGGATGAATAAACATTACAGTTTCATTGATTTTGGTAATATTCTGATGTATATTTTGAATAAATAATAATGATATCTGTGATGTTTTATTCGTCATGCAAGTAAAGAAAAGGGTGCCAAAATTTGTGTGATATCAATCCTCTTGTATGACAGTGAATGCTGGACAATCACCTCACAGATGAAGAGAAAACTGGAGGCAACAGAAATATAGGTCTACAAGAGGATGCTGAGAATACCATGGATGGAGTAAGTAAGCAACAAGGAACAAGTAAGCAATAAGTCTTCAGGAAAATGGGAACAAAAAAGTGACTTATATACGGAATCATAAATATACAACTGAAATTTATTGACCCCATAATGAGGAAAGGGGGTTTGAAGAAATTGACTCTCACAGGGCATTTTGAGGGCAAGAGGGACAAGAGAAAGCAGCGGACCAGCTACCTGACAAGCTTGTGTGAATGGATGGCAGAATAGCAGGGGTGGGGAGAGACTTGGCAAAAGGACAAATGTGACTTGTGGCTATATGAGGTGGGAGGTTGTGGAGAGCCATGATCGCTTATGTCCTGAAGGGACACGGCCCATAGTAGAAGAGGAAGAAGATACTTTTCAGTTATTATGTATATATTGATTGACATAAGTCTTGGTATCTATATTCATTTGAAATGCTACTGAAGAAAGCCATAATACATAATGTCAATTCACTTTCTATTTATAGAATTTAGTATAAATTCTATAAATAATTGTTTGCAAATGAATAAGAGAAGATTACCCTGTAATTAACCAAACCCCAACTACAATTAAATATTCAAGTTCACTTTACTTGTACTTCTGCTAATCCCTAATCATTAGCAGAAAAAAATAAATGATTTTGGAAGATACAGATTTTAAATTTAGATAAACTGCTTTTTAAAATAAAATTGTCAAAGAAAGACAAAAAAAAGAAAGGAAAAGATTAATAATATTTTGAATAAATAATAATGATACCTGTGATGATCTTCATGGTGGAGTAGTAAAGCATGTTGGATCTAATGGCAGTTTTCCCCTACAAAGTGGTTTAAATATTCAATCCCTGCTGAAGAACACATTTTCTTAACTAGAATCTCTCGAATGTACATGCTGATATGTAATACACACTGTTTAATAAATAAAAAAGAGGTATCTGAAAAACTTTGTTTAAAACAAAGAAAAGAATACTGAACTATTACATGATACCTATCCTACTGCATGGCAGTGAATGCTGGACAACTTCCTCAAAGATTAAGAAGAGACCTGAAGCATCAGAAATTTGGTTCTACAAAAAGATGCTGAAGATACCATGGACCAAACATGTTAGCAATGGTTAGGTTTTAGAGAAAATGTAGACAAAAAAAGAAAACTTAAACTTAACATCAGTAAGAGACAGTTGAAATTTCTGGGGTGCATAATGAGGAAGGAGGGCTTGGAAAATTTGTTACTCACAGGACAGATTGTGGGCAAGAGGGGCAGAGGAAAACAACACATGACATAACTGATGAGCTTGAGAAAATGGATGTTGGAACATGGTTTAGAAATAAGGAAAAGACAGAATTTATTTAGTGCTGCAAGGGACAGGAAATTGTGGAGAGCCATGATCGCCACCATCGACATGGCACATAAAGAAGAAGATTTTTTTCAATATGAAGTATCCACGATAATAGTGTTTGAAGTAATAAAAATCTCTGATTAAAAATAAAACAGTTAATTTTTTAGAAATTGCTTTATTTATGCTTCGGATATGAAACTGAACAGATATGGGACCTCAAGAAAATTAATCTGAGGGAAGAGGATGTACTCTTCTTAAAAGGGAAGAATAGGTTCTTGCTTACTTTGATGTTCTTCATGGCTGAGTGGTAAAGCATGCTGGATCAAACAGTGGTTTTCTTTAGAAAAGGGGATGCAGGTTCAATCCCTGCTTGAGAACACATTTTCTTTAACAGGATTTCTCAAATGTGCAAGCCAACAGATGTAATGCACACTGTTTAATAAATTAAAATAGTGCATCTATTTCAAATATGAACTGTTAACTATAATAAAGTTTGAAGCAGTAAAAACTTCAGATACACACACACACACACACACACACATATATATATCTATCTATCTATATATATATATATATATATATATATATATATGTAATGAAAAACAAATCACTTTAATGTACCATTACGATAATTTATTTCACCTAAATCCTTTTTTAAGGATTCAGGATCATCAGGTAAATCTTCCAACAACGAAATGAGAAATATTATTTCATATTAATAGGGTTCACCTGGATTATACCGACGGATTACTACCTGTGTGTATATATATATATATATATATATACACACAGGTAGTAATCCGTCGGTATAATCCAGGTGAACCCTATTAATATGAAATTTTAAATATTAAATGTCAAAACTGACTCACCAAAAAGCCATTTCTATTTCAATAATCCACCACCATTTTCAGTTTGAAGAATCCTGTGAATTTTAAATTTTAAATTCACTGGTGAAAATGATCATTAACTAATAGTGTCTTAATTCCAATTGTATGATATATATATATGTGTGTGTGTGTGTTGTGGAGTACTGGAGCACTCCCACAAGATAGATTGATCTAAAAAGATAAATTGCATACTTTCTTACTGAGAGATTGGAAATTGAACAGAACTGAGGTGAAGTTAACGATTAACTGCTCTCCAGTAGACTGTGTTTTCAACTGTTATTACCGTATTATTCTTCAGAATAAATTACTACTGCTTTTTATATGTGTATCGATTTATCCATTTCAGGATACAACAATATATATGTGTGTGTGTGTGTGTGTGTCTGTGTGTGTGATAAAATATAGTTTTAAGGTATGCAATATTTATGCGTGAAAGTGCTCAAAATTAGGAATAGAGTATAAGTAAATATAATATGCATACTGAGGTCACCCCCAAGCAGTGACACGTGCGCACACACACACACATAAATATATATATATATATATATATATATATATATATATATATATATATGTGGACATTAAAGTCAACACCTAGCAGTGCAAGTTTATTTTATGCTTATTCGCAATCGTCAGGCTCAATGATTGGGTATAAGGATGAAACTGACTGTCTTTACTCAAACACCAGACTAGCTACAGAGATGATCTGATTATAGTAGTAAAAGCTTGTGTAGAATCGACCACAGTTTTCAGAAGTGATTTGATAATAGAGAAATTGTGTACTGAGTGCCACAAAGTCTTCAAAGAGCTATCCTAGTTTTGAATTCAGAGTTTTCCTTCTCCTACATTGACTACTACTGCAGTCAAGAGAACCCAATCTGCCCTGCTTTTTAACCGATAGCTAAAGAAAGACGGATTCATGCTTTTTCCAAGGGCATTTGTGTAAAGTAAATGAAACAGAACTGAGTGGAATTTGAAATCATCTTGGTAATTTCACTCTTGGAGACTGAGTAAAAATAAATAATTCTCCAATAAAACCTGAATTAGTAATGTCCATGGTAAACATTCTTTTAGTATTACAGTATATGAGCTCAAGTCTTGTCAAAGACTAATTCCTTATTTTCAAGTCATGTTTACTTAATCAGATGCAAAAATGACAAGAGTTTTGTGATAAAAAGCAACGAAAAGAATATGAAAGAAAAATTTGTTAAAAAATGAAGAAATTTATGAAATCTGTTCCTTTCCTTGGACAGGTTTACTCTTTGGATTTGAAATAAATTTCCAAAGGTCCAAGTTAAATTTCTTTCATTTTTTTATGACATTGGTAATCCTTGGCTCTCTATAATTTTCTGTCTTTTGTTGTTCTAAGTAAGTTTTAATAGTTTTATCCTTGTTCTACCATCCATTCATACAAGACTTTAAGTGGGTTACTTGTTATTTTTCCCTGCTTTGTCTTGCATTAAATATATCCTGTGAGTGTTAGATTCTCTAGGCTCTCTTTCCTCATTATCTCACAGAAATTGAAATTGTTTCCTTCTGAGTATAAGTTTCCTTGTAATTTCTGTTTTCCCCAAAACTTGTGTCCATGATATTTTTAGCATTCATCAGCAGAGCCACATTTTCATTCCTTCAAGTCTCTTCATCAGTAAAGAGAGCGTCTAGTATTTGCCATTATATAGGATAACAATTTTACTACAAGGAATTATTGATCTGAAATTAATATTTTGTTTCATCTTTAGTTTGGAAGGGCAACTTTGGTCCACTTGCAATATTTCTAGAAATTATGAAATCCCAAGAATGTTTGTTTTTAGGAAAAGTTATTCTTTTCCTTAAAAAGATTATATATATTATTTTCTATTTAATTTCAACTATTTTTAGCAGCCAATCACTGACATTGAAAGAAATGTAAAGAAACAAAAGAGATGAAAGACAATTGGTAAAAATATATCCTTCTGTTTTTTTCTTTCTTATTTGTTTTTTTTGTTTTAAATTTTTTTTTTTTATCCTTTTCCAAATTTGATTCTTTCTCGTGTTATCTGTTGCCATTTTATTTTTTCTTTGGTTTTTGTTCCCTTTCAGTTTTGCTCCATATTGTCTGCATCTCCTTTCATATATATTACATTACCCAACTACAAGAGTGTGCTTGTTCATATTTGTTAAATTTCTTGTGGAGTCACTGCGAATGAGAAATGATCTATCTCACATTGTTCAGATCTCTTTATCTATCTATTTCACTTCATTCAAATCTTTTTATCTATCTATCTATCTATCTATCTATCTAGCTAGCTAGCTATCTAGCTATGTAGCTATTTCACTCTGTTCAGATATCTTTGTCTATCTAGCTATAACCATTTAAAATAGTATATAGTTTTAGTAAATCAAATCACAATCTGAATAAAAGTAAGATTTGTTAGCATTTTTATATGATGCCACTATAAATCATCAAGTCAAATTTTGTAATACATACATATATATAATAAACAGTATTAAATGACATTTATCAGCCTGAATGTCCGAGAAATTTTCATTCAGGCCGATAAATGTTATTTAATACTGTTTATTATAAACAGAGCATTTACTTAAATATTTGTATCTATAAAAAGAATGTTAAACATAAAAATGTCTTAAAATAATTGTCGGACTTTGTCCATTTCATAAATCATATATATATATATATATATATATATATATATATGTATGTATGTATATGTATTGGAATTTCTCAAGTCTACTTCTTTCCAAAACATTTTACCTAAACAATCAAATTACTTCCAATATATTGATGATGCTCTATTAATATATTCCTGTGATACTAACTTAGCAGATTTTGTAGATAAATTAAAAAAAACTGAGCACACAATAGAATTCACACACAAAATAGAAAAAACAATACTTTACATTTCTTAGACATCATGTTTCACCGAGATAACAATAACCTAGAACTTAGTGTCCACTGAAAATCAACCAATAAAGATGAATTACAAACTTCTACTTCCATCATAACAACAAAGTAAAATCCGAAATGATCATTGGATTCTATTTAAGAGCACTCAGAATTTGCAGCCCTCAATATTTACACAAGGAGGAGAAATATATTGAAAATACATTCAAGAATCTTCAATACTCTATTTCATTTTCAATGCGCAAGAAAAGGCTCATAAAATATTCTAAAATAGAAGAGCTGTCCTTTCTGATAAACCTAACAAATCTAAAAAATATATTATTCTACCCACTAACTCTATCACAACTACAACCGAAAATAATTTATCCCAGTGTGGGATAGTTAGGGAGAAAGGTGATGGAGAGAAAAAAGAAAAAGAATACAGATGATTTTGGCTAAATTGAAGAAAAAAAAAAAGATTCTTTCAACAATATTCTTTTAAAAATTTTGAAACTACCTGCATCTCTCATTTCATGCATATGTCTAGATGTGGGAGTCTGATGAAATCCTAACAGATGAAACGCGTCACAAGAAAACCTTTCCAATTTGTCATACTTTTCTAAATACTGTTTATTGACATATAAAATTATCCAAAATTATATATTGTTATATCATATATTGTCTATTTAACAAGCAATTATTTTTCTATGTTTCATTGAGAGTGACCTTGAATTTTATAAGTTTTATATTCAGTTTATTAATGTTCTCACAGATTTTATTTTCAATGAGGATTAAGAGAGTATTTACACTAATTAAATTATTCAGAATGTTGCTCTTATCTTTATTGCTATATTCACAACATTTCAAAATGTTATGAATATTGTAATAAAGATGAGGACAATAGTCCAAACAATCTAAATTATATAAATAGCTACAATACCAAATCTCAGAAATATAGACAGGATTAAGAGAGTGTAGAAACAGTTCAAGGTGATTATTGTTCCAAGTGCTTTCAGCCAATTCATTAGTCATTTTCAAGGGGCTTGTTATTGGTGTATTTTAATGCATTTATGTACAAAGCTGTTTTGTGTTAAAGTAGTAGTAATTCTAACCCATGCTGGATGGAAGTAGTAGTAGTAGTAATAGTAGAAATCCCATGTTGGTGTGCCTTTAGAACACTGCTAACCTGTTCAGGCATGTTTCAGAGCAAGTGCAATTGAGGCTTCGATTAAACTGCTTTATAAAAAGTACTTCCATTATCTTTAATGTCTTTTACAGTTGCCTGTTTTTACAATTAATTTGTTATCTATGGGAGCAGGAAGTTGTTTATGAATGTTGAAGTGCTTCTTTATTGTACTAAGATCACATACGTGGGTTGTCAGTCTCATAATTAATGATGTTGTCATCTGACCAATGTATGCAACTGAATTATTTTTTGCTTATTATAAGAATCTCACACACACATACATGAACAGGAGGGAGATTATGTTGAAAACATATATTTGTTGTGTAAATAAATGCTTATTTCCTCATTTGACGGGGACCTACTGACGTATCTACATCACACACACATATATATTAGGTTGGTGCAAAAATAATGATGTAATAATGTCGTTTTTTGACGTATTTTTTAACGTCAAAAAACGACATTATTACGTCATTATTTTTGCACCAACCTAATATATCACAAAATCATCATATATATTATGAGGGGAGATATATATATATATATATATACACTACACAGGTGGTTGATCAGAAAAAACATTCATTTAGAATGGAGCAAAAACAGCATCATGTTTAGATGTAAGAAAGTCTATCTTCTTCAATTACTTTAAAGTACTTTCATTAAAAAACATTTTGAATTAATGCATTTAATGATATAACAGAAGTAGTCTGTATTTATTCAATCAAGGTTAGCCAAGGACATGAAGTGGTAAAACAGTCAATATGAAGATCCACTTCAGACGACAATTATTTTGGAGTTTTTGAAATTCCATTCGTCAGTGTGCTACCAGGGATGTAAAAGAGGATACATTTATAAAGCAATTGTTAAGTTTGATGAAAACTGGTTAAAAGATCAACAAAAAATAAGAAAGAAACCAGTAAAAATCACCATTTTTCACTATATGGCTGGACTCAATTATCAAGTTAAACAATCAACTTACGTTTGTATTAGATTGCTTGAAGAGTGTTTTTAGTTTAAAATTTGTGTTGAAATTGATTTGTGTTGAAATTGATTTTTCATTTTTTGCTAAATGCAGTGGTGCAGAAACAAAAATGATGTATTGTTGTGCTCGTCATGATGTAAGTAACCTACATACTGAGTTTGAATGAAAAAAGTTGAAATTATCAATTTTGATTGGCTTTATTGATTATTGATTTTTTTTAAATTATCAATTTTTTATGCTAAGAACCTATCTCTTACATTGTACAATGTATATACAAAGTTTAGTCAAAATCGGTTGGATGAATCTCGAGTGAAAAGGTATCACACTGACAGACAGAAATCCTCTGTTTTACACACACACACACACACACACACACACACACACACACATATATGTATTTATTATGAATATAACAGCAATGTATTGAAACCCATATAACAAACATTTAATATCATTTTACATTTCTACCAATTTCCAACCAGTTCCCTTACAGTGGCCTAAGAAAAGTTTTTAGCCAGGAGAAATAAACTACATCCAATTTCAAAATTTAATTATGTAATCCCAACTCAACATAAATAAAAAGTATTTGGAACTAGTATGGAGTAAGTCCTCCATTTGCTAGTTTCAGTGCTTGTATTCAATTTATCATGGATTTGATCAAGTGATCAACAATCGTCTGAGCCATATTTTGCCACTCCTTTAGTAATGTTCTTTAAGCGTTGCCACTGACATGATTTTGGTTGCTCACTCTCAAACTTTTTGGTCAAGGTGCTCCCAAACGTGCTCTATTGGATTCATGTCAGGATTTTGGGCTACCCACGACAATGACTTGAAACCTTGTGATTCCTTCCAGGTCTTTGCTACTTTGCTCATATGACATGGTACTCCATCTTCTTGAAAAAGTTAGATATTCTTGTCAATCTGATTGGTTTCAAATAGTGGGAGTAGTTCTTTCTCTAATATTTGACAGTATTTTGGACTATTCAACTGCTCGTCAGCTCAGATTTCCCTCCAAACCAGACAGCATCCCACATCATTACTCCAATCCCTCCATGTTTCACAGTCGCCTGCAGACATTCAGTGTTCTAAGGCTCATTCTGATTTCTCCAAACATAAACCTGTCATGAATTAGAATATTGGCAGAATTTACTTTCATCTGACCAAATTACAGACTGTCAAAATTCATAATCTTTGCTCTTGAATTCTTTCACCCAGTCCATACGCCTGTACCTGTTAACCTCTGAAATCAAGGGCTTCTTTCTTGCAACACTTCTTTGATAGCCTAGTTCCTTCAGAGCCTTTCCCTCTGCATATGGTGACAATTCCATGCTGTTGGTGACATCTTTGACTTTCTCACAATTGTTTCTGATAACTTCCCTCTTCAGCACCCTTTTTGTCACTCAGACCTAATGCTTGGTCTTCTTGAACATTGTTCCACACAACAATGGCCTTCTTCATTAAATTTCTTGACAATATTATTAATCATTTGATGATTTACCTGGAAAAATCTTGCAATTTCTCTATTTGACTTGTCACACTGATGTCATCCTACTATTTGCTCTTGTTGAAATTCACCAATTTCCTTACTTCTACAAAATCTAAAATCTATTGCAAAATATAAGTCAACTATCATTCACAGATGAGAGTAGCTTGATACTAACACAGTATTGTTTAAAAAAAAAAAAGAAGAGACATTATTACACAAGCTTAAATTGCTGTAATCAATGGTGGCTAAAAACTTATCATAGCCCACTGTATATTGGACTGATTGTTTTTACAAAATCTTCCAATGGATAAATTCAAAATTTTAAAATAATTACAGAGCACATTTTTAAAAACTCAATATAAAAATAAATAGACATATGTCTATATTATTCAATAAACTATGTTAAAATGAAGATACGCTGCCTAAATATACATATATACATAGATATATATATATATAGATATAGACATAAGGATCAACGCTGCAGGTGATTGTCATTTTCCTGCTTCAATGTAATCTTCAGACCAAAAGGTCATATTGAAGTGTAAACGTGAGAGTCAATGTTAATCCCTATGTCTACACTGCCTATATATCAATTTTTGCAGTATATATATATATATATATATATGTGTGTGTTTGTATATATATATATATATATATATATATATATATATATATATATATATATATACATGCACATATTTAAAAACAAGTGAGTGTTAAAAAGTCTTTGGTCCAAACCCAAACTATTCCCCAAAATCAAATTTTTGATGGGTTTGAGAGAGAGGAAAGAGAGAATTAGGTATACAAGTTACACAGTTTTCTCTCTCATCCTGACCTGCAGATGCCAACCTAGCATACAAAAGCAAAACACATTGTAATTAAAAAGTTTTTCAACTTTCTCACTCTCATTTCTCTCTCTCTCTCACTCTCTCTCTCTCACTCTCTCTCTCTTTGTATATATATATATATATATATATATATATATATATATATGTATATGAACACGTACACTAATTTTGAAGATTAAAAATCTCATTGTATTGTATAATATCGTCATCTTTCTTTTTTATCCTTTAAATAAATCAGTATGCAAATGAAAGTTTGGTGTGTACATATATATATATATATATATATATATATATATATATATATATATATATATATATATATATATATGCAAGAAGAGGAAAGCAAATGCTGATAGTCTAAGTTGATTAAGAATCCAACCACATGACATTAGAATTTTACCACACATTTTGTCTTAGCTTCCACAGGATGTCACAGGAAGAAAATAAAAACCTTTCAAATCAAGTCCAGCTTATCTCTAGCCTGTCTAGATAACATTGTTTTATGGCCAAATCTTGGGTAAGGACTTCTTCACAAAAAGCATTGTGTGCATTTTTGGCTGAGTATGTTTGGACCATTAAAAGTGGACACAAGTCAAAAAATAAATGGTCCCTGTTTTAAGTAAAATCTGATAAAGCAATTTTTTGTTCTTTTGATATCTTTCCAGGTTTTCTATTAGAATAAAAGAAAAGTTATAAAAGTCGAGATATCTATAATCGCTGGACACAGAACTGTGCCACTGAAGAAAGGAGAAAACAATATAAAAAACGTTTATACCTAGGTAAATAAATACACTTCAGTATCTCTCTCATATATGTATATATATATATATATATATATATATATATGTATGTAAATAACAATAATGATTCAGAAGCAGGTCTATATAAAATAAATTGTCAGAAATTTAAGAAAACAATGAAAACAAAAAGGATCTTTTGCACAACAATTTATCAAATACATTAGTCACACATAGAAATAAGTTCAACTACAATTTTGATCTAAAGAATGCCACACTTATTAAATGAGAAAGTAGCTTACGGATGGAAAATTCTTGAAAGTGCTGCTATTGAATCTTATCAAAATAGAAATCTGCAACCTGGATTTTTTTCCTCCTCTTTTTATCTCCTTTCCAAAAAGCTATACTGATTTTCCAAGCCAACATACATGACTACAAAAATGTCAAAAACTTAAAAGAAAGTGGTTAAAAGATTCTATTATTTAAATAAATAAATACATAAATTCATTTCTAGAATTAAATTGAAATAAATAAAAATGACATTTAAAAAAAAAAAAAATTCAACAACAACAATATAACATTTACTCACTTTTGCATATCTGACATTAAATTTTAAGACCTTAGCATCCTCCGTAATCTACCTATCACTTTCAATTAGCCCCCAGTGTATATATATGAGTGCTTTTTACTTCTGTTTATAAATACTTGTAAAATAAAGATAAGTTTTCCTTTCATCATTATTTATACTTATATATATGATTAAATAATATAAAATTATCAAACCAAAAATATGGATATCATGCATATATATATATATATATATATATATATATATATATATATATATATATATATATATATATATATATCCAGCTCTTATCTCAAATAACAACTTAAAAGAGACTGTTTGACCAACACAAGGAATGTTAAAAGATTCATGTTAAAAAAATAAAAAAACAAATGAAAACTACAGACAAAAGTTCATTTTCTCCATCAAGACATTCATTTCTGTAGTTTAGTGCTAGCAGCAAGCAGAAATATTTCTCCTCCCAGATGATGGCCATTTCGGACGAAACTAGTCGAGGAATCTAAATGGAATAATAATAAAAAAAACCAAAAAAAAAACCGAAAGAATATTAATCTACAACCCAGTGTGTCTGAGGATTTTAATTTTTTAATTTTTTTATTGTTCAAAATATATATATATATATATATATATATATATATATATATATATATATGAACCTATATAAATGTATGCATACAAATATTTTTATTTCATGTTTATATTTTACATTAGAGCATAAAAGTAAGTTTTATATAAGAGTATTTTGTGCATGTGTAGATGCAAGAGAGATACATATATGTAAATAAATATCTTATTCTTATTTTTATAAATATTTATATTTCTAAAGAATTAATGCATTTATTTTTAATCTGACATTTTCATTACATCAAACATTTTCATTGTAGACACTTCTCATTTGAAATATATGCCACATTTTTATTTATTAAGATATTAAGTGCGTATTGTGTCTATCAGTGTTTATTTTGAGAAATCTTAGTAAAAACGTATCCTTCGACATGGATTGAACCTGTGTCCTCCTTTATATTGGGAATTTAATCTGACATGCTTTACTACTCAGTCACAAAAGACTTTCACGAAAGACTTTCACGAAAAAGATTTCGAGATAGAATAAAACGAGTCTGTTTTACTGTGATGCACTTCATGGCCATGTTGGATCAGATTGTAGAAAAAAAACCATATCTTCTCAGTTCCATATCTGAAATGTAAACAAATCAATTTTTAAAGAATTGATGAATTTATTTTTAATTCAACATTTTCATTATTACAAATGTTATTATAGTAGATACTCACATTTAAAACAGACGTCCTATTTTTAATTTAAACATTATGTATTATCTCCTGCCTGTGCATTTGTGAAATTTTAAAATATAAGTAATAGAATTTTGGGGGTTTAGGCAAATCATTATAGTAATTCATCGAGTCTAGAAGAATCCTCAACAGGACCATTTCGATACAATGCGAGCATCATACCAACTGTGCCAATGGGCCTCAGTGATGAAGAAGAAACTATATATAGTGCCAATACTCACAAATTCCATTGGTATGATGCTTGTAATTTTATCAAAATGGTCTGGGTTCAAATCTTGGAAGTAGGTGCATACTGCTGATGAGTTCCAAAATAGGCCGAAACGGCCGTCCAGTGCTTTCTGCATACTGTTGAGGATTCTTCTAGATTTGATGAATTGCTATAATGATATTCTTAAATCCCTCAAATGCTATTACTTGTATATGCTTGCTTGACCCAGCTAATGCTCTGTGATGGAGCGGTTCGGTGGGAGAGGAAAGTTGTGGCTCTTGGGTTATGAGTACTTGGATGAGTATCACAACGGAATTTGTGAGCAGCGGAGATATATTGAGTCTATTCAGTTTCTTCTTCATCACTGAGGCCCTTTGGTAGAGTTGGTATGTCACTTGCATTGCATCAAAACAATACAGGCTTGAATGACGGTAGTGGATGCGTACTACTGATCAGTTGAAGAATAGGTCGAAACAGTTGTCCAGTGTTTTCTGCATTCTGTTGAGGATTCTTTTAGAATCAATGAATTACTATAATGATATATATATATATATATATATATATATATATATATATATATTCAGTTGTGTTGATGTGAGTTTGTGAGACTGGGTGTGCGATTGTCAGACAATATATATATATATATATATATATTTTATCTGACGATCACACACCCAGGGTCACAAACTCACATCAACACAACTGAATATATATATATATATATATATATATATATATATATATATACAGCATGTATCAAAAATACTTTTACAAACTTTGGGGACAATTTCTCACAGCAAAACAAAGACAAAAGTCCATATAAACATATGTCTACAAATCCTTCATTTTTGAGTTATTCAGTTTAAAGAACGTTTATGGTAGATGGCATTGTGTTGTCATGTAGACTAGGTGACATTTGTTATTCATGTAAATCTCTGGTTAGTCTGTCTTCAACATATAGCATGTCTAACAGTGAGTTAACTGAGAAGTGTTTCTTTTAACAATAGCTGGATATTCATATTGTGAGCAGGCAGATATGATTTTTACATACGGCCATGTGAATGGTAATGGGTGTGAGGCTTCACAGCTATGTCAGTTTGAGTTTCCAGATCACTAGACATTTTACCATGTTTTTATCATGAACCCACCCAAAAAGTTTGTAAAAGCATTTTGGGATTGTATCTTGGATTGTACATTTAACAGCAGTGACTGTAAATTTTAAACTCGAAAATGAAAGATTTGTGGACATATGTTCATATGGCTTTTGTCCTCATTTTAATGTGAGGAACCTAAGTTTGTAAACATATTTCTGATACACCCTATATATATATATATATATATATATATATATATATATAAACAAAAAGAAACAACATGAAATTGTCTAGACTATATAACCAGAAACATCTAAAATAAATTTAAATTTATAAGTTAAAAATTTCAGTGTCCCAAAATTTCCTATCTGGGCATAATTAAAACAAATTTTTGCATTTTTATATTTCCCATGCCCTCCATGCACATGTATAGTTACATCATCGGAAACATCACTTTAGTCTGAGGAAGTCCTGAAGGACAAAAGTTTTTTCCTTTTGTTATTAATGTTCATAGTATTGTTTCGGGTACATAAAACATTTATATATCACCTACTCCCATTATTAGAAAAATATGTGCTCTCTGTTTATTCAAATTCTTCCAGAGAATGCACCTTTTTTTAATAAGTTTTCTCAAATATTCAGATGAAAATAACTAAATATACTCTTTCATAAATAAACAGAGCATCTACTCAAATACGGGTATCTACTAGAAATAACATTTAAGTAATGATGAAATATATATAAAATGAAAATAATGGTAGTTGGCTTGAAGGAACTGCAATAAAGGTGGATATTAAAAGTGCTTAATATGAAGTAGAGCATACAAAATTGCAATAAAAGTACAGAATAAAAAGTAAAACCAGAGCTACTTAAGTTTCACCCTCAAATAGAAGGATCATCAGGCAAGGTTGAATTTGAAACTGGCTTGATCATCCTTTGTGGAACTTAAGTAGCTCTGGTTTTACTTTTTATTCTGTACTTTTATTGTAATTATATATATATATATATATATATATATATATATATATATATATCAGATTTGTATATCAGCACATTATGAATTTGCACAATCTTCAGGTGGCATGAATCTTATGGTGATCCACACAGCCTGAAGATTGTCCTAAGCATGATACTCTGAGTCAGGCTGAGTTGATACACAACACATTTTGGTTATAATTATTATTAAATTATGCCTCTTTCTACTGACATTTATCACTTGGCTTGTTTTATATTTCATGATTTTATCCTTATTTTTCATTAAAAGCATGTTATATATATATATATATATATATATATATATATGAAGAAATATAGTCTTAAGATGTGCTATATTTATGGGATAAAGTGCTCAATATCAGAGATAGAGCATGTGTAAATATAAAAATGAACATAGAGGTCAACACTTAGAGGCGACAGTCTGTTTCATGCCATATGCAATTGTCAGGCCACCTGACAATTGCATATAGCATGAAACAGACTGTCGCCTCTAAGTGTTGACTTCTATGTTCATTTTTATATATATATATATATATATATATATATATATATATATATATATATATATATATATATATATATAAATGTGTGTGTGTGTGTTTGTGTGTGTATCTTTGTATGTATGTCTTTATATATCTATTTATTCATGTGTATGTGTGTATTTGTCCATTTATGTTTAAATAAATGCAGGGACAAAAATAAAAAATGTAATTTCCTTGGTTTCTGTTTGAATATATATATATATATATATATATATATATATAGATAGATAGATAGATAGATAGATATGTGTGGGGCATGCATCAATAATTCTATATCCTATTGATGTAAAAAACATTCATTTTATGCCATATATTTTTTCAACATGATCTCCTTCCTTGTCAATGCACTTAACTCAACACTTCTCCATTAATCACATAGTCTATACATTATGAAGTGGACATTCCCAGCCAGAATTCAGGTACTAATTGTGTCAGGTGACAAATTTATTCATCCTTCCTTTCATATAAATATTTGTGCAGTTATTTTCAACATAAAGTTGTTAATATAAAAGTGTATGCATAGTTTGTGTGTGTGTTAACATGTTTGTTTTGTTCATGGGACTAAAAATGTGCACTTGTCCACTTTTATTCTCAGCATTAAATTGGTTTCATTAAATGTATAAATGGAATTATTTATTCCAACTGCTTTTTTTGTTTTCTTTCACAAAATGTCTTGGCTCAAATCAGCGCTGACCAAATAAGGAAGACAGGCGCAAGAGATAGAAGAATCTTTAACTTGCTGCTATCAAAAAGAAAACAGTAGAACAAGTAGAGCAAAAAACAAAAACACGCAAGCCTCTTGCATGCATACAAATAGAAACAGTAAAGAACTTAGTATTTTTAGTTGTTCAAAATGTAGAAGTAAATTTACTTATTATCTTTCTAAAGGAAGATATAAGGAGAAAAGTTTTCTGTATATGGAAATAATTCTTTTCCTACTAAAGAATTATCTGAATGAGGTGCTGTGGTTCTGTTGCATAGAGAAGAAATTTTTTGGGGGCAGCTTATGAAACATAACAGTGGCAAAAAAGGGGAAATTATGCTGACTAGTCTAATGATTTAACAGATTTAGTAAAAGAGCTCGGTGAAAGTATGTTACTTCCCTGTTCTGGACAAGGATAAAAGCACCGAGAATGAGTTTAATTCTTTCATTCTTGAACCAAGACTACAAAATCTGCAAGGAAAAAGTTTCTACTAGTCAAGAACACAAAACCACAGGTTGAAACCCTTAATTATTAGTCAATGGTTCAATGATCTGTATCTGATATTTAAAACTTAAGGTATTATCAGATGAACTGTACTTTTGAATATTTCTTAATTTTACAATCATAGTATGAAACACAAAATTTACTATACTAGTGTTAAGTCCTTACTATTATTAGAATGTTTTCACATGTGACTCTTTAAATTTATAAACCACTGAAAGAATAACAAATGTACAAATAAAATTTTATTGCAGGGAAGATAACTCTGCTATAGCAAAAAGTGACAAAGCATGCAAAGAAAAAAATCACTTAGCATAAGATTTATTTGACAGGAATCCATCTATTTGCTTTTAGCTATTGATTAAATAGCAGAGTAGACTAGGAATTTTAGTATGGCAACTAATCTTAGAAAAAGACAACACTAAATTCCAAACAGGCAGTAGCAAACCACTCCATTCTCTTTCTCAAGAGCAATCCTGGCAATTTACAGTTTACAGATATTGGGTTGTGTAGAGTAAAAATGGAAGGTCTCATTAGATAATGAGGGACTTTCAAAGGCAGACATAATTTACCTCATCCAATGTTATATAAACAGCTGAGTGGCTTTTGGCCAGATATATATTTGTATTTGTATCTTGTTGGTATGAGAATAAAGTAACTGTGAATTACTACTATCATTTCCACTGTGGTTATTTTACAGGTTGGTCAAAAAGTTTGTTCAATTGTTAAGTAGAAAATTTACTATTTACACTATTTACATAATTTGAACTATTGTCGTCATCTATATTGCCATATTCACAAAGTTTCAGCCATTGTACACTCTAATATAGTCCTATATAATGGAATTTCAAATGGAACCCTTTATTTAATTCATGGTGACAGATTATTCTTGTTCCACATGTAATGCCTTTTTTTGGATATCCCAGTATGCCCTTTAGTAATTCAACTCTTCAATTTTCTGATCCCTTCTGCTGTGGCTAGGTATTGAACTCACAGTTCTTTGGGTCAAGTCACTTTTTGGGTTACTCAATCAATGCTTTTATCCACTGGGTCATGTGTCAGCAATAAAGATGAGGACAACAGTCTGAATGATATAAATAGCGTAAATAGTGACAATATATCATCTCAGAAATATAGACAGATATAGAAAATTTAGTTATTAAACTGAACAAATTTTGGCCAACACAATATTAATAAAGAAAGATGATGGAGAGAGCCATGAATATCTGTATCATGGAGCATCTAAAAAGATAAGATTCAAAAAGATTTATTAAATAAAATCAGGAAATTATACAATAAAATGTACAAATCTGGTTTGTTCAGTATAAATATTTGAAAATCTCAAAATTTAACAATCTATGGGTATTCATTAGCAAAGGTCTATAAAACTTCTGTGATTCTTTTGCTTGTAAGAACACAAGAAGAACTGATCTAAGTACTGCTCTTTCATCATCTTTTATTGGCATGTTGGGTACTTAAGAATGTGCCCATTACATATTTCCCTTGTTCAGTGTTCATGTAATCACATTCCCTGTTTGCCACTCACAATACTTGTACAATCAAAGGTGAGTGACCAGAGATGATTAAAATCAACACAAACCAGTCATCCAACCCTTTCTCCTCACCAGTTCCCAGATCTCATTAGCACCAATTGGGAAGCATTCCATGAAAGTGCCAATGAACAAGCCAGAATACCTGCAGACAGAATTCTTGACAAATATTGAGCAAAATAAAATTTGCTTTGTTGTCGTCAGGCAACAAGATTGGTCTCTCTGATCACTCATATTGCAAGTAGGACAAATCTCACAAATAGAGATTTCCAGTGACAACAAACGAAAGCAATATATTTTTCAAATTGGATCCAAGAGCTCCATGATTGATATATGAAAATCTTTGCATTGGTTAAAGACTAGATAAAGGGACTCTATCTACATTAGATGTTGGCATGCTGAAAAGTTCTCACCCTGATTCAATGTTTGGATTTTTGGATAGATTTTGAAAAAGTTTTGGGTTGAACTGAAAAGTTTTCAGCACCACCTTGTACATAAAGAGAAGCTTTAGTGAGTGCAGTCATGTCTGACAAGTAGCAGCAACACTCAGCAGGTAGGTTAGGTTTAAGACTCCCCTCAGAATTGTTCCATGGGACAATAGGCTAGTGGATTAAAGAATTGGTTTATGAAATTGGATGTGCAGGTGGTGCAATGGATTGCAGCTCAGGATGAGAACTAAGTTCAAACCCATGCTGATTTTGTTACATTCACTTGCATGCAAATAATCTTTGTAAAGGTATGAATCTATATAAGTTCAAAGAAAGTTTATGCTAGTTGACTGTGTGTTGCCATGTAGACTAATTGACATTTGTCATTCATGTACATTTGTGACTAGTCTGTCTTCAAAATTTAACATGTGTACCAGTGAGAAGTGTTCCATTTAACAATGGCAGGATATTCATATTGTGAGCAGGTAGATATGATTTTACATACAACCATACAAATGGTAATGGCTGTATCAGATTGTGTTTCCAGACCAAAGGCAGACAAATCATTCAACCTTTGCTGCTGTTTATCATCGCTTTGCTGAGACACGATCCATGGCAACACAAACTAACAGTGTCTACCGTAAACTTTAAACTTAACTCAAAATGAAGGATTCGCAGACATATGTTTATATGTACTTTTGTCCTTGTTTTGGTGTTTGGATATATATATATATATATATATATATATATATACAAGTATATGATTGGTGTATACCGAATAAATTCTAATAACCAACAATTACTATTCTTAAAAGAGTGCTCAATACAGAGTAGAGTGAATATAATTTTTAAATAAATAATTATATATATATATATATGTATGAAATATTTCTCAGAGTTAACTTGTAGAAAAAGACAATATTTATAAATGTCAAAGACAATAGGAAAACTGTAATAGTAGCCGACGTAATTTCCAGTTAGCAGTATGAAAATAACATTCTCTAAATTCTTCCAGTTGCTAAGGACATTTTGTTTTTGTTATTATTAGTTACTTTGTTTAATAAATTCATTTCATTTTTTCCTCAAAAAAGTCCACAGTGGACGAAACGCATCGCCTACTATTACATTTTTCCTATTGTTTTTTACATTTATAAATGCATATATATATATATATATATATATATATATATATATATATATATATATATATGATGGTCATCAAAAGAAATTTAATCATCTGGGTAGTGATGTAACATCCAACAATAAATGCGACATATAATTGTATTAGGTTGGTGCAAAAATAATGACGTAATAATGTCGTTTTTTGACGTATTTTCTAACGTCCCAAAAACGACATTATTACATCATTATTTTTGCACCAACCTAATAACATATAAATGCCACATATAAATGCGACATATAAATGCAACATATAAATGTAACATAAATGCGGCATATAAATGCTAATTATAAATGCGACATATAAATGTAACAATTTAAATGCGACATATAAATGCGACATATAAATGTGACATATAAATGTAACATATAAATGCGACATATAAATGTAACATGAATGCGGCATATAAATGCTAATTATAAATGCGACATATAAATGCGACATATAAATGTGACATATAAATGTGACTTATAAATGTAACATATAAATGCGACATATAAATGTAACATGAATGCGGCATATAAATGCTAATTATAAATGCGACATATAAATGCGACATATAAATGTGACATATAAATGTAACATATAAATGTAACATATAAATGCGACATATAAATGTAACATGAATGCGGCATATAAATGCTAATTATAAATGCGACATATAAATGCGACATATAAATGTGACATATAAATGTGACATATAAATGTAACATATAAATGTGACATATAAATGTAACATGAATGCGGCATATAAATGCTAATTATAAATGCGACATATAAATGCGACATATAAATGTGACATATAAATGTAACATATAAATGTAACATATAAATGCGACATATAAATGTAACATGAATGCGGCATATAAATGCTAATTATAAATGCGACATATAAATGCGACATATAAATGTGACATATAAATGTAACATATAAATGCGACATATAAATGTAACATGAATGCGGCATATAAATGCTAATTATAAATGCGACATATAAATGCGACATATAAATGCGACATATAAATGTGACATATAAATGTAACATATAAATGCGACATATAAATGTAACATGAATGCGGCATATAAATGCTAATTATAAATGCGACATATAAATGCGACATATAAATGCGACATATAAATGTGACATATAAATGTAACATATAAATGCGACATATAAATGTAACATGAATGCGGCATATAAATGCTAATTATAAATGCGACATATAAATGCGACATATAAATGTGACATATAAATGTGACATATAAATGTAACATATAAATGCGACATATAAATGTAACATGAATGCGGCATATAAATGCTAATTATAAATGCGACATATAAATGCGACATATAAATGCGACATATAAATGTGACATATAAATGTAACATATAAATGCGACATATAAATGTAACATGAATGCGGCATATAAATGCTAATTATAAATGCGACATATAAATGCGACATATAAATGCGACATATAAATGTGACATATAAATGTAACATATAAATGCGACATATAAATGTAACATGAATGCGGCATATAAATGCTAATTATAAATGCGACATATAAATGCGACATATAAATGCGACATATAAATGTGACTTATAAATGTAACATATAAATGCGACATATAAATGTAACATGAATGCGGCATATAAATGCTAATTATAAATGCGACATATAAATGCGACATATAAATGCGACATATAAATGTGACATATAAATGTAACATATAAATGCGACATATAAATGTAACATGAATGCGGCATATAAATGCTAATTATAAATGCGACATATAAATGCGACATATAAATGCGACATATAAATGTGACATATAAATGTAACATATAAATGCGACATATAAATGTAACATGAATGCGGCATATAAATGCTAATTATAAATGCGACATATAAATGCGACATATAAATGTGACATATAAATGTGACATATAAATGTAACATATAAATGCGACATATAAATGTAACATGAATGCGGCATATAAATGCTAATTATAAATGCGACATATAAATGCGACATATAAATGTGACATATAAATGTGACTTATAAATGTAACATATAAATGCGACATATAAATGTAACATGAATGCGGCATATAAATGCTAATTATAAATGCGACATATAAATGTGACATATAAATGTGACATATAAATGTGACTTATAAATGTAACATATAAATGCGACATATAAATGTAACATGAATGCGGCATATAAATGCTAATTATAAATGCGACATATAAATGCGACATATAAATGCGACATATAAATGTGACATATAAATGTAACATATAAATGCGACATATAAATGTAACATGAATGCGGCATATAAATGCTAATTATAAATGCGACATATAAATGCGACATATAAATGCGACATATAAATGTGACATATAAATGTAACATATAAATGCGACATATAAATGTAACATAAATGCGGCATATAAATGCTAATTATAAATGCGGCATATAAATGCTAATTATAAATGTAACATATAAATGCGACATATAAATGCGACATATAAATTCTAAAGGTGCAAAGAATAATAAAAGATGCTTTGCAGTAAATCAGTAAAGTATTAAAAAAACATTAAAATTTCATTAGAAACAAAGAGAAAAGTATTGAATTGCTACATAATATCTAATCTTTTATATGGGAAAGAATGTTGGACAATCTCTTCACAAATGAGGAAGAGACTTGAAGTCACAGAGCTGTGGTTTTACAAATGAATGCTATGAATATCGTGGGTAGAACATTTGAACAATGAGAAAGTCTTAAGAAATGACAGCACCTTCATCATGATGGTATTGTCATACATATTTCACTGTTTTGATGTTCATTATATCACATTTGTTAGTTGTACAGCAATGACTTTTATCAAAAAAAGTCATTGCTGTACAACTAACAACTAACTTAAAAAAGGTAATCATAATAAATATAGAACTAAAATGAAAATATTAAAACAAAAAACAAGCAAGATATCCTGGGAAGCAAGAAGCTGGAAGAGATTTTCATAAGCATGATGTGTGATAGAAGAAACTGTTAGCATAGAACTTACAGTTACATCTAGTCATTTCAACTGTAAAATGATGAGAACTTGCTGCTTTTAAATTCATTAAATCTAGGTACTGTAGAGGAAAGTTCATCTTTACTATGAAAGTTTTTATAGAAAAGCTTCCCTGTGCCTTTTCCAGTGGGAAAGTAACCGATGACAATATGTCAGGTCAGGACCAATAACATTGCAGATTCTTCTTTAGATTTTATCAAGAATCTCTAAATATATAGCAGGAGCACCAAACCAGATGTGGCAGCAATATTTAAAGTGTTAATGGTAAACTTATAAATATGTAAGATAGTTTCTGGCAAAAAAAATTGTCTAGCACAATACAGTGAACCCATTTTTTGGTGCATACTCAGCTGGAAATGTTAGTCTGAGAAGGTTCAATTGATTACTTTCCTGGAGGTTAGCATCAGCCATGTCGATGGAAGGTAAAAAGGTTCTTTCAGATTATTAAAAGAGATCAGTTTTTTTTGAGGTGTTAAAATTAACAAGCCACTCCTTGCCCCATTAAACAATGATTGTAGATCATGTTTGAGATCAGCTGCCAATTCTACCTTATCGAACCGATCAGATTTACCATTGAGACAGGAGTAAATAGTTGTATCATCAGCATAGATACTGAGCTGAGAACTGATGCCATCAGGAAGGTCATTTATGAAAATTAAAAATAATATAGGTCTAAGGACGGAGTGCTGAGGAACATCTGCTTTTATGCAATAAGATCTGAGAAGGTTTATAAAAATCTGTTATTATAAGTTTATAAAAATTTATTATTAATTATATGATTAATTTTTGGGATGGTGGATATTAATGGGTTAAAAAATTGTGATCAGTTTATAACAGTACAAACTAACATGTCTGTCACCAAGAGGGTGAGGACTAGAGGAGCCTATACTCAGCCTGAAAATTATTTGCATCATCCTGTGAAAATGATGTGAACAATTTCTTATTCGCAAACACCCACCCCAACTTAAAGGCTGCCTCCCACCATGTAAAGCACTCTGGTGACAGGCCTGCAAATTAATATAGAATGTAAGTGCGAAGATAGTTGTGAATTTTTATCCCAAGCCAAATGTTGGTATTTAAGTGCTGGTATAAGCTAGAATTTTGAATGTCTGTTATTGGGGAAGAAAGGTCATTTACGCTATGCAAAGATGAATGCAGCACAATCTCCATACACTTCCACTTCTCCACTTTGACCTGTACTATACTAAGCTAACCTTAGTAAATATTTAGACTATAATATATATTTTAAATTTAAATATGATTATTTTCTTTAATTACCTGTCTTAGTGAGGTGTGAAATGGCATAACAGTTATTAGAAGCTTACGACCACAACACATTAAAACATTGGTTCATGTATGATCACTGAATTTAAGCAACATCAAGTCTGGTCAGTACTTAGATGGGTGACTGGGAATGTCAGGTGCTGTAAGCTTGGATGTGTTGGTGGCATAATACATTATGACTTGGAATCATTAATTGGAGAGCTGAGTTCCACTTCCAAGTGAGTTCATTATATTCACTTACATGTAAATACCATTGAGAAAGGTATGAATTTACCTCTTCTATCCCTATCTATGGGTTAATTAGTAAGACTTGTATCACTAAAACCATTATTATCTAAAAAAAAAAATAGCATCAAAATATTTAGTTTTTGGCATTAAATAACCCATAATGGTTGATATGTTACTAGACGAAAAAAAACATTTGTAACATTAGAAAAGGTATAATTCTACCTTTCCCTGTGCTCTGATACATTCATATATACATAAAAGTTTTGTTCCTGGTGTAGTATGTGACTCACTCAAGATGATAGCAGAATAGACTTTGCACTCACTGTCATACCAAACCATGAAAAAAGCTAGGTGCTTGTGCAGGTTGACCTGAAAGATGGCTTTCTAGCCACTGGGTGCAGATACATGCTTCACTCAATATCAATGGCTGCCCCTGACATATAAAGACATAAATGAACGAGCTGCACAAAGGATGTGCATGTGAGAAAGCTGTATGACAGATAGATATATAAACACCAAATTGACAGGGAAGAAAAAAAGAGTCTTGCATTTTTCTGGCAAGATGTAGAATCCATGTTCAGAGAAAGACTCAGGACCACACACATACTGGCTGACAGTATTTGACAGTCCAGAGCTGAATAAGATGTCATGTTACATATAAGAAATCTGGTTTTGTGTTCTCATTAAAAGTCAGAATAATAATGTTAAACCAGTTATGTCACAAGGAGAAGGGAGTGGTTAAGTAAGTAAGCATTTAGGAAAATCACTCCTTTAACTGCTTTATCTACTTTTGTTAAAAGCTGTTACACACATTGACAGCCTTGATAAAGGCCAGTAATTTAATTATCCTATTCTCTTCCAGTTTCAGTTATGTCTGACTGGAGCAGTTGGAACTTCAGAACTATTCTGAAATTCAAGAGTTCAAATTTTGGCATAGTTGAGATTGGGTTGAATTTGCACGAATCCTTTTCCTAACTTTGATGCTGTATTGTCATTTTTGAAACGGACATTTTTTCTTCTCTGTCTCTTTCAGAATCAAAATAGTGGAGCTTTTCTTTTATGCCAACTTTCACCAGTTATTGTATATACCATCGAATATTAACAGGCTACTCCAAATGATGGCTACTGTGTAGATTGAGAATATTCATAATAGAACAAAATAAAGAATGCCTTTTCTTTTTGTTCTTTTCCTCGTTATGGTACAAGGCATTTTTAATGGATGAACATTTATCAGGTATTATCCACAGTGACATTTTGCACATTGTTAGTATCCCTCTCATATATACTTATACATACTGGCAAAGCAAAGTTAAGCAGAATGAAGTTCATCCAAGAAAAACAAAACTCTTCCTTTCACCATTGGAGAGTTGGGAGGATAAAGGTGGCTTATGTGTGACACTGGGCAGAGTGCAAGGTACGGATTTAGTACAAAGGTATCATTAAGATTTTCTTTTCTTTTGAGCATTGTGGTCAAAAGGTTGATCTGAGCATATTCTATTCATGAGCACGAAACTTTTCAAATAGGATGTTACTCGTATTCAAAGGTGGGAATAGTTTAACTATGGACAAAAAAAAAAAAATTGACTACATGAATATAGATGCTCATCTATATATATATATATATATATATATATATATTTAATTATTGATATACAGGTTGTTCCTAAAGTTTGGACACATAGGTAAAAATGTATATTTTCAAGAAATGGAATTTTCAACAACATTTCATTGAATTGGAATAATAACAAATAATATCTTCAATATGATATCCATCATTTGTGATGCAAAGGTTGATGTACTTTGCAAGATTCATGTGAACTTGATGGAATAACTCCACATTGCTATCAATTTTAAGAACATTCGCTCTATGCATTCAATCAAGTGTGATTTTCATTGAGTACACTTACTTCTTTAGCATACCCCAGAAAAAGAAGCCTACCTTCAGTTCTTTCTTCTGTCAACAAAACCATGTTTAATCTGTGGAGGTAAAAAAAATATAGTTAATGAGATTTCCTATGTGTCCAGACTTTAGGGACTCCTATAGATATAGAAGCACTTTTGTTGTACATATAGATATAAATATGTAAATATTAGGTGGTTTGGCAAATAATTACATTTTATGAGAATGAATGTAAAAGAACGTCAAAGATTATTTAAATATTATTTATCCTAAAATGTAAGCAAAAAGATTTTGTTATAAACAAAGAAAAGAGTGCTTGTCTGTTGCATAATATCAGTCCTCCTATATGACTGTGAATGCTGGACAATTTCTTCATAGATGAAGAAGAGACTTGAAACCACAGAAATATGGTTCTACCGGAGGATGCTGAGAATTCCATGGTCTGAACATGTGAACAATAACAAACTTTTAGAATAAATTAAAGCAAAACACTTGTGCCTAACTTCAGGAAGGGACAGTTGAAATTTCTTGGACATATAGAAAAAGGGCTTGAAAAATTTGATAGTCATAGGACATACTTAAGGCAAGATGGATAGAGGAAAACAACACATACCTTACCTAGCAAGTTTGTGTAAATAGATAATGGAAGAAGATTTAGGAGAGATAACAAAAAGACAATAATTTATTAAGAGCTATAAAAGATAGGAAATTGTGGAGAGCCATGATTGCTCATGTCCTGAAAGGAAGAAGATGATAAATCACCTTGATTTTCAACAACTGCAGCCTAACATGAAAGCAAATTTTCAATTCCCCATTGAAAGGAATATCTGGAAGTCTATTTTCAATTTCTTCTTTGGTTCTAAATGTTCTTCCATTTGAATAAAATTATAATCTTTAGGTGCTAATTCTTGAACTGTCATGCTGGAGAATAACACCTTTTCTACTTAACAAAGTGCGATACTTTTGACAGAATGTTTTTGTAGTAGTTGGCAAAGTCTGATAATTAAAATAAAGTAAAAATAATTCTTAAGTACCCAGAAAGGTATCATCAACTTAACACCTCATTAATATCCACAACAGCATTCTTAAGGACAGGCCAATCAGCTAACTTTGTTTCTGAAACCAGATATGTGAATAAGCAAAACAAAAGATCAAAGACCCAGTACTAAATCAAAGGACAATCCTAATCACACTCACTACACTTCTAGACCACTTACCAACTGCAGTCAGTTTTCTCTACCTTTCACCAGAAAGTGGGACAGGCTGACCCACTTCTCAAATAATGAAAGAACTAATAAGAATGATTGACTGTTATGAAGGAGGGGTGTCCTGCTCTTTCTCTTTCAATCTCTGTTCCAATGTTCCATTAGCTACAAACTATAAAAATTTGTATTCATAAAAAGGAAATGAACATTCCAAAACAACATTTTTTCAGTGTTCATTCATTTTGAATGTAGAAACATTCTGAGCCAACCTCCATACTTTGTTTACCCAATTTAGTTTCTGGTAATAAACGCCTGCAGTGACAGTCATTCTATCTTCCAGCTGCTCATAATAGATGAAACCTTTCATATTCTACCACACACAAAGCAAAGATTTCTGTGAATGGATTCCTGGTTTTGATGTTGGTACTGCTTTCTCAGTTGGGGATAACCACTGTCATTTTTATTTTCCATTCATATGCAAAACCCATTTTTCATCACCTCTAACAGTACAATGCAAAAAATGCAAAATTGACATTTCTGGTTAAAAGACTGCTGTAGATGGTGGAACACTATATTCAGTTCTCAAGCAAAAGCTTGTGAGGAACCTAAATTCTCTATTTGCAAGTTTTCCCAATTCACTTGAGATGTTTATAGATAAGTGAACATGATAAAATTAATTACACTATTTACATGGAGACTATTGTCCTCATCTTTGTTGGTGTTATCAAAATGTTTTGGCTGTTGTGCCCTCCAGTCCTCATCAGGTGAATGTCAATCCAGATAACCAACAGGGAATTCTCAACTGAATACTTTTATTTTGATTTAATTTGTATCACTCCCAACAAGGCAGTATAGCCACTAACACACAAGAGGTTACAGGTCATGGAGGAATTAGGAACAAGAACATTAGAAATGAGTAGAAAGAGAAAAGAGCAATCAGGAGGACAGTAGATAGCAATTAACATTGCATTTAAATTTTTGCAGATTAAAGTTGGCTGGAAAGCATGGTGCCAGAATTGGAGTTCCAGAAATGAAAAGTACAAGAAAAGAAACTGTTAGCATAGACGTGACAGCTCTAGGCAGCTCAACTGTAAATTGATGAGATTTTGTCACCAATCTAGTATTGTGCCTAAATTCATAAAGTCTAGGTATCATAGCAAAGAGCTGATCCGAACAGTTGCCATGAATGTATTTCTAAAAAGCGCACAGAGAGGCAACCTTACAGCAGTAGGTAAGTAACTGAAGCTGATTGCTGATTCTTCTTTGAATCTTATCAAGGAGCTGCAGGTAAATAGCAGGGACACTAGACCATATATAACAGTTATATTCTAAGCATAAATGAATGGTAGACTTATAGATATGCAGGATAGATTCCAGAGAGAAAAATTGTCTCACGTGGCACAGGAAAGCAACTTTCCTAGTCTTTTCACTTCATATTAGCTGAGAACCTTACCTGAAGAAGGTGCAATGAGTTATTTACTAGGAGGTTAGCATCAGCCATGTTGATGGAAAGTGGAGAGGGCTCTCTCAGATGATTAATGGAGAGAAGTTTAGTTTTTTTTAACAAGCCATCTTTTGCCCCAGTTAACAACAGTCTTGAGATCATTTTGGCTATCAGCTGTTATTTTGATCTTGTCAGACTGATCAGCCTTATGATCAAGGCAAGAGTAAATGGTAGTATCGTCAGTGAAGATGAATCTCTATGGGTTGACTTTTCTCATTCCATTGCCCATGTCTAGGGATATCCCATCTCATTATTATTCTTAGTACTGCTTAGTTACTTCTTGCTCTGTTCCGACTGGAATATGTGATAGCAATGAAGATGTGGTCAATTGTCTGCATATAAATAGTGTAAATAATGATAACAGAAATTCAGACAGTTTGAGGCAGATCTATCTGGTTTCCTTAAATGTTTCCTAACTTAAGATGAGTGTCTTTGAGTTAAAGACAAAGAGACAATCCATGCAGAAGGTCAAGATTGTTTCATCTGCAGGGAAAGTGATAGCCTCAGTTTTTTGGGATGCAAAGGCATTGTGTTTATTGACTATCTTCAAAAGGATCACACCATCAATGGAGAGTACTGTGCCAATTTGCTAAGCCAGTTATGAAAGATTATCAAGACCAAACACCCAGGGAAACTGACAAAAGGGGGTTTTGTTTCATCAGGACAATGCTCCTATACATAGTCTTATTTTCAATAGCTGCTGTGCATAACTGTGGCTTTGAATGAGTCACTCCCCCATTCTCCTGATTTGACCCCATCTGACTATCATCTGTTCCCCAACATGAAATAAACACTTTGCTGGTAACCAGTATCACAGTGATAATGATGTCATATTTGCTGTTGATTACTTTTTTGACCAACAGGATGAAAGCTTCTTCACCAATGGGATCCATGTACTGCAACACCAATGGGAAAAGAGTGTGGACCACAAGGAGACTATGCTGAAAAATAAACCTCATTTTGCTCACATCCTATAAGAGTATCTTGGTCAGCCTATGAACCTTACAGCCAACCCATATACTTTGATATAAAACACTATGTGACTTCATATATCATATATATTCCTTCTTTGAAGTAATGAGATATTCCATTGTTATGGAAATGGGCAGAACTAATCAATATTAATTTATGATCATGTCTTAAAATATAAACTGAACACTGACACATAACCTCTTTATAAATGTGTGTATCTATAATTACCAGTGTTTATTAGTGACAAAGAAATCATGAATTTAAAAGAAACACTTCCAAAAATGGTCGGCTCCTTGTGACGATTCAGAAAGTTCCTGACTATTTCTGCCAAGAGTCAGATTGACCAAAAATGGAGTTTTGGCTGGAACTGACTAATCTTCACTTTTCATCCTTGACAGAGTTCAAAAGTGTTTATGCAACCTTGTGGGTGATGAATTATGTCCAACCTCACAGCCTCTTTCCTACGGATGAAATGTTGCAACTCTATTACTATTTTTATGGGAAAGGTTTAGATGAGGTATGTTTCTTAATTCCACCAGTTCAGACCTTTACAGCTTAGATCTGCCACGCTACACACACAGGATTGAATCCTCCTCATTTCATTCTCTTTGTATACCATTGGTAAGAAGAAAGTTCCACTGACACAATTTCTTCCTGAGAACTACTAATTTGTGGAACAGACTCCTGAGGAGATGCTTCCTCAATCACAAAAACCTTAAACTCTTCAAATCTAGAGTCAATCATTATCTACCCTACATAATATAATAATATCTTCTTACTTTCATGCAATAATCTCCTTCCTTAATCTGCTACCTTGAATAGCTCTTGTGTGTTGTACTTTGTGAAAATTAGTAAAAGAAAAACAAACAATCCCATAGGGAATATTATCTATACAAAAAGTAATGAATCAGTTGAAAAAAAATTAATTACTATTGATTCTTTGTCATCAGGGTTGTATTTAGATCCCATGAAATGAATAGCCAAAAATTGTATTATCCTTCTGTAAAACCATTATATAATAGTATGACTTGCATTTGCAAACACATTTATGGAAACACGTGTATTTTTATTAGAAATTTCTTTTACAAATTTATGCATATAAGTATATATATATCTGCATAATATATATATATATATATATATATATATATATATATATATATATATATATGTATGTATGTATGCAAAATGCATGCACACTGATGTGTACGGATAAATTCATGTATTCTAAGCACTCAGCAAACAGGGAAGAGAAAATTTCTGAAACTGAATTAGCCTGTCTTAGTCAAAGCCATTTATTGCCATAAGGTTATAGGTAAGTTTCAAAACTATGCCATCTGCTGATCATCTTTTTTTCTTCATGTGGCTTGAAATTTGTATGGAAATGATGAGCAGGTAAAAAAAAAAAAAAAAAAAACACTGGCAAAATCAAAAAAATGATTTGCTTTAGAAGTCGAGAATCAAATCTAAGAGGAGCAAGCAAATTAGTTTCACCTGTCATCGGGCTGACTTTTTCTCTTCAAAACCAAGACACCTGATTAACCCTTTTCAGGTAGGTTCTTCAACATTGCTTTGGGCTAAGCTTTTCCAGTCTTTCTGTTTTGTTTTTGTTTCCTGCTGTTTCAATTGTCATGTTCGCAATTGTCTTTTTTGGTGAAAATGCAGAAAAGACGGAGAACTGATTCTTTACATTTCTTGCCCAAGTCCTGACAGTCAAACAATGAAAAATTCTAATGAATGCATAAAAACTTAATTAAATTAAAAAAGCCATACGAGAGCAGACTGAATTTCTGAAATGGGGAATTATCCTTTTACATAGATTGACTTGGACTAGTGTCATCATCTTCATTGTTTTAGTCCTAATGTTTTATCTAATTTTTTTTCTGCTCATCTTCATTTGTTTGTTGTATCTAGTGACCTTTTGGGAATTATCAAACCAAGCCCTTTATTCAATCCATAGTAGATTGCTCCCAATCCATTGTTCAGGCTTGGGGATATCATGTCAGTTAAATCTTACTATTTTATTCCCCCTTCTCATTTCTCTACCAAATCGAAATATACATATATCTGCATGCCCACTTAAAATAAATATGGCACATGGTCAATTTAAAGTGAGAGTTCCATGTTTACATGGGATTTCTTTTCTATGATGCATCTCTTCAGGACATAGACACAACTTCCTATCTCCTATGTCTCTTAGAAATGTCTCCATTTGTTCATGCTGCCACTGACAGTTTCACCATCCATCCAAACAAGCTCATCAGGTAAGTGGCTCACTGCCTTCCCCTATCTCTCTTACTCTCAATATAACCCATAAGGGTTTAGTTTTCCAAGCCCCTCTCCTTCATCATGTGTTGAATTTCAGCTGTCTTTTCCTGATTCTGAGTAGAAGTGTTCCTTCTGTTGCTATTTTCTTTTAGACTTCCATGTTGCTTACTCGCTCTGTCCATGGAATTCTCAGTATCCTTCTGTAGAATCACATTTCTCTTCATCTGTAAGGAGATTGTCCACCATTTGCTGCCATATAAGAGAATGGATAAAACCAGCATAGAAATGAATATAATATGGGAATCAGAGAAAAACAATAATAACAACAAAAATTGCAATATGAGTTCTGGTAAAAACATGTTATGATAACAACAAAAAATTGCAATATGAGCATTGGTAAAAAAAATGATTGATGAAGATATTAGGTTTATAATACCCAGAGATTCATACACAGATATCCTCAAGTGTACATGGCACAGTGGATAAAGGCATTAGTTAGATCCAGTGACAGGATTCAAAGTGTGTGAGTTCAATACTTGGTTAAAGCAGTGGAGAACTTGAAAAGGGGAATTAACAGGAGATAACTGATAACTGACATCTATTAAACATGGCACGTGGAACTAGAACAGTCTACCCCAGTGAGTAAAATAAAGGGTTCAGTTTGACATTCCAACTACCTGAAGAAGGCTGGAGTGTACAATGGCTGAAATGTTGTAATAAATATGGTGACAAAGATAAGGACAATAGTTTGAATAATGTAAATAGGGAATGGATAACAGATCCAGCACTCTTTGTTTGGTTTCTAATGAATTTTTCCATTTCTTAGTTTTTGGAATGCTTCTTTCACAAGGATGGTCACATTAGATATTTCAAAGATCTTTGACAAAGTTTGACATAAGGGGTTACTACTCAAGCTCTCTAGTTAAGGAGTGACTGGAAGAGTTTTCTCAGTTTTAAAGTCCTTTCTAACTGATAGGTCCCTGAAGCTAATTGTTAATGGTTAGTTGTCTGAGTCCCAGGTGATCAACACAGGCATCTCCCAAGGTTTGCTTCTCATTTCAATCCTTTTCCTCCTTACATAAATGATTTTTCTAAGAGTATACTCCAATCACTTGGGAATATCTATACTGATGATACAATGTGTGCACCTCCTAAACCCTCAATGACCAGAGTTTGGCTGCTGATCTCTTCTCTGATCTAACACTAGCAGCTTCTCGGGGGAAAAATCTTACTGGTTACATTCATTGCCTCAAAGAGCAAACTAGTTACCTTCCACCATTACCAATTGGGCCCAGAAATTTCACCAATTATGATGAATGGATGTTCCCTCAAAGAGGCTTTGTGTCTTGAGCTTCTATTAGGAGTTAACCTCAAGTAGAATTCATACATACAATCCTATCCTAAAGATGCTGGGAAAACGATCCCTTCCTTGTACTGCTCCAACAAGTATCTCACTCCTGCTATCCTCTATCTTTTACAAGAGCAGATCAGACCAAAAATGAAGTAATGCTGCCATATATGAGTGAGAGCTGCCGAGTCTTCATTTTCTACTCTCAATAGAGTCTAGAAGCATTTCCGCATACTTGTTGGTGACAAATTATTTTCCACCCTACAACACCTTTCTCACAGATGAGTCATTGCAAAACTCTCACTGCTCTATCACTATTTTTATGGTGAGTGTTCAAATGAATTACACTCCTTAGTTCCACCTATCCGAACATTCATGGCTAAGATGTGCCATGCCATGCACAGTGTAGAGAACCATCCTCATACCCTTCATATCACACTGGTGAGATGTAAATTCCACTCAAGTAACTTCTTTCTACGAACTGCTGCCTTGTGGAACCAACTCCCAAGAGGCTGCTTTCCCAATCACTACAATCTTAAGCTGTTCAATTCTAGGTTTAACCATTATCTTTCGCATGTATCTGCATAACATCTTACTCTTTAACCCTCTACCTCAAGTGGCCCCAGGGCCTTTTACATGGTTAACACTGTAAAAATATGTCCAATGCATGTTCGGGTCTCAGTGTCAAATTATTAGATGTTAAATGATGTTTAATATGACTGCAGACAGTACTTTTGTTTTGATAGGGGACTAGGGTTATTTACTAGCATATGAGGTAACTACAAAGGAGAAATGCCAAGAGGGCTTGAACAATTTTAAAATAGGACTAAGATAAAAATTGCTCAAGTTCCCTTGGTGTTTCTCCTTTGAAGATGTCAGTGATTAACCCTAGCCACCCTATCAAAACAGAGATACTGTCTGTAGTCATTACCTCAAGTATAACTCATACATTCAATCCACCCCTAAAGATGCTTGGAAAAATGATCCCTTCTCTGTATCCTTTAACCTATGACGACATTCTGATTGCATATGGTTTTTTAATGGCTGATCCAGAGAATTAAGTGATGAACATCAATTGATGAGATGTAATGCTTTTATTCACTCACTTGTGATCCATTGTTAAAATTTTGGATCCTTAACATCTGTTCATTCAGTTGTATGAGGATTAATAACATTCTTTTTTCTTTGCACAAATAATCAACCATTCCTGATTTCATAATTTCTTCATGGAGTACTTCTCTCTGATATTCTTCAAGTTTTACTTTCACAAAGCAGCAGGTGTGGCTTTGCATTCACTGCTCCAACTGTATCAGATGATATACAAAACTTGATAAAAACATATTGTGTGTGTGTGTGTGGGGGGGGGAATTGGTGTTATAAAAAGAAAACTACAATGCATATCAATCTGGTATTTAATCTCCCTTGAAGTAGTCCCCTTTTGAAGCCACATAGTTTATGTAGTACTGTTTCCATTTTTTTTGGGATAGTGCGCAGCTGCTTTGTCACATTCTCTTAGATGTCCTTTCTTGCTCCTTTAAAATGGGGGTTCTAATTTTTGAAAAGGAAAAAATCACAATGGGCGAGATCTGGGGAATATACGTATTTGTCCATCTTGGAGAATGTCATCCTTGGCCAAAAACTGCTGCACAATCCATGGTCACTGATGGAACCTCTGTTGTGTGGTGAAACAACAACACTCTACACACTTTCATTTCAGTGCACAACACGGCTTGAGGTTAATCTGTGCCAAGTGGCTCCACTCTGTATACTTTAGGCCTGTTACCATAGCAATAAACCAGATACTTTTTAATCAGAACTTGTATACAGTAGATCTTGCTGTTCTCTTCTGAGAGAAATTTGTCTCTAGTAATGTGAAGCATGGCATTCATTAAATTTTACCCTGATGAAGCATCTGGTGTTGCGTTTGTATTCTTTGCTCTAACTGTGAGTGTCAAATTCTTCAAGCCCTCTTTTTATATTATGTGTTCTAGAAATTTCAACTGTCTCTTTCTGAAAGTGCCTTTTCCCTTTTCCTTAAAATTTCCTTGTGGCTCACATGTTCATAGTATTCTCAGTATCCTTCTATAGAACAATATTTCTGCTGCTTCAAATTTCTTTTATGTTTGTGAGGCAATTTAAATGATTCACTGCTATAGGGGGAGACTGATACGACACAACAGTTTAGTACTCTTTTCTTTCTCTGTAAGAAAATTTTCAGATTTCTTAATTCTTTGGTTAACTTTTGGAAGGCATTTTTTGCTATTCCAATACACTTTTAGATTTTTGGGTCACATTTTCCGTCATCTGTTAAAACACTTTAAATTTTCATACCGTCATCTGTTAAAACACTTTAAATTTTCATATTTGCTTGATTATAGCACCTCCAATTTGTTGTTCATATCTTGGTCTTTTCCACTTACTGACAAATTTATATATTAGAGGATGCCCGGTGGAGTAATGGATAGCAGCTTGGATAGAGAAATCGGAGAGCCGAGTTCAAATTCCGGTCAGATCCATTACATTCGCTTACATGCTAATACCCTTGGGAAAGGTGTGAATCATCTTCTTCTCCCTCCAGCTATGGGTAAATAGCAGGACAGAATGGGTTCTATAGCCTTGGATAACAACTGGTCTAGGAGAAGGAAAACTCTGAATTCAAAACCTGTGGAGGGTCATTTGGGGACCTTGTGGCACGTAGTGCACCAGGTCTCTGTATTCGGCCCTTCAAAAAGTGTGGCTGGTCCTGCACGAAACCTTCACCACTATAATCAAATCTCATGTGCTGTTGTCAGGCTGTCGGTTTCCTAGGAACTGATCTGCTTGACCCTCATACATCGAATTCGAAGGGAGAGTCAAGAGAGTATATATGTTGTTATATTCTATGCCAAAAGGAATATATACTTGAAAAACAAGGTGGATAAAATAAGTAACGGTTTATTGTAAAAACCAATGCAATAAGAATAAAGATAACAGTTATACACAAGGTTGTCGCAAGTCAATCCAGTAGTGAGTGCTACTATTGGAAGGTCGGTAGTTCTCACATAAGTCTGAGTCATACTTAACAGATCCCAGCTAGACTCTGTAGTCCGTTGACTTACAGATACTTATAGGAAGTTACTACCTATAGTATAGTCACTCATGGAGGGTTGGGGGTGACAGGTTATTCCATTACATCATATATATTGGGAGAAATCTACGAGGAAAAAGTTTTGTTTAGTGTGGCATGTTTTCTACTTTAGGTCTTCATCAGACTAAAGTGATGTTTATGTTTATCTAACTACATGTGCATGAAGTGGGAGAAGCAGAAATTTTAAACTTTTTATGAAAACATGTATAAAGGAAGGATTGCTGTTCAGATATATATATACATATATATGAATAAAAAGGCAAGTAGAAAAAACTATTTTTAGCCAATGCTTTTTGTCCTCTGAGGGACATTATCAAAGCTTGATAAAGTCTCTCAGACGATGAAATGTGTCAGCTAAGAATAGTTTTTCCTCTTGTCTTTTTATTCAGTTTGTCCCTTTATAGATACACTGTATCTGAAAATAATTTACAATTATATATATATATATATATATATATATATAACGTCATCCACAGACAGACTGTTTCGCTGTTTCACAGCTCATCAGTGTGGCTAGACATCTGGTTGCCTCTAGCTCGGATCGAAATCCGACTGAATTGGTGTCAGTCGGAGATTCTACCACTAAGCCGTCGGCGCACAGCAGGTATGTAGGTGGATTTTTAGCGTATTTATTTTTAGAAACATGCCCAGTGACTGACAGTGACTCAATTCGCTATGCGAAGAGTCTCGCTATATATATATATATATATATATATATATATATATATATTATTTTGAAAAACAATGTCAAAAATATTTGTAATAAACAAAATTATATTGTTGTTCCTTAACACACAAAGCTATGTATAAGGTGCTACCATGACCAAAAAAGCATATTTGGTCATTTGGCCAGATTTTTTTAAGTAAGTTTGGCTGACAACTTTTCAGAACAATATATATTGTATATATGGTTAAAAGAATATATATTGAATGATATTAAAATCATATTACTTCCTATTCCTCATTTATTTATCTTATTTTTTGCTTTTAAATCATATTTTATTTCCGTAAGCTGTGGTTAATTCCGTAACATTTTTTCGGATTTTCAGCTGGTTTTCGGATGTTTGGTATTTGGTGCAGTCGGTCCATTTTTTTTTTTACTTCATTTTTCATTGTTTTTATGTGTACCCCCTCTCTCCCTCTCTTTCTCTCTCTCTCTCTCTCTCTCACACACACACACACACACACACATGTACAATTATTGAATATAGAAAGCCATGGAAATGAATCAAAAAAATTAACTTCAAACATCAGAGGATCCCTGCAGAGAACTGATTTGCAACCTGCTGCAAGGAGTAAGAAGAATTACTTGAAAGATTGAAAAAATAAAAATGTAAATAAAATAATAAAATGCAAAAATATGGCATTTTATTCACTGCGGGTGTTCCACACAGATTGAAAATAAATATCTTACATTTTAGCCAGTGGTGAGATATAACTTTAATTATGATGACATAGAATGTTGTATGATGATGTAGAATATACATATGGATGTTGTGTGTGTGTGAACAGGTTACATGAAAAACCGTTCAGCATTAACTTTAATACTGATTATCTCCCTTGTGTGCTTTAAATTGAACGGATTTCAAGTACTTTTTGGGTGGAGTTGGAAAACAGAAGTAAGGACATTTTGAAAAATTCTTTTTTATGTCACTATAAATGAAAAACTCCAGATCGTGAATATCTACAAATATTTTTTTGGGTGGGGTCCAGTTTGTTATGTAAATCGATTCCCTTACAGAAGCCTAAATATATATATGCTCATACAATGTGATTTCTTAACCCTTATCACTCTGGGACTTCATTTGCTGTAGAAAGGTTTATCCTGCCACTGAATGTGACTCATCATTGAAGAATAATATGTTTGAATTTCATAGTTGTGTTGTCATATCCGGCTATGGCAACAGAAAAGTTTGAGTGAAATTAAGAGCCCTTGCAATTGAGAGCCCTTGAAAAAGGATGCAGCAGTAATGAATTAATACAGTGTAACAATACAGTGATATACAGTGTACAGTGATATAAGAGAGTTGTCAGGACCGGAGAAGAAGTCTCTTATATCCGGGTTTCTTTTATATCTGGGTTTGGTCTATTTTGTTTAGGTAAGTATGGTTCTAATTTGGGACCAGAAAAATTTTCTCTTATATCCGAGTTTCTCTTATATCCGGGTCTCTTATATCCGGGTTACACTGTATTAATAATTAATAATAATAATTTTATAATAATAAAATTATTAATTAATAATTACATGATAATTAATTAATAATTATATAATAATCATAATTAATATTAATAATGCTGAGTGATAAAGAATAAAATATAAAAAATTTTATTTTTTAAATTTGTAATTTGGCAATAGTAAACTGTTATAAAAATTTATGTATTAGGTTGGTGCAAAATAATGACGGTTTTTGACGTATTTTTTAACGTCAAAAACCGTCATTATTTTTGCACCAACCTAATAATAAAAAATGCATATAAAATTATATAAAATAATTGAAGGGTAAATAGAAAAATAATACAATAGAATAGATCTGTTTATTACACTTTCGTTTGAAATTTACATTATTTCATTTCTTTGTCCACTTTTCCTCTTTGTCTTTCACTCTCTCTCCTTATACTTACATCCATATGTTGAAAAATTGGTTCCTGCACAGTCATCAAAGTTAAGCAACATCTGAACTGATCAGTACCTAAATGGGTGAGTGCTTTGGAATTCCAGTTGTTGTAAGCTTGGATGTGTTGGTGGTTTAATGGATAATGGTTCCGAATTTAGTTAATTTTATTCAGTTGCATGAATTTGGAAACCCCAGGTAAACCATGAATTCATCTCTTCTCCCCCGCTCCCCAGTTACTAATTAGTAAGACTTTTAACATTAAATCATTATTAGCTCAAGGAAAAATTTCTTACAATCTAAAAATATCATCTGAAAAAGTTTGATAAACTGTAAAACAAATCTCCCCTATTTATATCTATTTATTTGTTTAATCATTATTTTTAATGGTTACTTAAATATATATATATATATATATATATATATATATATATATATATATATATATATATGTGTGTGTGTGTGTGTCATTTTTATTATAATGTGTTTATATTGTGGTTATTTTTGATAAATAAAACTACATAATTTATGTCCAGAAAATTATAAGGAAACTATAATGAGTGAGTGGGTGAGTGCTTTGGAATTCCAGTTGTTGTAAGCTGTTTATAAATTAAATAAAAACTTAACCACAGAAAATTGTATAAAAGAGGAATTGCTGCCTAAATACCTATATATATATATATATATATATATATATATACATGTATATATATATATATATATATATATGAAGAAAAATATACGGAAAAAACAAACAAAAATCCTTATATGCAATTATGCTGTTTTAATGTTAATATAACGTCAACGTCGGATGTTTCGGTCTAATAAACCATCTTCAGGACATATTCATAAAATATAATTAACATTATCAATTCAACATGACAAATTATATTTTATGAATATGTCCTGAAGATGGTTTATTAGACCGAAATGTCCGACGTTGACATTATATTAACATTAAAACAGCATAATTGCATATAAGGACTTTTGTTTGTTTTTTCCGTATATTTTTCTTCATACTGTCGGATCTATATCCATATATTTGCTTACATATATATATATATATATATATATATATATATATATATATATATATATATAATATTACTCTTTCTGTCCTGTAATTTTGAGTTTAGCATAAGTAATATGTTTCTATATTGTGGCTATTTTTTATTAATATATATATATATATATATATATATATATATATATATACAGTGTAACCCGGATATAAGAGAGTTGTCAGGACCGGAGAAGTCTCTTATATCCGGGTTTTTCTTATATCCGGGTTTTGTCTATTTTATTTGGTAATTGTGGCTCTAATTAGGGACCAGATAAAATCTCTCTTATATCCGGGTTTCTCTTATATCCGGGTTTCTTTTATATCCTGGTTAGACTATATATATATATATATATATATATATATATATATATAAATGTGTGTTTGTGAGGATGTATGGGAGCATTGGGGGTATTGACAAGTTCATTTCTCAATCTGTTTTCTATACCTGCTATCTGATGAAGAGTCTTGCATATTTTGTGATTTTCCTGTTGCTAGTCTATTTGGAATCTGTCAACCACTGTGCCTATTAAAATGGACACTGTCTAATATGCATAGCTGAAAAGTAAAAGAAGACTTTAACAAAATTATAGGATTTTTAGCAGTTTCTTCACAAGAGCATCGCAGTTTTTGAATCAGACTTTAGGGTCAGTCTTCTTCCAGTGTTGCTACTTGCTTAAGCAATACTCTCCATGTCAGCTCATGAAATACTTTATGATATTTCCTTGACAGTATGTAGAAAGTCTTGATCCAAACCCACACATATTTTCCTAACTTTGGTCACTTTGCTTTACGCTTTGTTATCCTAAATTTGTAGCTTACTTCTATCTCCATGGCTACAGCAATTCACTCCAGACTCTTCAGCCAACATAAATTGTTCTCCAGTTGTTGTATATCATGTTTCTTTGTTATTTTTATGTTTCATGCATAGCTGTCACAATCATCGTCCCCATTACTGTTACTATGAAGTCACAACAGTTTGGTCATCACAAATACTAGCATATGAGGGTATGCTGAAAATTTCTTGGGCCAACAATAAAGTGATGATGGTCTGATCCTGCAAAGTGAACCAGGATGAGAACTTTACAATACCCCTTCATATATGCAAGCAAATATACATTCCACTTAATATACATCACAAATGACGCAACAAGAAATGTCAAAATTCCGACAAACAAATGCTGTTTATGAATTCAAATGGCCAATTAGAGAATGCTTCTCAAATAACAGTTCAAATGCATACATTGATTTCACTACTACAACAATGTCATGTGATTTAACATGCCACTTAGCTATAGCTCAAATGAAAACACATATCATCAAATGGTACAAAATAAAACTATAACACACTGATTGACAAGACAAATATTTAATCTAAGGCCAGGACTATAAATACCTTAAGATATTATCTCTAAACAAAAGAACTGGGGAGGGTGTGTTTCAATTGTCTTCCACTTCTTATAGGCCTTTTGTGGCCTATAGGAGAAGCCAATATAAGTAGTCAGAAGTTCACTAATTTTCACTCTCACTTACTCTCTCTCTCTCTCTCTCTCTGTATATATATATATGCATATAAGTGTGTGTGTGTAAAATTTCAGACATAAATAAAATATATCTGTAAAGACAATATAAATGACAAAGTATGTAAATACTTTTCTTTACCAACACATTTTGTCCCCTGAGTAACTTTATCAAGGTGGAAATAAAAAACATTGATAAAATTCCTCAGGGGATGAAATGTATTGGTAAAATAAATTTTCCTTTTGTCTTTTCTTTATTCACACACACATATATATATATATATATAATTCACAAACAGTACTGTTTCGCTGTATCACAGCTCTTCAGTGCAACTAGACATCCGGATGCCTCAGGCAAGATTGAAACCCAACCAATTTGGTGTTAGTCAGTGTTTCTACCACTGAGCTATCTTTATTATTTTTAGAATAAAACAAGTAATTGGTAATGTGGAAAATACCAAATAAACCAACCCTGTCAAAAAAGAGAAAACAGATGCCTACATAAACAAAGACATAAATTGTTCAATATCTCTGCAGATCAAGCTAAAACAGAGCTGTCATGACAACAATATCAAAAAGTACTGAGGTATTCCAATCTGAAATTGTGACTCCAAGTTTCACACTAAGATAATCTTCAGGTGATAAATATATTAGGTCAATATATATATATATATATATATATATATATATATATATATATATATATATATTCATTATGGCTATTTTTGTAATGATTTTATAACATATTTATGCTATAATTTTCAAATATATTATACTTGTTCTACTCTGCATTGAGCACTATTTTAGAAATAGTATGTTTTGGTTATTGGAATTTATTCCATATATACCAATCCTATAATTGTGTATGTATATATATATATATATATATATATATATATGAATAAATACAAAAGGAAAATTTTTAGCTGATGTATTTTGTCCTCTTATGGACTTTATCAAGCCAAGAATCATCATTATTAAGGAAGGTTTTTCTTTTGTCTTTATTCCTATTGTCTTTTTAGATATATTTATAGTTATATATGAATTTTTACACACATACACACAACATACACACACCAACCACCCACCCACACACAAACACACACACACACACATATATATATATATATATATATATATATATATATATATATATATATATATATATACATATATATATATATATATATTAAAAGTCAACCATTCAAAAAAATTAATAACAATTAACAAACAATATACATCATGCAATTACATCTAGAAAGAAATTAATGAAAGTTACCAACAGACCCCTTGAAAAATTGGCTAAATAGGTTCACAAAAGTGCCTGGGACAATTGTCCATATTGGCTATCACTATGGACAAATATTACACTCCCTTACACCGACCAAATGGAAAAATTTAAGAACACTAACAAAACTAAATAAAAATTCATCAAATTTTCCTTGTCTGTCATATTGAACCAAACATTTTTGAAAGAGAGGTTGCTGCCCAAATATACACTATATATATATATATATATATATATATATATATATATATATATATATATATAATTTATTTGAAAATTATAACATAAATATGTTATAAATCACTACAAAAATAGCCATTTTGTTTCAACACTTCTGGTGACTTATCAAGTGATTGTGTTGAATGTACAATAAAGGGTTTTAAAAGGTTCAAATTGACCAAACACCTCTCAATAGGGGAAACGCTGTTACATAAGCTGCAATGACCAATCAAAAGACAAGTATATGAGAATTCAAAATACTTGACAATGGAACTTGGTTATAATAATAATTATAATAATTAATGCTTTAATGTTAGTGTTAGACTAAAATAGAAATCATTCTAACTAATTAATATTAAATTTTACGATAAAATTAATAAAATCGTTAATAAAATTAATGAAATCCTGAATAAAAATAAAATCCTATACTTGGATATATATGTCTGTGTGTGTGTAGGAAATGAATTAAAACTGACATTGTTATTTTTAATTTATTTTGTTTAAACGTTACTTTTGATGCATACTCATATTTGAGTAGAAGATCTATTTTTTTTCCTAACAGTATTTTTCAGGCCAGTGGAAGACCTAGACTTAACCTCTTTTCAAAAGTAACTCACATTTGATCCAATAGTTGTTAATAAAAATGAACATGCTACTGCCCCTGTCTAAATTATTAGATTTCTCTATATCCTTGGAAACAAATATTATGAATGTATGTGCTTTTAGAACTCAGTAAATTTCCAAATAAGTTCTTCCAAAATTCGCTTGAAAATGAAACAGAATTAGTGCTTTTAAATTTAATTATATAATTGAATTTGAAGTTGTTTTTGAGACATGGTAATTCCTGTGTAGTGATGGAAGCATATTTTTAAATCAGTTAATTTATAATATATATATATATATATATATATATATATATATATATATATATATATATATATATATATCAATGATGTTCCAAAAACTTGAATTTTAAATGTGAATTAAGTTTAAGCATCTAATGAGTTTTTTCTTTTTTCTTTCAGATTTGGTGGACATTTGGGCTATATTATTTTTCACACATAATTGCCATGACTTAAATAACATGATCCAATAGTGGAATAAATAAATTTTCACTAATAACACTGATTTATTTACTGCTGTCTTTGATCTGTCTTAATGAAACACTCTTATATATAATCTGTCTTAATCAAACACCCATTATATATATATATATATATATATATATATATATATATTTACAAAATCGTTAGTAAACCTGGAAAGTGTATTTCTTCAGTCCATGGGAAAATCTTGAGTAGTAGAACAGTTTCTATATTTTGTCTCTCTTTCAGACAGGCAAACTGATTTTGTGCCTGTAGGAAAAAACCTGTGAGTACATGTCAGGTACATGATTACTGAAATGGCTGCTGTATTTCTTGTTAGTCCTGACAGAAATCATAACAATGATTTACAAGAGTTTTGTGTTCCTTGTGCACAACTGTTGACAATATTCAAACAATAGTTTGCCACTGTTGAATTTATTTAATGCACAACTAACTTGAAAATAAATCAGTAGAGCCCTTGTCAGTCCAGGTTTCAATCACATCTTTCTCTGACTTTCATCCAAAAGAAAGGATTTTTATAGCTTGTTTCCTTTTCTGAACAAGGTTTGATAGATTGATGCATATTTTTTTAAAAGAAGAATGCAAATGCTTATTTACTCCAGCAAAGAGAACACAACATGTATATAAATCATAGTTTTCAGTTAGCTTAGGAAATACTTACACATATATAAAAATTGATTCCATAACATAATTAAATCTTCTTACACTCTTTTTCTATTATTTTTTATGGCAATTCTTTGGCATGCATACACTTTTATTTTTATCTACTTCTTTGTCTATATAGGTATTTACTTAACCCAGCTGAGTGTGACAAAAGGCAAAAAGTGCTGGGTGCCTAAAGAAGTCTGAACTCATTTTAATAATAATGGTTTATGGAACAAAGATCTATCACTGACCATAACTCAGATCATATAGTGATTGTGAACTTCACATTCTTTTGTTTGTTGCATAGTATGCGCTTTGCCAGGGCTGCATATGGCTTTATTGTTCTTCTCCTGGTTGCCAACCATATCTAGAGAACCCAGTCTACCCTGCTATTTAATTCACAAATTATGGGTGAGAATAGATGAATTCATACCTTTCTTAAGGGTACCTGGGTGAAAGTGAGTGTAACAAACACTGACCAAAATTTGAAGTTGGCTCACCATTTTTCTGTTCCATGCTACTAACTGTTGCACTATTTTCATCCCCATAAATGAAATAAAATATAAAAAAAAGATGCTAACCATTATTCTTTTGCCATGGGCTTATCTATATTTGTGTAAGTACAGCAATAAGTCTGCAGGCTAAAGTATTTATTTTATATAAAACATTTATTTTTCAATGTAATTTCTTTTATACCCTAAGTTCTGTGGTGAATAAAAACTGCTAGAGCAAACATAATAGAGCAAAAAAAAAAAAAAAAAAATTCAGATTAAACTTGAGCTAAAACCTATAGAAGGCTACAGATTTATTGATTCTACCTCATAATTTCATTACAGAAATGAACTGAAAATTGGGAAGGAAGGGATTGTTAGTCAGGAGTAAACATTACTGACCAAATAAGATTGTAATATGTTATAATTATCATAATGCATTTAAAATAAAATGCCTTACTAATGGTGTTTCTATCAAAAGTTTTTTTTATATATATATATATATATATATATATATATATGTATATATTATAAATTAAATGATTTAATATTTTTTGTTCTAACCATGTTTCAAAAATGGAAGGTAAAAGTTTCAAATTGAATTTTGTTATTAAATTAAAATGGAACTAATGTCTTTAATTTAATCACAAAATTAAATTCGAAGCTTTTAGCTTCCATTTTTTAAACATGGTATAGAAATGTGTAGTGAAAAAAAACATATTTTAAATCAGTTAATTTATAATATTAATGCTCTGTAAATTTACATTGAGCTCTATTTTGTAAAAATAAAAATATCTATAAGAACATCGGATTATATATCTTACTGTTCTTTCTTTTTATTTATACATACATATATATATATATATATATATATATATATATATATATATATACAAAACTTTTGATAGAAACACAATTAGCAAGGCATTTTATTTTAACTGCATTATGATATATATATATATATATATATTATATATTATATATATATATATATATATACACGTTTCATTAAATAATATAGACAAGTGTTGTCTATTTATTTTATGTAAATTTTTTTCGTAACTTCTGATAAGTTTAATAACATTATCGTTGAAAGAAATTCACAGTAGTGATCCATATTTTTTTAATACAATCTAAGCTTTCGACTTACTTAAGCCATTATCAAAGATGTCAATTACAACATATTAAGCAATATATGGACATGACAGTGATGATAGTCTGTCAATGTTTACATAGAAGATTTCTAAGCAACGATAAACACGCGCATATAAGACGCTAGAAGCGAAAATCGCACCGCATCTCATGACGTCACACATGACCACATGAGAGTGAATTGTAGAAGTATGAATCGAAAGCCGTTGGTATAAACCAATGGCTTCTGTTACCAATTATAGACATGGAGAGAATGAAATGAGAATGAGTGACAAACATGCTTTCTTCTCAGAGAAGAAAACCATATATACATGTATCCCAAATAGGAAAACAGTATATCATAGATATCTACACAATAAAGCAGAATGTAAGGATAAACAAAAAAGAACGGTCTTACATATAATATGAAGATACTCCTGTGTCTGGAGAAGCCATGTTTAGGACTCCAGATTCAAATGTACCAGATTCATCTACTATGGCTCAGGTGTAGACATATTCCACTAACAGGATATAGCAAGTCTTAGGTTTTCCCAATTTGAGGACTGAACGCTGGAGTTTCTTTATATATCTGGGAAAGATATATTTTCAATGGCACCATAGACTTGTACGCTGCTGGGGAGGCAGATTTAACCTCTGCCAGGGCTGTTGAGTGCTTGGGCTAAAGAAAGCAACCTCTTGGTTTGGCTACGATAAATAAATTGAAATTTGACTGCTCCTTTCATCACTGTATAGAGTGATATCATTAAATAGCCATTATGTGAACCATGTGACTTAACTCCAGCAAGGGAGATAATCACATTCTGTATCCCAACAGCATCTTTGCAATTTCATTGCTCAATACTGAAGCAAAGATTGTAATTAATGATAAGTAAAATTTTGAAATCTATTCTTTAGTACGTTCATAGTATTTTATTTTTGTCTCCTGATTAGTAAATTTTGGAATTTGTGAGTATAGATAAGTAATCATTTTATTTATGTATACATAAACAAACACATACACACACACATGCATGCACACACATATATATATATATATATATATATGTGCCTATTACTAATGAATATTACTAAACATTTAAATATATATGTTGGTATATGAATAAATCTATAGCCTAATGATGATTCATTTTATAGAACATATATTTATTTTATAACTTTAACTCCTACCTTGTAAATGCACTTAATACATTAGCGAATGTTAATCATATAAAAGGAACATTTTACAACAAACAGAGCACAAAATAAAAAATGGAAGTGGGGCTAAATCAGTATAGATATATAATTATATATATTTTTATTTATGGTGGACTCTCCAGTCGTATTTGATGTATGAGGTCCAAGCAGCTCAGGTCCAAGGAACTGACAGCCAGACTCCAGCGCATAAGATTTGATTATGGTGGTGAAGGTTTTGTGCAGAACCAACCAAACTTTTTGAAGGGCCAATTACAAAGACCTGGCGCATTATGTGCCACAAGGCCCCCAAACGACTCTCCACAGGTTTTGAATTCAGAGTTGTTCTTCTCCTAGACCAGTTTCCATTCAAGGCTATAGAACCCAGTCTGTCCTGCTATTTACCCATATATTTATGTTGCAGCAAGAGTTAGAAAGCAAAATATTAGGTTGGTGCAAAAATAATATCGTTTTTTTGACGTATTTTTTAACGTCAAAAACGATATTATTTTTGCACCAACCTAATAGAATGGCTGGAGGAGACAAAATTTTGTTATGAACAAAGAAAAGAATATCGAACTATTACATCGTATCTGTCTTCCTAAATGGTAGTAAATGCTGGACAATCTCCCCAAAGATGAGGAAGAGATTTTGAAGCAACAAAATGTGGTTCTACAGAAAATGCTTAAGATACCATGAACTGAACATATTGGAAAGAGCAATAACAGCTACTTGAGAAATCTCTTCTCCTGAAAAATTGTTTTAAGAGAAAGATTTTATAAATTTCAACTGAAAACAGTATTGGCTACTCAATCAATAAATGTCAAATGTTTCCTTATAAGGAAACAGCTAATATTACCATTACTAAAATTGCTTATGGCCATATCATGTTGAAACACTGGTTTTTATCCAATCACCAAAGTTAAGCAATGCTGGGCCTAGTAAATATTCATCGAGTGACTGCTGGAGAATACTAAGTGCTGTAAACTACATAACAGGCCTAGCAAGCTGGCAATGGATACAATCTTGATACATATACTCACAAAAGATCTTACTCTACAGAGGTACTTCTTTGGGCACCTTGGTGTGGTGTAATGGTTAGCAATCTTGTCTTGCTAAAACAGTTATGACAATAGTCAGTTCAATCTTCACTGAGTGCTTCACACTCTTGGCCATGTGCCACATCTAAGCTATGCTTAGAAAATCATTTTTGGGCACCTCAAGGCAGTGTAATACTTAGCAAGCTTGTCTCGCTAGAACAATTATGTTCGATCCTCACTGGGTGCCCCTTTTGGCTATGTGCCACATTTAAGCTATGCTTGGGAAATGACTATAGAGGTACTTCTGGACTGAGAGGTTTTAAAACTTACTTAGAATTGGGAAAGGTAAAGTGAGGGTAATGGAGAGGATTAATTTAACAGATAATCATTGGTTAAAGTTTAATTTAATCTCTGCTATTATTTGAACATGAACAGAGGAAGAAACAAAAAAAAAAAAGGAAAATAATTATCACTTGACTTGAAGCACTTGATTTAGTTTGACACTACAATACAAATTCCTCTGTCCTAATTGATTGCTATTGATAACAAGTTCAATGTTATAGGGGCTGAAATAGATATGTCTTTGCATTATAATGCCCTTAGTTCAAACAGATCTTAAATGCCTCAAATCTATGTCTAGTATACCATCTTTTATTCTCAGCAAAGTGGAGATTGAAGAAGAAAAGTTATTAAACAGGGTAAAACAGTTTGGGCATTGTTAAAAATTATATGTTGCTGAATAATCCCAAGGGGGCACGGTGCAGTAGTATATAGTGGCTCAGATTGGGAAATTGGAGAGCTGAGTTCAAATTCCAGTCATGTTCATTACATTCACATGTGCTAATAGCCCAGGAAAAGGTATGAATCCATCTATTCTACCCCCTCCCAGCTATGGATAAATAGTAGGACAGACCACATCATATAGCAGTGGTTGGTAATAATTCTAGGAGAAAGAAAATTCTGAATTCAAACCAGCCTGGATAGGGCTGGTTTCTATCAGGCTATCATACCCAGAAAACACCACTGCTACTGCAGCTGCAGCGCATGTGGTGCCCCTATGACCATAATGGGTTATAGGACACATGGTGGTGAATAAGCCCAGAATTTCTATATAAGCTTTGAAAATATATATGAGCTATACTTATATATATGACCTATACTTATATATATATATATATATATATATATATATATATATATATATATATATATATATATATAAGGTAGGATGTGTATGTGCGTGTAATGAATGCACGGCTGCAATTTTTGACGGATTTGCACCAAAATTTACATGCACATGCTCCAAGTTAGAGGGAAGGCTAAGACTGACTTTGCATTTCCCAACTCCCATTGATAGTGGAAATAATCAATTTTTTCATGCAGTTTCATGGCAGTTTTCATGTAGTTTGCGGCCATTTTCTACTGTCCATAGCGAGAGCTTAAAGCTGGCTGCCATGAATAGGCAGGAAGATTCTATTGGCCAGTGTGGGAGCCAACAGCTGACTGACACGAATGTCAACTAGCATGCTAGCATGCAAAAAAATTGATTACTGCATTCATCCCAAGTGGGAAAAATTTAAATCTGCATGGCTTTTTATTCCAATTGGCTTATTCGCTTGCTTAAACTCAACGTTGATTCTGATTCCGCAGAACTGGGTTGGGTGTGAAAAAGTATTTGTTATTAACATTCTTTTTTCATTCGGTTTTTCCAATTACGAGTCCTTTTTTAAAGCTGATCATTTTGTGTTCATTTTGTTTAGTTCTTTTTTTCATAACAAATTTAAACGTATAGAGCTTAGAAAAAATTTGCAGTGTGAGATAGGCAAGAAGTAAGACATGTAGCAACATCAGCAAAGCAAAGGGCACTCCTTTAAAGGCAAGGAAGGGCAAAAATATTTTAAGTCAAGTGATAGCGATTGCTGTATGAGTCATACGATTTTTGAATCAAGCACGGACAACGACGGGCCATGCTGCTAGTATATATATATATATATATATATATATATATATATATATATATATAGAATGAAAATTTTCAGCTGGGTGAACTGACTACTACCAACCACTAATCCCTTAGCCCTTTCTTTTCCTCTCTCACCTTCCCTCCCGGCTACCAATTCAATCTGTCCATCTGGTGTATTTTCTCAATTTACAGAGGAGATTTCGATCTCAAGACTTGAACATCTTGGTGTTCATGAAATAAGTTATAATCAAAATGGATAATTAAAGTCTCCATCTTCTTATTATCATTATATATATATTTTAAATAATGTTCACTCTGTAAAAGCCCAAAGTGCCACTCAGTTTACAGAGTAAAAGGCAGGAGGCAGAGATTATGAAGATATGTGGGGAAGATAATGGTTGATTCTTGATTTGAATAGGTTAAGATTGTAGTGATGATAAGCATCTTTGTGGGAGTCAGTTCCACAAAGTAGGAGTTTGTGGGAAGAAGCTGCTCAAGTAGAATTTACATATTACTAAAGGAATATGAGGAGAATGTGGGTGCTTTGCATGGCAGGTCTTAAGTGAGGAGGTTAGAACTTGTGGAACTAAGGAATGTAGTTTATTTGCAACCTTTCCACAGGAGTAGTGAGGAGCTTGCAATATTTTGTGGAAAATCATTCATCACTCACAAGGCCACGAAGACACATTTGGACTTTGTTAAGATGGGAAAGTGAAGAATATATGGCAGCAGTACTTTATTTTCAACCTGATTTGGTTCTTGGAGAGGTAGAGAATATGAAAAATTAAGATATAAATGAATAGAACTGAAAGAAAATAAACTGAAATATTCATCTTCAATATGTGCCTTGTCCCTTCAAGTCTTATGCGATCATGGCTCTCCACAATTTCCTTTTCTTTATAGCTCTTAATAAATTTTATCTTTTTGTTATTTCTCCTAAACCTTGTTCCACCATCCATCCACTGAAACTCCCTAAGTAGGTTATGCATTGTTTTCTTTTATCCCACTTGCCTTTCATCAATCCTATGAGTATCAGATTTTCCAAGCTCTCTTTCCTCATTATCGGCCCTAGAAATTTCAACTACCGCATCCTGATGTTAAGTATAAGTTTCCTTTCTGTTTCCATTTTCTCTAAAAGTTTGTTGTTGCTAACATGTTTGGTCCATAGCATCCTTCTGTAGACCTACATTTCTGTTGTTTCAAGTATCTTCTTCATCTTTGAATAGGTTGCCCAGCATTCACTGGCATATGGGAGTACAGATATAACATAAAATTTCAGTACTATTTTCTTTATTTCTAAGAAAAAAATTTCTATTTCTTAATACTCTGATTAGCTTTAGGAATGCAACTTTGGCTATCCTAATGCACGGTGATGTAATGTGCTCAATTACAAATCTGGGAACATTTGATATTTGAAAACTTTCAATATTATAGAAAGAAAAGGGAATTATGGAAGATTCTAAGTGTTATAATTTTTATTGTTTGTAATCAAAAATGAATTTTTTTAATTATTATTTTTATTATTATTTATTTAGAATAAATTAACCATTTTCATTCAATTCTTGGATGTTTTGTGGTTGTTCAGAAATGTTGTTGACTGATTTCTTTTTTTTTACAGCTTATCAACCTTTTGTGGGTTATTTAAAGCCAGAACAAATATCAGATTGTAGGAGATCACTTTCAGTGCCCAGTATTTCCAAGTGGTCTCTCATCTAATTATTGACTGGGTTTGTCACTGATTTACTTTGGTGATCGATTGAGAACTAGTGTTTTCAGTGTGAATTCAGAAATATACCAACTCATGAATAAAGCATCTTGCATCTCTCTCAAGAATGGAGATATGAATTTTTTTGTCTATACAAATACAGGATTTTTAAAAAATAAATCTCTGCATTTTGCCTTTTATGAGAGAATGAAATGCATTACAAAAATAAACTTTTGATAAACTCCAAAGAAGAATAAGAATTATTGGTCCTGATTTGGTGGTTTGACTTCTGTCACTTTCCCACTGATATAAGGTGGCATCTCTGTGTCTTTTCCATAAATTCTTTCATAGTAATTATTCAGATGAGCTCTTTGCTATGGTACCTAAACTTTTTGGATTTAAATGCAGCACTAGCCTGGCATCTAGATCCCATCAGTTTACAGTTGAGCTGGCTAGATGTAGCCATAAGTTCTATGCTAAGTTTCTTCTCTTGCACTTGTCACTCTTGGAACTTGCTTCCGGCTACATTCTTTCCAGCCAACTTCAATTTGCAAAAATTTAAATGCAATATCAATCACTATCTACTGTCCTGATTACTCATTTTGCTTTTCACTTCTTATTAATGTTTCTGTTCCCAATTCTTCCACACCCTGCAACCCCTTGTGCCTTAGTGGCTTTACTGCCTTGCATGAGGTGATATAAAAATAATTAAATGTATACAAGTTCTTTGTTTAGGAATTTTATTTATTTTTTTCTATATTTCAGACAAATTTCTTGGTTCCTGATTAAAATTTAAATAGGAATTGCCTAATTTCTGAGTACTCCTGGCTTTCGTAAGCCAATATAAAACAATTACTTCTGGCATATATCAGTTTCTTTATTTTTCAAATATAACCTTCTTAAATATAATGTTTTCGTGCATCATGTTAACAAAAAAACCTTCATTGGTCTTTTACCAAACGTGCATAAATAAAAAAAAAATTGCTGCTCAAATAGATCCAGTATAATTAAATTAATTAATATATGCTTATATATTGATATGGATATAGTTTTTCTAAACAGTAACTTCCTTTTTGATGTGAAAATTACCTTTTTTGCATGAACAGAATTATAAAACAGCAATGATTTTTTTCTGCACTGATGTGACGGACAACTGCTGCATATTAGACTGCAACTGTACTTCATGCGTTCAATTATTAAATCACACAGTTGGTGATGCCAAGGCTTTCTGCCACAAAATGATTGACTCATCTTCTTGATTGTTTTCACCTCGAAAAACGCATATCAGATTCTAGTGGCTCTACACATAGCACATGATGATGATGATGATCAGCATCTATCTCATCACACTGTTTCTTATAAACAAGCTGTATCAATATATCGTTTTTCTTTGTATGACTATCCAACACCTACATGACTACAACTGACCCGCCATTTTGACCCTTACAACCAAGTCATGACCTCCTACTCAGTCCCTTCACCTTCATACAATGTCCACCTTCTCTACAAACTACCAATGTTTTGGCTTTATTTTTCATGAAGACTAGTCAGGGCCACCCCTCTGCTGATGCTAATGCCACCACTGTTACCACTAGCAGCACCATCATCATTCCACTGACCACAGGCCAGTCAACCCACCTTCCTTGATGTCCCTTCCAATGCCACTGGCCATCAGTGTTTTGCCTGCCACCTCCTTGTCTTCCCACGCACATGTTGGAAAGAATTGTTATTTTAGTGTCGTTCTCATCTTACGTTTTCCCTGTTACCAAGGGAACCAGTCAAAGTGGGGAGCTGGTGTGGGAGGGATTAAAGAAAAGAAGAAAAGAAGGAGATTAGAAAGAAAAGAAGAGGGAAAAGAAAAAAGAAGAGAGATGTTGATGAAGGTGAGAAGGAGGAAAATTTTAAAGAGTAGGAGATTTGTAAGGGAATGTTTCAAAATTGGAAGAAGAAGAAGAAGAAGAAGAGGAAGAAGAAGAAGAAGAGGAAGAGAAGAAGAAGTGAAGTGATTAAAGAAAATATAATTCTTTTTCTTAAACCATTCTCTTTTCCTTTTCTAAATGAAAAAAAAAAAGAAATGAAAAATTGGGTTATATTTGATGAAATCTAATCCACTGAGTGCTGTCTGCATAGAGGCATGTGTTGATGTACACTGAGGATTATTTAGGAAAATACAGTCTTCAGAAATCTATGTGTTGGTACATTTTAGACTTTAATGTCTATATTTGATTATATGTGTTTGTGCATACACATCTAAATATGCAAAAGTATTATCAAACCTAAGGTGTGTATGCAAAGCTTAAATTGATTGATTTGGTTTTTACAGCTTATCAATCATTTGCAGGTTATTTAAAGCCAGAAAAATATTTTAGAATGTAAGAATTTTTTGAGATAAAGATTTACTAATATAAGTCCTATTAATTAACCTAAAGCTGGGTGTGGGGAAAAGAGGTGGATTCATATTTTACTCAAGGGTATTTCTGCATAAGTAGATATAATGAACCTGATTGGAGTTGGAAGTCAGCTCACCAATTCTGAACAGTTATCCATTACATCATCTGCCCATCCTGGTATTTTGAGGCAGTCACCCATCGAGGTACTGACCGGGTTTAACTTTGGTGATTGTACAAAAATCAGTGTTTCAATGTGATATAGCTGTCAGCATCATGTTAAGCTTAATGCATGTTTGTATGTTTTCTTAAACCTAAAATATATATATAAATATGCAATCCTAAGCCTAAATTGTGTATGGGTATACATTTTTAAATATAAATTATATATGTGTTCTTAAGTCTAAATTGTGTATTCCTATGTATACATCTCTTTAGAACTCTGTGTATCAGTACATTTATCGTTTTATATTTATCCCTGAGTGTTTGCATTTAAATTTTCAAAATATAATTTTGTATGTGAAATTATTATTAAACACAAGGTGTGCATGTACAATTTTTTCTCAAGATTAAAGTATGTATTTATATGCATTCTTAAACCTAAAATGTGTCTCTATTCTTAAAACTAAAGTGTTTATATGTATGGATTCTTAAAGTGTGTAAGTGTATGAATTTTTAAACTAAAATTGTGTATATGCATGTATTCTTAAACCTAAAGTGTGTGTGTTTATGCTTTTTGCAGCTAAAATTGTGTGTGTGTGTGTATATATATATATATATATATATATATGTAATTTTGGTAAAAATAAAAATAAAAATAAAAATGACATCTAATTTTAATAGATATATTTACCAAAATTACATAAAAATATTTTGAAATACTAAGGAGGAAGTTTATTCTATAAAATCACCATTGGCTTCAGTCACAGCCTCCAGATGACCAGAGAATCTCCTGCAATGCACCTGGACAGTCTCCTTGTCTAAGTTGGTGAATGCTGCCATAATCTTTGCTTTCAGTTCATCTTTGGTGTTACAAGGAGTTTTATTGGTCTCTCGCTCAACTGCATCCCACACTTTATAATTAAGGGGTTGCAGTCTGGGGATTTAGGTGGCCAGATATAAAGGGGTGATGTGGTTGCAGAAATTGTCAGACATCCATGACTGGGTCCTCCTTCTTGTGTGGCATGGTGCAGAGTTCTGTTGCTAGGGTCTTCCAGCAACCACTCTTTTGATCCAGGGCAGCAATACCTCTTCATGGCAATTGATGTAGACCCTCTGTGTTGAGTCTGAGGTTCTGTGGGAAGATTAATGACAGTATAACATTGCCATTATTAGTTATCTCACCAAACACCTTCGTAATCCATTTATAATAATTTGGGAGTTGTTTTCTTTCTTATCAGAATGATCAGACATTCATAATCACCATTAGACTCATCCAACTCTTTCTGAATCCTCTGCACTGCCATGAAATTGACACCCAGACTCTGAAAGTTTATATTGGAGCTTCTGGTGCGAATGCCAAGCAGTACAGCATACCATTTCCAAATTTCTGGTAGAGTGAATTGTGTCATGGTGCTCTTTTTCTCACAGATGGTGCACCCCCTGACCCTACTAACAAACAATATGCATGCATGAAATTAAAACTATAAAATGGCAACAATTTACCCATCAGACCCTAAAGTGTGTATATGTATGTATTGTTAAGCTTGAAGTGTGTATATGTATTCATGTGTGTATACATTTTTAAGCTCAAATTGTGTATGTATATATATATATATATATATATATATATATATATATATATATATTCTTAAGCCTAAAGTGTCTATATATATATGTATTTTAATCCTAAAGTATGTATGTGTATGCATTTTTAGCTAAAATTGGGTATATGTTTTATTATTTACACCTCAGAGTGTATAATATGATTTCTTAAGTTTAATGTGTATGTATTTAATTATATATCATGTGTTTGCCAATATGTATGTTTATTTGAGTGTGTGTGTTTGTATGTATATGCATATCATTACATACAACCTTACCTTCTTATAGGATAATCCATGTATATGTATGTTGAATATCTATTTTTTAACTGTGTATGTACATAGGAATTAACAGATTTGATCATGTAATTATCTATGTGTACATGTATGTATATATATTTTTATTTAAGTGTCAGTATGATATTTTGAAGGTGAGTCTTATAACCTATGTGTGTACATATATATGCTGTCAGTTTATATAGATATTTGTTAACATTATTTGTGATATTTTATACATGTCTCTGTGAATAAAGACAAAAGGAAAACTTCGCCAAAGCATTTTGTCCTATGATGGACCTTACCAAGGCAAATGTAAGGATTTTATTTTACAACGAATATTAGAAGTAACAGGAGTAAAAATACTGTTAGTTTTTTAGAATTTTTAAATTTAAGAATGCTCGTAAATATCGATCAGACTAACTGAAAGTCAAGGTAAATTATGTGGATGATTAGTGATGTGATTTAATGTATAATAAACAAAAGTGAGTAAATGTTAATGTTAAATTATTTTTATATAATATAATTATTTATATTATTTTGAGATTAATTTTTTATTTAGATAATAGATTTAAAAAAATTTAGTCATGTATATTGATTTGGGAAAGCCATATTTCTTTGAGGGAAGGTGATATTTAAAAAAATCCAGAGTATAGATTTATATGTTACTATATGTAATTGTATCTTAATTTATAAATGTTTCAATATACAGGCTCAATGAAATTTGGCTTTCACTTTGCATGAGACCCGTTGTATGTGTTTGTCTATTTTGTTACTGCAAGGTGTCTTGATGGATAAGCATGTAAATTTTTTTTGTTATGATAGCATCTAGAATGGTGACTTGATTTTTATCTCTTTAAAAGGAATAAAGTCATGTACAATATCAGTCCCCAAAGAGGATTTAAATCAGCCTTTAAAATAAATTCTAGCACTCATTATTAGAAAAAAATTCTCAGAATATTGTTCAAGTATGTGAGTGTGTATATGGAAAGTAATGTTCCCTCTGATTTTTCCATCACTTGCATGGTGGCAAAAATAGTAATGATATAATGACTATGTACTTATAAGGAAACATTTGGCATTCATTGACCAAGCAACATGGGCTGTTTTGGGTGAAATTTATCAAATTTTTCTCTTAAAACAATTTTTTTAGGAAAAAAGGCTTCTCAAGTCTAGTTACTGTTGTTGCTAATATTTATGGAGGTTCCCTCCCTAACGTCTTATCTGATGTAGTACTGAATATCAACATCTCAATTTTGTCTCATTATTTTCTCTTTGAGTTACATGTGCTATCCATTTTAGTTGTTGCTGTTCTTGAAAGTTCTCAAGTGATGTTTTTGTTATAGTTCTTTTCTTTTTTTGTGATTGTGTAGCACCAGTACCAAAGGTTTGAAGAAAGATGGTCCTCACTCAGATCCACATTCTTCATTTTAATTGAAGCCATGTTTAATCATTGTTCTGTGATAGTGATTGTATATTGATGACGGTTCAGATATTTTTGAATTGAGTTTGGCACCATGCATAGCATCTGTATAAAAGTCTTTATTTGGTAAGATTATTGAAGATTATGACAGCAATTTTATTGTTAATGTTTCGGTTTTGTAGCAACTTGCAGTCTTGTGGAAAACTATACCTAGTGCAGCCTATTGTATGCCTAATTTCTTAAATTTGTTATAAATTATTCCTACACTTTGTGAGCAACTGACTAAGTAGAGTATGTATGAAATAATTTTAATTCATTCAATTGCCTAAAGTGCATGAAACAAAGGCCAGTTAACAAAAACTGTATAATAAAAGGAATTATATTTTTAGCCTATTGACTTTTTCTATTATTTGCTCATTATATGAGCTACGTTCACTGGTACCCCAACTGCATGAATTTAAGCATGCTACTAGTTTGGCATCTTGATCCCACCCATTTACTGTCAAAACAGTTAAATGTCACAGCTTCTTCGAATCCAACAGCTTCTTCTCTCACACTGACAGTCAAACTCCTTTCCTCTTACTTGCTTCCCTGATAGATATAATCTTTAAATATTAAAATATAATGTCAATTGACATCTTTTGATACCTTGATCCCCATCCTTCTCTATATCCTTTCCTTAAAAAACCCTCTTTACTCTTGCTCTTACCCTCTGTAACCCCTTGCATCCTAGTGGCACTCACACCTTACTTGGGGTGAAATGTTTAAAAAAAATATTATTATATTATATTATTGTTATTATTATTATATTATTATTATTATTATTTCTGTGTGTGAATATCTTTGTCAAGTGGGTAGAACATTACACAATGCTTAACCCACTTTTCAGCACAACTGGCTATAGTACAAGTCATACAAGAAAGGTTGAGATGTTCAGAGACCAAGTGATTTTCAGGTTTTATATATGATTTGCCCTATCCTAGATGGATGTTCCCAAAAGTATCAAAGGTATTTTACTATCAAGGGTGACCTAAAAAGAGCTAAGGGTCCCTCACACTTAGTGGTCTACCTGCACACATGGACACCAACTAAGGCATTTATGTTTTTCTGCAATATATATATATATATATATATATATATATATAATTATTTATTTAAAAATATGATTCCAACTCGCTACATAAGAGGTCTCATGTTTCAAAACAAGAGCCGAAAACTTCAAAATAATATTTGAATTAACTTGAGTTAAAGTAGGCTCTGTTCCATCTTCAAGCGAAATTTTTTGGGAATGACTTATTTCTGAAATTTACGAGTTTTAATAATATGGTCAGAATTGAAATCAAAAATTTCCATGGTAACATCAAGGGCGGATTGTTTAGAATCGGCAGGGGTGGGGTGTTAATAATTTGTATCAGTATAGAGTTACTTTCATAGATGCCGGGTCACGGTAAGGTGGGGGTGGCTAAATTTACGACGGAGGAAGTTTTCGCATAGTCTGGCTTGAGCGTCTACGGAGATTTATTTATTTATTTTTCTTTTTTTCTTTTATTATATCTCTTTATGAAAGGGATTTGTGTATATGAAAAGGCCGTAATGTTTGTTATTTGACGACTTCATAAAGGGTTATCAATTTTTGTAGGGTATTAAAACTATGTATATGGGCTATGGATTTTAAAATTTATTTTTTTGTATGCCTGTTTTTAGCTAGTTATTCAGAGCGTAAGTTCGGTTGTGTCGGCAGAAAACCGTTAATTATTGCCGGTTGTTTAATAGGTTTTTATTGTTTAGAAGCTTAATAATGTGTACTGTAGTTTCTCATGGAGGCACAAAGGGCATGGGTCATCCCAAGTTTTGCAAGTTTTGCAAGTTTTTGCAAGTTTTTGCAAGTTTCGCTTGAAGATGGAACAGAGCCTACTTTAACTCAAGTTAATTCAAATATTATTTTGAAGTTTTCGGCTCTTGTTTTGAAACATGAGACCTCTTATGTAGCGAGTTGGAATCATATTTTTAAATAAATAATTATATTTATGCTCTACTTTCGTATCGAGCACTATTTTTTAAAAATAATTACAAAAATACTAAGGAACTTTGGATTATTTACCAAACCAGTTTCTTTCCTATTTTCTACAATATTTTCACACACACACACACACACACACACATATATATATATATATATATATATATATATAGATAGATAGATAGATAGATAGATAGATAGATAGATAGATAAATAGATAGATAGAGAGAGAGAGATATCGAGCCAAAAGGTTGCATGTTCAAATCATGTCAGTCAATGGTGGTGCTAGAAAAGAGAGAATATTTTCAGTTTGTATTTCTCCATGCTAGGCATTATTATATTTGTGATATAGTAACACCTTAAGATATGAACGGAACAGAATAGCTGAAAAAAGAACTAACAAATTTTTATATACAAATATACAGGTACATGTCATTAATTTGTACCACACAAATTCAAATTCTAACATATGAATACAACAAGCAGCATGAAAGTGCAAGAGGGTCTTACTTGTAATATTTCCCAAAGGGAAACAAGCAGGCTGATAGTGTCCTCTATGTACCTGGTGAAACAATGTGGTTTCCTCTGCTCTCTTAACTGCCATGGATAGTCATATCTTGCTTCTTTGCTGTCTACATAGCAACTGGCATTTATCATTCTATGAAATCACTGGCTGTCATGTGAGCCTTGTGAATTCAACTTATACAAAGGGACATAATTGCCCGCTGCATCCCTACACATACATTTTGGCCACTGACTGCAATAAGAAGCTTATCCACTCTTTGACATATCTTAATTTTTGTCCTGTCAAGGGACATGCCTCCCTCTTCACCAGTAAAAAAGCTTGTGGGGGAAGTCAGTTTAGATGCTGACCATCTGATCATGTGGTCACTTGGAAATACAAAGTAATGGGAGCAAGTGTAAAGCTGTGAGAGTCTATGCAATTAAGAAGGTAAACATATGATGAAAAAGAGGTGAAACATACATATATACAAACAAGTTGGATTAAAAGAACCAGCAAGGTCTGTTCCATTTTTTATTGTATTTTTCCAATTTTTGAATAAAATGTTGAGTATTTTGCCCAAAGATGTGGATAAACTCACTGACGTTCATATTTTGTTATTCTTCCAAAACTTTATCCCCAACTTTTGGTAGAATATGCTACACTTTATTCAAAAGCTGGAAAAATGAAAAATTAAACAGATATACCTTGTTGGTTTGTTTTAATCAGAATTGTTTGGATGAATACTCACTGCCTAAATATTTGTTATATATATATATATATATATATATATATATATATATATATATACAAATGTAATGAGAATGAAAATAATATACAAATTCTAACGGTCACAGCATTAATTCACAAGAGGGCTCAATACTGATAGTAGAACAATAATTATTTATTATAGCTTTTTCATATAGACAAAAACAATTTACTCACTACAAAGATGCAATTCATTTCAGTGCATTCAATTGCACTTCGAATGATGAGAACCCAAAAAAGATTTTATCAAAAAATTATAATATATATATATATATATATATATATATATATATATAGAGAGAGAGAGAGGTGTGCAGAGGTTTGGTGATGCCAGAGGTCAACTCCTTGATTGTATGTCTCTAAGACACAAGTAGTATGGGCCTATAGTGCCTAGTACTGAGAAATGTGAGAAAGGAAGAAATTTTTAATATATAAAAACAGATGAAACATGAAATAAGCACTTTATTTCAAATTTCAAATATTAAATTATTATTTCATTTCACTTTAGATTGGTTACCCTCCTGATATGGAAGCCCAGGTCCATTGCACTCACATCTGCTCACTACTAAATATATATATATATATATATATATATATATATAAATCAGGTGGAAGTCAACTCTTAACCACATCTATGACCTTACTCTTGTTTTTGTTGCCACTGTTAATGTCTCAATAATCCAGTGTGACCTAAACTTTAAGGCACAAATTTTGCAAGCAAGTGTATGACTTGCTGCATTGGTATTATGGTGCTGTTACTTGCTAACCTGCACACTTTGTTGCATAGATTGCAAGTGAAATAAGGCTGGACAGCATAGTCATAGATTGTGTTGCCATTATGATGATATGCTTGACTAATCAAGCCAACCTTTGAAAAGTATACATGCCCGCATTCTGCACAGGTGAAAATCTTTTTAGTACCTTTTCCTGTAAGGTGCTTACATTCTCCATATCACGAGCAACATACATACATAAAATATACATAAATATATGCATACAAACTTGCATATATAAACATATACATAAATAAATACAAAAATGCATGCATATATAGATTCATATATATAAAACATTTATAATGCACAGAGATGTGCGAAAGTTGAATTGTTTGCCTTTGCAAATGTAATTTAGTTAGAGGAAAGCTATTTCGTATAGATAAAGGAATGCTAATTCCTATAAATCTATATTTATTATCAGAAGCACAAACAGGTTAATACAAACACTTTTAGGTGGATAGATATAAACAGGTAGATAGAGAAATCAATATATGGACAGTGTTCACACTGACAAATAGACAGAGAAAAAAGATAGAGTGAGTGATTGATTTAAAAATGGTGAGTAATTCAATACATTGATATCCGAACACATCAGTAAAGCAGATAGAGTAACAGACTATAGTATATAAATATAGATAAAATAACAGAATGAAGTTATCATTTGATGAATATATATTGATTGGTAGACTTCAAAATAAATATTTACTTTTAATAGGATGATAAATAGACACGTACATACATTGTTACATATATAGACAAATAGATTTGAACAGTGATAGATAGATAGATAGATAGATAGATAGATAGATAGATAGATAGATAGATAGATAGATAGATAGATAGAAAGAGACTGAATAGACTGATAGATAGATGGATACATAGAAAGAAAAAGAATATACAGATAGATAAATAATATACAGATAGATAGATAGATAGATAGAAAGAGACAGAATAGACTGATAGATAGATGGATACATAGAAAGAAAAAGAATATACAGATAGATAAATAATATACAGATAGATAGATAGATAGATAGATAGAAAGAGACTGAATAGACTGATAGATAGATGGATACATAGAAAGAAAAAGAATATACAGATAGATAAATAATATACAGATAGATAGATAGATAGAGACTGAAT
>OZ010583.1:54361715-54451715 GCA_963932145.1 Acanthosepion lycidas
AAGAAAGAAAGGAAAAGAAAGAAGGAAAGAAAGAAAAAAGAAAGAAAGAAAGAAAGAAAGGAGAAGAAAAGAAAAGAAAGAAAGAAAATGTCAAATTTCAGAAAAAGGGATAAAAGACATGAAATCAATAAAAGATGAAACTTTGTCAAAGGAATCAAGGAGAGAAAGATGAGCAGAAGATAAAAGGATGTCGATGAAGAATGCGAATAGCAAGATGAAGATGAAAGCCATGAATTAAGGGAGATCATTTTTCAGAAGTTAAAATGAATAAAGGAGAGTGAGTTTGATAAGTGGAGATGAAAAATTAAAGAAAATAGTAGAGAGTAATAACAAGTAAAAGGAAGAGGAGCAAAAGTAAATGCTATGAAAAAAGAAAGTGACAAAATTCAGATGAGGAGAGAATGTAGTACAATTCCTTTAAAAGAAGCCAAAGATTTAAAATGAGGGAAATATATTGGAAAGTAGAGAGCATTATTATTATTATTATTTTTTTTTAATAGCTTGTCCCTTTAGGACATACCTGATCATGGCTCTCCACAGATTTCCTTTTCTTTATTACTTGTGAATTGACTTGGCTTCTTAGGAAGGATAGTGGACCATCTCCACAGTTTTGATTTTTTTAAAAATCATTTCACTTCAAGCAAGGCAATATAGCCACTATGATTCAAGGGGTTACTGTGTAGGAAGAAAACTGAGAAAACATTACTGTTGATAAAGGACAATAAAATGAACATGATTCAAGGAGAAAGTAGAAAATTTTGGAGTTTTTCTTTTTAGACTAATTGCTACTTATGGTGAGAGCTTCGTCTACTCTGCTATTTAACCCCTAGCTGGGGTAGGGGTGAAAAAATGGATTCTTACCTCTCCCAAAGCCTTTTGTGTGAAAGTGAACATAACGGAAGAGGCTAGAATTTGAACTCAGTTTGTCAATTTCACTTTCTGAGAGAGAGAGAGAGAGAGAGAGGGAGAGAGAGAGAGAGAGAGAGAGGGAGGGAGAGAGAGAGAGAGAGAGAGAGAAAAAAAAAGATTGGGAAAAGGAAGGATTGGATAAAATGGAGAGTGACAAGTAAAACTTAAACTGAGGGGAAAAGGCAAAGGAGCAAAATTGATAAAAGAAAGAGAGTGAGCAAGATCTGAGAGAAAATTATCGGAGACAATGACATTTTTAAAGGAGAGGGAAATAGAGAGAGTAACAGAGGTTGAAAAATTTTAAGTGAAGAGTGGTTAAGCAGTATGTAAAGCAGGTAATGGAGGAAAAGGAAAAACTTTTATATGCAGATTGCCAGAGGTGGGAGGTGCTGATTAAAACAAAACATAATAATGGTTAGTAAAAAGAAGTGACACAGGAAACTCATTGGTGGATATAGAAATTGGATGATGAAGAGTGGGAGAAAAAGTAGGAGGGATTTCGATAAACTGAATTTGAAAGAAGGTGAAGAAATTAGTGGAAAATAATTAAGACAGATGAAAAGGAAGGACTAATGACATATAAAAAGAAGAAAAGATGAAATAAAAAGAAATGAAGATCCAAGAAGGAGTAGACTTATAGAAGGAAAAGGTAAAGGATTGTAAGAGAGTAGTAAGGTCCAGTCTGATGAGTTTTATTGATCCTGACACTTTCTCCCTAAATGCCTTGCCTACATGAAAGCGGAGACCAGCAGAGATCAGCAGAGACCAGAGGTAGTGTTGAGGGTTGGAAAAGGATTGTAAGGAGGTAGGAGGGGAGAGGAGGAGAGAAGAGAGAGAGAGAGAGAGGCCATAAAAGGTGGTGTGGAGATGGGTTGAGAGTAGGTAAGGAAAAAGTGATGATAAAATATGAGAGAGTGTTAGCGTGTCCCATGGGTGTTGGGATCCAGGGTAAGGATACTGGGCTGAAATCAAACAACAAACAAGGACAAATGGACCAAAGAAAAGAGTAATGAAATACCTACAAGTATGGACAGCATGTCACAAATTGCATATAAACATGTGTAGTTTGGATGTACATATTTATATCTATATCTTTCAATCAATCGACCTAAGTGCTTGTAAAAGAGGAAGAGAATTAGAGGCAGAGTGGTGGGTTGTAAACAAGAGAGGGAGAGAGAGAGAAAGCCACTTTGATGACTCAAGTTTTTGCCTACTTAAAATCAGTTATCATGTAACACACATACTCAAACATATACATATTTATAAAGCTTGTTTGTAGACATACACATTTATTTCCAAACACAGAGCTGGAGTGGTGGAGGGAAGGTGTTACAAATGATAAGTCAATCAATTTAAAGGAAGTCTAACCTTTTATATTTTTATTAATTTATTGAGAAATAAAGTTGAAAACATGTTTTTATAGATAAAATATGTAAATGATAATGGTAATATTAGCAGTTATTTTTTTCAAGTTCAGTAGCTGTTATTGCACTTTCCAGTTTTGATGATAGTCAGGGATGTTTCCTTCCTAGCCTTTTGTTTGAAGTAGTGGGGAATGGCAACATCTTGAGTATGTCATTATTATCTCTTCAAGTTACATTTAATATCCATTTTCGCTGTTGCTTTTTGTTGAAAGTTCTCATGAAATATGGCTTTTTTCTTTTTTATGATTAATGCTGCCATTATTCTAAATCTTTTTTCACATTTGGATGAGGTTATTATACTTGTATTTTCTACAAGTATGTTTTGGATGGAGTCTCGTAAGTTTGTGTCTGTTTAAATGAGTTCTGATGGAGCTGTGTTCTGACAGATGTAACATAAGGCATCTGGAGAGGCATGTAATAGTGTGATTGATGTAATTATTTACGAGTTCAGTTTGATCAGGAACCCTGTTCCTTAATGGGCATTTGAACTTGTAAATAATGTTCGTTTTTTGTAGTTTTGATTTTGCAGGTGTGTTTTTTTTTTTTAACGTATTGAACTCACATTCTTTGGGTCAATACCCGGTTAAGGCAGTGGAGACCTTGGAGAGGGAAATTAACAGGAGATAACTGATAACTGACATCCATTAAAACATGGCACATGGAATTAGAACAGTCTATCCCAGTGAGTGAAATAAAGGGTTTAGTTCGACATTCCAACCACCTGAAGAAGGTCAGAGCGTACAATGGCCAAAACCTTGTAATAAATATGGCGACAAAGATGAGGACAATAGTCTGAATAATGTAAATAACATTAATTAAGAATACAGAAACAATGTGCTGACTGTGTTCAGAAAATAAAACATCCCTATAACTCTAGAAACATACACAAAACCCATACATCCAGTTAAAAAGTAAAAATAAAATCATCCTTGATAATGGCTAAACGTATAGCTGAAAGTGTTTGGAATTACAGAACATTTGAACAGTTTCTATACACACTGTGTCCAGAAACGAAAACACTTGTTTGAGCACAAGAGTAATTAAATAAAAAGCTTAATTACAATACCTTGTCTGTCATCTTAAATGAAACATGTATAAATGAGAGATTGCTGCCTAAATACACAACACACACACACACACACATATATATATATATATATATAAATGTGAACATAGAAGTCAACACTTAGAGGCAACAGTCTGTTTCATGCTAGATGCAATCGTCAGGCCATGAATGCTGTTATTTTTCTCGGCTATTTATATATACAGGTCAGTGGTGCATTGTGGGTAGACTATTTTGGCGGTTATTTTACTGGAAGTCATTTATTTGTTTATTTATTTATTTACTTGGGTTAAATCATTTTGCTTGTTTTTATTTATTTTTATTTTTATTTTTTTTATTTCTTATCTTATATATTTATTTATTTTTTATTTTAATCAGTGTTTTTATTAACATAGTAAAAATTTGTTTATATCACTTATTTAATAGTTTTGTTTTGGTTTGGGAAGATAATTAAAGCTATTTATTCAATTTTGGGGTTGATTGTTGTAGTTTATTCTAGCTATTATTTTGGCGGGAACAGTTTTTAATTTGTTTATTACTTCATGTATTTATTTGGATTGATTATCTTTATTTGTTTTTAACGGTCAGTTTATCGGAATTGATTTGTTTGTTTATTTATTTATTTGGATGAATTTAGGTCAATTTATTTTATTTGTTATTATTTATTTGTTATATTGTATATTTTCTCATTTTGGTTTTCGATTTTCAAGTAACGTAGTATTTTTTTTCTTTTCTATTTTTTAAAAATTTTTTTTTCCGTTTTCCATTTTTAAGTAACGTAGTAAAAATTTTTACTATGTTAATAAAAACACTGATTAAAATAAAAAATAAAAAAATATATAAGATAAGATATAAAAAAAAATAAAAATAAAAATAAATAAAAACAAGCAAAATGATTTAACCCAAGTAAATAAATAAATAAACAAATAAACGACTTCCGGTAAAATAACCGCCAAAATAGTCTACCCACAATGCACCACTGACCTGTATATATAAATAGCCGAGAAAAATAACAGCATTCATCGCCTGACGATTGCATCTAGCATGAAACAGACTGCCACCTCTAAGTGTTGAATTCTATGTTCACTTTTATATTTACACACGCTCTATCTCTGATATTGAGCACTTTATCCCATAAATATAGCACATCTTAAGACTATATTTCTTCATATATATATATATATATATATATATATATATATATGCACACACACACAGTGTATCATCATTATGCCCATCAAATGGCTTTCTTAATTAAATTAATGAATCAACTTTTATCTTTTATGAATGCCATATTCTTTGGCTTGTTTTAGGCTTTCTCCATGTGAACAGGAGTTTATTTTTTGAATAATAAGAATTGCATGTCACTGGGGGTTGAACACCGAGATTTTAGTGATGCTTAAGTAGGGCATGCCAAAAAAAGTTTGGGAATAACTGATCTATCCTGTGTGCATCGAATTTTCCAAGCCCTCTTTCCTCATTATCTGCACTAGAATTTTCAATTTCTGATGTTAATTAAAAGTATCCTTTTTGTTTCCATTTTCTCTAAAACTTTGTCACTGTTCAGATGTTTGCTCCATGGTATTTTCAGCATTCTTCCATAGAGCCACATTTCTGATGCTTCAAGTCTCTTCTTCGTCTGTGAGGAGATTGTCCAGCATTCACTGCCATATAGGGTCGGATATTAGATAACAGATAATCTTTTCTTTGTTTCTGATGAAGATTTTGCAGTTTCTTAACAAACACTTAATAATCATGACTAGAGGTTCGGCTGGATTGAATTGTCTGCAGTAATCCCATCCAAATTCAATGAAGATGGTAACGGACACTGAGTAGACGCATCCTCTTTCTCTTTATATTTCATTGGTAAGGAGTAAGTTCCATGCAGAAAGCTTCTTCCCCAGAACTGTTGCAATGTGGAATGGACTCCCAAGTGGATACTTCCCTAATTGCTACACTCTTAACCTCTTCAAGTCTAGGGTCATCTATTATCTATCTTTCATATCCTCATTTCTCCTTCCCTATACACTCCTACAATAATCTCATTCAGTAACACTCTACCTTGAGTGGCACATAGGCATTGTATTGGATGAGCAATAGTAAAGAAAAGACATTACTATGGTCCCATAATGGCATTCATGTAGTATAAGTTGAGTTTGTTGGTATGCTTAAACATATCATTGACCAGTGACCTTTGAACTTTTTCATGACCACTTGCATTGCTAATGGAAGAATGAAAATTGCCATGTTGATGTTGCCATGTTGATGCATATTAATTTCATTCCAAGTATTTCAAGATTAGTGCAAAGTCATCATAAGTTTGAACATGTGTCAACATAATAAAATTTAAAATTGTACAGTATATAACCTTAGTGTTTTTCACTTCACATGTAAAAAATTTTCAGATGAATAATGAACACAACACTTTTTTGTCTTAGAAAAAGGAAGCAGCTAATGACAACATTGTGTATTGAAAGTACTCTGAATAAAATGAATATACATCAACATGCTAATTTTCTTTCTTCCTTTAATAAGGATACTAAGAAACTTGTTCATAATTATGAGAGGATCCTTTTAGAAATAAGTAGACAAAACTTTTCTAAATTATTTAATGAAACATGTCTTTATATATATATATATATATATATATATATATATATATATATATATAACATGACCAACCACACAGAAAATAAATAAATGAATAAAAAATCTAAATAAGTAAATAAAAAATTAACAAACTATGATTGCCCACATAAGCATGAGTGAATATAATAATAATAATAATAATAATAATCAACAACTAATATTAAGAAATTAATAATAAATAATGTGTAAAAGGTTAACAAACGCTATAAATTATCTAGAAATAACTGCATTTGTATCCACAACAATTTCTACTCGATAACCTCTAGAATAATTCAAAGAGTAACCATTACTGCCTACCCACAAGTTGTTTGGATAATACAATAGACTTTGCTACCCACAATGCACCATTGACCAGTATATATAAATAGTTCATGCTAAACATAACTCACATGGTCTGAAGATTGTGTTGAAGCATGAAACTGACTGTTGCCACTCAGCGTTGACTTCAGTTCCCACTTTTATATTTTATATTTAAATATGCTCTATCCTTGATATTGAGCACTTTTACCCATAAATATAGCATGCCTTAAAAGTATTTGTCATTTTTATCATATATATATATATATATATATATATATTTGAGAACACACCTTTAGAAAACCATAAATAAAAAGCATAATGATATATGCATGCAGCAAATTTTATTATTCTCATTTTTCTTTTAGGCCTTGGAAGAACATTAAAATGCCAGCTCCTAATCTGACAATTGAAATTGAAAGTTATGCCATGCTTGTGGTGCTAGCTGTCAACTACACCATCTTGGAGATAGCCAACTTCTTGAAAATGGCCACATGAACAGGCAGAATGGCAAACATTTCCATGTCAACTCCTCTGTAGTGTCCACAGTAATGCTCACTAAATTCCCATTATCTGTGATGGTCCGATATTGGATAGTAAGAATAGGTTTCTTTTTTTTTTACGAGTGAATGTTGCATTAAGAATTTTTTGAGATAACTACAATTTTTCCATGTCTTTTGATATTCGAGGGGACAATTGAAGGATTCATACATTTCCCAAGAGTACCTGGGTGAAAGTGAATTTAACAAATTTAACTGTAATTTGAATTTAGCTCTCTAATTTTTAATTCTAAGCTGTTATCAATTAAACCATCCCCACATTTAACTAACAACAGAACAATTAGAATTATATGATGTTCTGAATACTTTTTGATTATTTTTGGTCATTTTCAAGGAAATAAGGTACAGAGCTGAAAGAAGGGCAGTATAGCAATTATGCTAAGGTTCAAAGATTGCAGTAAATGTTCAGAACATGATACATAATTTCAGCAAGTTCTTCTATGAGTTTAACAAAATAATTATACAGTTATCACTGAAGATGATGATATGCAACAGTTCAGGAAATTGTCACTTCCAGATTCATAATGTTTCAGCAGATCCTGACAGATTTCAGCATTTGTTGGTTTCTCAATTCTTGTAGAAACATCTGGGAAACACATCTGAAATAAATTTTACAATTTCTAAATATTGCCAACATTGAAACTGAAATTTAACTTTATACATAATTATAATTCCTGGTCATAGTCTGTCAATTTGTATGAATCAGCTGATCAAAGCTCTTTTCATGTTGTGGTCTTTAGCTATGCTTGTTACAAACATCATGGTCACTGAAGCACATTACCCACATGATGAATGTCAAGTTGCAATTTTTCCTTATGGAAGAATTCAGTGATACACCTCTGTTTCATATGTACTTTCATGTCAGACACGGTTTTGCCAGTTCTTTTCATTTTTTTTTTGCTGGATTTGAATTTAGCTCTCTAATTTTTAATTCTAAGCTGTTATCCATTAAACCATCCTCACATTTAACTAACAACAGAACAATTAGAATTATATGATGTTCTGAATACTTTTTGATTATTTTTGGTCATTTTCAAGGAAATAAGGTACAGAGCTGAAAGAAGGGCAGTATAGCAATTATGCTATGGTTGTTATATACATCATGGTCATTGAAGCACATTACTCACTTCCTAACTGTGCTTACATTCACAGTTTGGTATCTGTAAATATTAAAAAAATCTTTGATGAATGTCAATAGTTACAATTTTTCCACATGGAAGAATTTAGTGATACAAGTATGTTTGATAGGTACTTTCATGTCAGACATCCTTTTGCCAGTTACTGTATATAATAATAAAAAAATAGGTCACTGGTGGGAAGATTTAATCTCTACTATCACATTACTAATATTTAGTTCTCTAGGACAATCTAATAAAATAAGAAATATTACTTTCAGAATGACTGTTTCATATACAGTATGTATTATTAACCACTTGTTTTAATGATATATAAAATAAATACTTATTGTAATGAAAAGATTTATTTGTTGGGTTATGGCAACATCTATCTGTGCAATTAGGATTAAATCTGGCTTATTCTGTCCAGATATAAAAAAAACTGTTGTCATCTTTTATGAAATTTCAAATTCTCAAATTAATAGCCAAGTAGAAAGATTGATATTTTAAAATGAGTTGTATGGCTGATTAGAGGGATAAAGAGAAATATTTAATAACTTCAGAACCATTAAAAGGTAAAGCATATCTAGCAATTACACCAAACTCAATAGATGTTTGTTGAAAATCCTAGATGACTCCATTGATGAGGGCAAATTGAAAGCTTTATCTCAACAATCTGTATCCCAAATCAAATTTATAAAATAAATCTATCTCTTCCAAGGTATGAAATGTTTAGTTATTGTAGCAGCAAGAAGATGTTAAAAAGCCCAAGATTTCATCTTCTAAATCAAAGGGGAAAAACATTCATGACTGATCAGCTGGTTTCAGTTTAAAAGAGATCCATAATAAAAATGAAATGGGCAACAAAATAGATGAGGACCGATTTTTCAACAGAAAATTTGAAGGTCCAGACAGAAAGAGCAAAAAAATTAGTGTCGACAGATAGAAACTATATGCACAAGTTGTGATACGGACAGAGAAAAAGTCGTTTAATATCTCTGGGTAGAGTTTGAGATGATGATGTGTTCAGCCAAAATTTGACCAAATGACTGAACATCTTAATTTTGGTGGGAAGAAGGTTTTGTTTTGATCAAAAAATTTTCAGCAGCCCTTATATATACATCTGTTATATATATATATATATATATATATATATATATATATATATATATATATATATATGTATATATATATATATCTGTTAAGATACGTTAAGATACATTTTGTGATCAGAAATGATCAATCAAGAAAAATCATTGAAGATTGTGTGTTTATAAATAGTAACCAGATGCTTCTATGTAGCTGAATGGCGAGCACATCAAGTCAAATGACAGTTTCTCTATAGGAATACAGGTTCAATTCCTGTTGGATAATGCATATTTTCTATGAAATTTCTTGAACATTCAAGCTGGTAAATGTAATTAATTTTGTTTAATTAAAAACAGAGCATTTACTTAAATAGATTGTATCTATAAAAGTAATGTATAAATAGAAAATATATTAAATAATTGCTGGAATTAATCCTGTGAATTAAATAAATGACTCCAACAAGACTTAAGGTACAAGGGGAACAACTTCACGTTGATTAACAAATCCATTTCATAATATGGTGTCATTGGCTTACATTAAGATATATTTTATGCACAGGAATGACCAATTGAGAAAAATGTTTGAATATTGTGTGTTTATCAAAGTTAATTCAGACTTTGCTAACCAGATGTTTCTCTGTAGCTCAATAGTACAGCACGTCAGGTCAAATGACGGTTTCCATACAGGTTCAATTCCTGACAGAGAATGCATTTTTAATATGCAATTTCTTGAACATTCAGGCCAGTGAATGTAATTAATATTGTTCAATTAAAAGCAAACTGTATCTATAAAAACAATAAACAGAAGTTCTGATTCTTTGCCTGACCATACTTTTGGAAAAGCCACAAATCTTGAGCTCTTTGATAAAATTCAAAGAATCAGCAATATTATCAATCCTGATCTGTCAGCTTCAGTCACTTTCCTATTGCCATAAGGTTGCCTCTCTGTGCCTTTTCTCTAAATATTAGGTTGGTGCAAAAATAATGACGTAATAATGTCGTTTTTTGATGTTAAAAAATACGTCAAAAAACGACATTATTACGTCATTATTTTTGCACCAACCTAATACTTTCCTGGAAATTGTTCAGATGATCTCTTCACTACTGTACTTAGAATTTATGAAATTAAGTACAGTATTAGACTGGCATTGAGATCTCATCAATATACAGTTGAGCTTCCTAGATGTAATCATAAATTCTATGCTAACAGCTTCTTTTCTCATACTTCTCTCTTTTAGAACTCTATACATTCCAGCCAACTTTAGTCTTCAAAAATTTAAATGCAATGTCAATCACTATCTACTATCCTCTTGATTACTCTTTTCTCATCCTGCTCATTAGTAATGTTTCTCTTCCTAATTCTTCCACACCAAGTAACCTCTTGTCTCTTAGTGACTTTACTGCCTTGCATGGGGTGAAATGATTACAAAGTATCTTCTAATTCCTGTGATATGTCTCGCCACTAGGTACCTGCATAAAATAATTTTATCACTGATACACACTTATAGTTGATGGTTAATGGATGAGTGAGTAATAGGACAAGCCACTCTCCCACAATTACCTTGCCTGCCTTGACAGTTGCAACAAAGTTGTTAGTCTCACTGACAAATTTATCTATCTATCTATCTATCTATCTCAGTCTATTTTGAATCTCTCTATCTATGTAGCGTGTTTCTTTCTTTAAGAGGATTTCATCAAACTAAAATAAACTCCTTATTGATAGAAATATATATATGCAGGGTGAAATATAAATGTAAATGTTGGTTATAATTATGTACTAGATAAAGCTACAGATATACTAAATCTATCTATTAGGTTGGTGCAAAAATAATGACGTAATAATGTCGTTTTTTGACGTTAAAAAATACGTCAACATTATTACGTCATTATTTTTGCACCAACCTAATATCTATCTATCTATCTATCTATCCCAGTCTGCTCATATCTGTTCATCTTTCTGTTGATCTGTCTATCTCAGTATATTCATTTCTATCTATATGTTTATTTATCTCATCAATTGGTTAGGGTGTTTGTAAATGAATGGTTTTGCATGAGTTAACCCTCCTTGCTCAGATTGTATATCAATGTGACCTCAACTCCATAGGATATGTCAGAATTGATAAGTCTGTGCTGATTGGTTGGTAGCTTGTTTGCATGAATTATCTCCCTTGGATGAACAACCTTCAAATGGACGAACTGGATCCAATCATTAGGGTTTACATTTAATCTCTTTTCTATGAACATGTTATGGTTAGCGTTGTTTGCTTACTCACACTTTGACAAATTCTCTGCCAAGGTTGTTTCAAATCCTTGTAAAAAATAATAAAGTGAGATTGAAAGGTAAGTAAATAAACAAGCAAGTAAATAGACAAAGAGAAAATTGTATGTAAGGATAGAGAAATAGAAGAAGTAAAAAGAAAAATGAGGAGAAACTGATAAGAAAAGTTATGAAAGGTAAAAAGGTACTAGAAGTAAAAAGGAAGAAAGCAGGAAAGGAAAAAAGAGAAGAAAAAGAAGGGGAAAAAAAGCATGATATTTGAAGGAAGAAAGAAAGAGAAGAAAAGAAATGGTATTTGAATGAAAGTAGAAAGAGAAGAAAAAAGAAAGAAATAGAAGGTATTTGAAAGAAGAGAGAAAGAAGTAAGGATGAAAGAATACAATGGTATTTGAAAGATGGGAGAGAGAAGAACAAAGAAAGAATGAGATAGTATTTGAAGGAAGAAAGAAAGAGAAGAAAAAGAAAAAGAAATCAAGTTGTAAATGTAAGAGAAAGTTGCAAAATGATACAATATAAAGACAAATAAAATAGGGAGAAGCATTAGTAAAAATAGAAAAAGAAAGGATATATGCAACAAAGAGCGAAAAAATGGTAGAAAATGAAGAGATAAAGAAAGGGATGAAATAATAAATAAATAGAAAATTAAGAAAGAAAGAAAGGGGATGAGGAAGATGATAAAGGGGAGGAAATTAAAAGAATAAAAGGGAAAAAAGATGAAAAAATACAAAAAGGGTGAGAAGAAAAAGAAAATAAATTTGGAAATTGACTAAAAAGAAAAAAAGAAATTGAGAAAATAGAAATAACAAGAGAAGAGATTATAAAGAGAAAGATAAGGAGAAAAAGAAAGAAAGAAAGAAAAAAAGAAAGTCCAGCAAAAGAATCGAAAGAAGGAGAGAGGTGGTAAAATGAAAAGAAAAAAGATAGAAAAAGGAAAGGCTCTAGAAAGAAAAGGAAAATGAAGATGATCAAAAGAAAGGAACAAAAGAAAGAAAATGAAAGCAAGGAAAGGCGGGGAAAAGAAATAAAAGAAAAAGATTAGGAAAGAAAAGAAAAGAAAAATAAAGGATGTAGAAGAAAAGAAAGAAAAAGAAAGAAAGTCAAAGAAAATAAAGAAAATGCAAACATTACAGGAAGTGAAAAAAAAGAAAGAAACAAAACAAGAAAAGGAATGATGAAGAAAAAAAAAGGAATTGAAAGGAAGAGAGAGGAAATGATGAAAAGAAAGAGAAAAGTAAAGAAAATGAAATAAAGAAGGAAATGGAAAGAAAGAGATACAAGAAAGGGAAACGGTGAGGAAAAGAGAAAAGAAGAGAGAAAAGAAGAGAGAAAAGGTAAAGAAAAGAAAGTGTGTATGGGGGAAACAAGGAAAGGAAAAGAAAAGGGAAATGCTGAAAGAAAAAAACGAAAGATAAAAACACAGAGAAATAAAAAAGAAAACAGGATCTTGAAAGTTTTTTAAATAAGAGAAAAGCTTGTTAACAAAAATATGAAGAGGGAAAATAATGAAGAAAAAAGAATTAAAAATAAGGAAGAAAAAAAGAGTTATAAATAAGGAAGAAAAAAGAATTAAAAATAAAGAAGAAAAAGAACATATGAATGAGGAAGAAAAAAGGAATGCACATGAGGAAGAAAAAAGAATGAAAAATAAGGAAGAAAAAAGAAAAATAAGAAAAAAGAATTAAAATTAGGGAGGAAAAAGATTTATAAATAAGAAAGAAAAAGGAATTAAAATAAAGAAGAAAATGTAAATATAAATGAGGAAGAAAAAAGAATTATAAATAAGGAAGAAAAAAGAATTAAAATAAAGAAGAAAATGTAAATATGAATAAGGAAGAAAAAGAAATGTAAATGAGAAAGAAAAAAGTTAGAAATAAGGAAAAAAAAATAAAAAAGAATCAAAATTATGGAAGAAAAAAGAATTATAATAAGAAAAAAAATGAATTAAAATAAAGAAGAAAAAAGAATGATAAATAAGGAAGAAAAAGGAATTAAAATAAAAATGAAAAAGTAAATATAAATGAGGAAGAAAAAAAATTAAAAATAAGGAAGGAAAAACAGTTACAAATTCAGAGAAAAGTAGAGAGATAAAAAAAAGTGAATCTATGGAAGACCAAGAATGTCAAAAAAAAAAAATTAAGATTTAAAAGAACAAAAAACCAAGATAAGAAATAATGATACAAAGATTAATGTTACAAGTGAAGAACTAAAAAGCAGTTAATGGAAATGATGAATCACGACAAGCAGTTTTAATGAAATACTCAATTCTTCTTTCCTTATTTGTCGATACCCCACCAAAGACTTGCTAACTTAATAACTTGGTAAGCAACCGAGAAATGCACACATATTAATAAAAGATAAGTATTGTTCTTATCATATTAAGTTGGCTCGATTCGGTTTCACTTTTGAAATAATATTTGGCAAATGTAAAGACATTTTTATTAGGAGTCTGTGATGCAAAGAGAGACCATTTCATTCACAAGAATTATATCTTTTGCTGTCTGAATCACTCAGTATTTGATTTGACTCTCACTCTATCTAAACTGAATTACACAAAATCTTGTTCCCACTGTTTCTCTCCCAACACATATTAATACCACAACCTGATCCAATATTGACCCAATATAACACTTAATGTGTCTCTCTCCTACCTTTTATTATCACAAACCCCAAATTCTTTCTCAATATTCAGTCAACTAAAACATTATCTTATATATCAAGATATATACAGTACTTCTTTAAATCTTATTAGGACTAATGATGTATATATGAATGAAGGAGAAGAAGGAACAGTGTTAATTTGTGTGGTAATGATTTTTTATTTTTGGTTTATTACTGATTTTCTGCTTTATGTATCTGTTGACCGCCAACTTTATCAGCATTGAGAAATAATAAAAAATGTCAAGAGGTTCGTAGAGTGAGTAAATAAGAAGTGAAGTAAATATACAGGTAAATAGATTAGTAAATTCATTTCCTGATGAATTTTCTTAAAACATGGAAGATGAAAGTGATAATCTAAATAATTATTAATGAGTAACTAGAACTTTTCTCACTTGATTGACTAAAATACATTACTTTTAAGACCATTTATACCTAATAAATCATAAAATATATATAAGTCTATGTGTGTGTGTGCATATATATATACTAGCTGAATTACACGTGCTGTGTGTCACACATTTTTGGGGCAGGAAAATGATGATTGATTTTAAATCATTATTATAATCTGTGGAGAAAGATGATACATTTCAATATTACTCAATGATCTTGCTGATGTGACCTCTTCTGGCTTTCTCCTATATTTTGGATTGGATAGGAGTCATTTCCTTGTTCAAATTTAAATTTAATTTGAATCAAAGGGAAAAAATTTTCAGTGGGGTTTTTGTGCCTATCGAGGACCACTTTGATCAAAATAAAATATCCAAGTACCCAGAGAGTCATTCTCTTGTTCAAATTTAAATTTAATTGAAATCAAAGGGAAATATAATTTCATCAGGTGCTTTGTGCCTAGCCACCCGGGGGGACCATCTGATCAAAATGATCTTGCCGATGAGACCTCCATCTTCTGGCTTTCTCCTTCTATATTTTGGATAGGAGTCATTTCCTTCTTTAAATTTAATTTAAATCAAATGGAAACAAATTTCATTGGTGTGGATATCTCCTGGGACTCCCTTTGATCAAAATGAAATATACTTATCCAGGTATCCAGGGTAATGTAGTTTCAGAATATACATGGTTATGGGGGTCTATCTCCAAAAACCTAAAAGGAGTTCAATAACAAACAAACAGCCAGACAGGGGCTACAAATATATATATATATATATATATATATATATATATATATATATATATATAGCATAATGAGAAGCCACGTATACTTTCTTAATATGTATATATAGAAAAAGTTGCAAATTAAAAAAATAATACTGTTTTTGTGAAAGTAATTATTTATTTATATATATTTGATATTTCAGATCGACCTCAATCTTCTGAAGAAAGATTGAGGTTGATCTGAAATATCAAATATATATAAATAAATAAATACTTTCATAAAAAACATTATTTTTTAATTTGCAACTTTTTCTCTCTCTCTCTCTCTCTATATATATATATATATATATACATATGTGACAAAGTGGAAAAAGTTTTTGTGTGACGTGTTTCATCCTTTAGGACTAAATTTATGTTGGTGTGACTATACATGCACATAAATACTGGGAATTTTAAATTAAAAAAAAAAAATTACATTTTTATTTTATATAATCTAGCTGATTTCATAAAATTTCATGTAAGGATAGAGCATGACAGAAGGAGTCAGATACTTTCTTGAGTGTTACAAGGAACTGATCATTTTTTTCTCACATCTTTATTGATGGATTATATATACGAGTTTCACTTGAGGTCTGCTATGAGCTTGTGAACCAACAGGTATTCCAGGCATTTTATTTTAGAAATTGCAATTTTAATATTTATTGACAAAAAAGAGATTGATAATGATCCAGTCAATTATTTGAGAATTATCAATATTATATTCTTTTGTTCCAAATACAAGTGTTGTCTGGAATCATCAAAATGGTGGGAATTTTTCATCATAATTTCAGCACTCCCTTCCCCCCATGCGTATGTGTAGTTACATCAATGAAAATATCACTTTAGTCCGATTAAGTACAAAAGGACTAAACAGGTCAAAGAAATATTTTTTTCACTTGTCATTATCTCAATATATATATATATATATATATATATATATATAAGTTTCATTAAAAACTTTAGGAACCTTGTTCCTGATCAATCCAAATTCATAATTATATTGGATATACTATAACATGTGAAGATGTCTCTGGCCATAGCTCAATTAGGTCCCATTTAAATACAAATGCAGACCTACCAAAATATATCTGCAATATACTCATTGATAATACAAATATAATAGCCTCATCCATATGTAAAAAAAAAAGGCTAAAAGTAATGGAAGCAATATTAGTAAAAAAGAAAAAGCCAACGCTCAATAATATCAACGATGAACATGGTCACAATGTGCTGACCATGTTTGAAAAATAAAATATTCCTATAACTCTAGATACATACATAAAAATATCCATATTTTCAGTTAAAAGTAAAAATAAAATCATATTTGATAATGGCGAAAAGTATAGCTGAAAGTACTTGGACATACAAAACTTTTGGACAATTTCTACATAATCTATGTCCGGAAAAGAAGAAAATTCTAAGAACACAAGAAAAATTGAATAAAAACCACAGTACTTTGTTAGTATTTTTTAAAAAGAAACTTGTATAAAGAAGAATTGTTGCACAAATACACAATTATATATATATATATGTATATATAAATGTGGATATAAACCAAATAATTAGATATTTATAAATGTATATATAAGCATTAACGTGCATACACTAGTAAGCAAATAAATATTTACTTAATTTAATATAAGGTGTAAACAAAACAGTGCTCAATGAGGTTAGACAGAGTTAAGGTCGTATATATTGATAAATATACATATAACTACATTTGAAGGGCAGCTTAAACTTTCTACCAGCTCATCAGGCTTGAACTATTACAGCTGATTTTTTCAAGAAAATCAACCGTAATAGTATGTGCTTGATGAGTTTGTAGGACCACGAAACTTTAAGTTGCCCTTCAAACTTATATATATATATATATATATATATATATATATGCAAACACACAAAATGCATACAGACTATTACTACTGCACTGTTTTCACTGTATGCTTCACAATTGTAGCATAGCCAGCTATGATGATAAACTGCATATAGCAGCAAGGCTATGTTAGATTTGGAGTTTGGTGGTTTTGAAAAACATAGAACCATCTCTTCATTGCTCTGGTTCCCAGTTCTACTCTGAACCGGGGAGGTAACACCTGTTAGGATCCCAGCTATAGGCAAATAGTGAACTCCCAAATGAAAATCAAAACACTAGGAAAACATAAAAATACATAGTAAAATTACCAACAATACATTCTTATAGCAAAATGTTCAACAATATATTTTTATAGAAAATAACAATCAATATAAAACTAAAAAAAAGTATAAATATTACATTTTTATAGAAAATTTACCGGCAATACATTTTTATAAAAATATTACGAACAATAAATTTTTGTAGTGAAATTACCAGCAATATATAATATAAAAACATACCCTGAAACTATAAAATTATGTCCAAAATATCTATTTGAAGGCATAAAATTGTGTTCAAAATATCTATTTGAAGGCATAAAATTGTGTTCAAAATATCTATTTGAAGGCATAAAATTATGTCCAAAATATCTATTTGAAGGCATAAAATTGTGTTCAAAATATCTATTTGAAGGCATAAAATTGTGTTCAAAATATCTATTTGAAGGCATAAAATTGTGTTCAAAATATCTATTTGAAGGCATAAAATTGTGTTCAAAATATCTATTTGAAGGCATAAAATTATGTCCAAAATATCTATTTGAAGGCATAAAATTGTGTTCAAAATATCTATTTGAAGGCATAAAATTGTGTTCAAAATATCTATTTGAAGGCATAAAATTGTGTTCAAAATATCTATTTGAAGGCATAAAATTATGTCCAAAATATCTATTTGAAGGCATAAAATTGTGTTCAAAATATCTATTTGAAGGCATAAAATTGTGTTCAAAATATCTATTTGAAGGCATAAAATTATGTCCAAAATATCTATTAGGTTGGTGCAAAAATAATGTAACATATGTGAGAAAACGGCATTATTTTTTCACCAACCTAATATTTGAAGGCATAAAATTGTGTTCAAAATATATGTAGCTGAAATCATACAATTGCATCCAAAATATTTAGTTTTCAGCATTAAATAACCCATAGAGGTTGATATGCCACTAAACAAAATCAACCAAACATATTGTAGCATAGCTCCAGACTAAGCTAAGCTTAGTAAATAACTAATAAACTTCAATTGCTGTCTGTAAAGAAGGAAGAATGTGTTTAACCATTAAAGGTGAAATTATTCTGATTGAACTGATGGTTTTCAGCCTACTAGGTTCTAATTGTATCTTGTTTGCAGACTGACCAGCTAAAATATCCTTTCTTTTAGCGCTCAGAGGATTAAACAATCAAAAAATGTACTGAAGGAAAGAGAGATATAGCAACACTTTAAATAGAAGCTTATGAAGCTTTATTTGACTAATTTAGGTTTAGTGCTGAAAAATGTTTATTTTATAATAGTGAATGGTTACAAGCAAAAGGAGAGATGGGATGTGGGATTCTGTTACCATGGAGGGAAACAATAAGTTGCTTGCCTAATGTGATTGTCTAAATAAGATGGCATAAATTTTAAGAAAATATAGAGAAGAAAGAAAATGTTTGACTATTTATGGTAAAATTATTGTTTGAACAGATTGGTTTTGAGGTTCTCAGCTTTTACTGGTATTTGCCAGCTAAAATCTGTCTTTTTATAAATTCTGTGCATTTTAACATTCACAAGTATCAAGAGAGTACTACACTAACAGATCAAATGTTAGAAGCATTTAGTTAAAAATGATGGTAGATAAATTAATCAGATACTGCCTCAACAAATTAATAAATGTATTTACTGCCGTTGTTTTTTGTCTAATATTGTGTCAAAAATGATATTGTTTTCTTGGGTATTATTTTTTGTTTAATATTGCCTCAACAAACTCATAAATATGCCTACTGCAGTTGAATCTTGTTTGATATTGTCTCAACAATAATTGTTTGATACTGTTTTCTTTTATATTGTTTTTCGTTTGATATTGTCTCAACAGACTCATAAATATACTTAGTGCAGTTGAATCTTGTTTGATATTGTATAGACCACATGTTGATTATTTGATAATGTTTTCTTCTTGATAATGTTTTCTTGCTTGATGATGCTTCAACAAACTCATAAACATACTTTACTTGATTCTTGTTTGTTATTGCCTCAACAATGATTGGTTGAAAATGATTCTTGTTTGATATTACTTCAACATTTTCCTTGTAATCCAAAAAAATATATTAATAAATAAATCTAAATAATTTATTGGGAGTACATAATTTTATTGTACCTTTTAAAAATGGTCACATAAAAAATATATAGTAATATATAATACATTCAAATGTATTAAGACAAGGAAAAGAAAAGCAAGGAAGAATAATATTCAAAATTCTTTTAAAAATATTGGTGTTAGATGATTTGTTTTAAGCTTTTTCATTTATGATTAGTAAATATAGTTTACATTTAATAATAATATTATCTAAAAGGCTGAAATTAATACAGAATTTTAAAAGATTTAAAACTTAATGAATTTCTCAAATTCAAATTAAAAAAAAAATGAAAACAGTTCTTGTAAAAATTCATTATTAATCAAAAAAAGTTTTTTTACGGCAATCGTGTCTTTAATATATCTAATTTATAAAAGCAATTAAAAGCTTTTCTAATTAAATAATGTTATAGTTTTATTGTATTTTTCTTATTCAGAGCGAATTTTCAGAAAATGGTGTTTCTGTTTGACAAAAACAAAATGATTTAAATTCTCCAAGGAGTCCTGCTTTTAAACAAGATAAATATGAAAAGGCTGAAATTTTAATTTCTTGAAATTTCATAAGATTATATAGGTGGAGGTAACAGATGTAAAAAATATTTTTACCAAGATTTTCTAAAAAAGAAAATGTCCAAAATAATTTCACTCATTTGTGAATATGTTCTGAGAATTTCATTGAAATACAAGAATTATTTGATTTTTGCAAGAATGTCCCAAACAATGAGTTTTTAATGCAAAAAACACCAAAAATCCCTATACTAATATTTAGCCCGACCTACTGATGAAAGACAATATGCTAGAAAGGATTAAAAAATTTAATAAAATAAACAAAAAATACTTTGGTCTTACTTCTTAATAATAAGTTTGCAACCTTTTTTCATTATGGTATGTTCTTTTTTTCAGAAACATTTTGGAAGAACCTACAATTATGTCACATGCTATAGGTACCACTTGGTGAAGTGCCAGAACACTATTGAACAAATAATTTCCAGCATAATATTCATTAATTAGGTATAAAGTGATAAATCATCTGGCAACATTTGACACCAACATCTGTCAGTATTGAACGTTGCCAATGACAGTTTTGTTTGTTGTTGATATCAATGCTGAGTGGGTGTGAGTGACAAATTTACATCAGTGAAAACAAGGAAGATGCAGTTTTGAGCTGAACTGATGCCTTCCTTTCATCCTTGTTTCTACTTGTCTTTTCACAGTACTATTGTTAAAACTTCCTAAAATATATCTTCTTGTAGCACCATCGTATTTTCATAATTTCTCAATGAAAAATTTAAAGCTTTATTAAAGATATTCATCATGTTGGGAATTATTTTATTGATACTGAAATGCTCAAAGATTGTTAATTATGTGTTAAAAGATTGTTTTCCTGCCATACTATTACATTTTATTATTGTTTCTCAATTAAAAATCTAAAGAACATTTAAATTGTGTTTTCCTATCGTCTGAAGTCATGTACTTTAAAAGATTCTGTTTTTGTGATAATTCTGTTGTCATAATTTTCTACGAAATAAATGCTTTCTTTAGTTCCTTGCTTCCACTTGTCTTCTTGCAATGTGAGTGAAATAATATTTTCTTGAGGTGCTATTATACTTTCATCATTTCTCAATGAAAAATTTAAAAGATTATTAAAAATTTTCATATACCTGTGAAGTATTTTATTAATATTGAAATAGTAAAAGATTCTAAATAATTTATTAAAATATTGTTTTCTTGTCATTACATTATATCTTACATTATTATTTTTTCTCAATTAAAAATGTAAGCTTTAAATTATCTTCAAATAAACTTTAACAAATGAAAGATAGTCTTCTGCTTAAAGTACTGTAATTTATTATATATGTGGGTTATCTGACTTGGCTTTGCCAAGACATCTGCTAGAGGGTGCTATTTAAATTTAAAAAAAAGCAATCATATTCTCTCTCTTTCTCTTTAATGCTCTTTTTAACTCTTGCTTCTAGATGTAGCCGGACATCGATAAAGAACACTACTGACTAGGCACATTTGCTTCCTTGATCCTCTGTGAACTTTTGAACTTTCACATACACATACACAGACGTGTTTATCACACAAGCTTGTTTCAAACACATACCAACTATCACATTATTCTTATATGTTTTTCCTTTCATTGCAATTGTGTACACATATAATTCCTTTTGTTAATAACATGCATTGTCATTTGTTTTAAATTCCATGTTTTGTCTTTCTTATTTTTACCCAAATTTAAATTGAGTCCAACAATATTGTTTGTAGGATAAATATTCCAGGAGGCCATAAATATTTACTATACAACATACACACACTCATATTCAAAGTATTGATACCTACAACATAATGCTGACTTATTTCTGTCCAAATATACTAGTATCCTGCAACATATATATTGGTGATTTTGAACTATTATAATTTTGCTTGTATCTTCATTCCTTCGTTATGCCCTGCAAATACCTCATAAATAATGGACTATTCCATTTTGACTGAAAGGAAAGATGTAAAACACATATCACAGACACTATTTAGTTTCAGTGAAAGAATGTAAGAAAGAAAGAATGAAAGAAAGAAAAAGACAGAGGAGGTGATAATGCTCTCATGTTTAATGTCTGCTATAGTGAAATGGAAAAACTTGCCAATTTTAAATCTTTTCATTTTTACCCTCTTACTTCTTTAAATAATGGCCTGTATTCATACTTATAATTGTTAAAGTTATTAAGTTCAAATATTTAACAATACAATAAGGGAATTTCCATGGGTATTTTGTAGTTATCTTGCAATAAGCTTATTTATTAATTAAATATTACAATACATTGGAAAATTCAAATAGCGAAATGGAAAATAGTATATTAAAGTACATACATACATACATACATATATATATATATATATATATATATATATATATATATATATATATATATATATATATATATGTATATATATATATATATGCACCTCTAAAGAAAAGGGATAACTAAGGAAAAATCTTTCATGAAGCCTTTTATTTTTGTTTTAATTTCATGCTAATAGATTAAATTTCATATTTCCAGTAAGCAAAATACTTTGCTTCAATTCAAAACTAATTTAAATTGATTGAAATGATTATTTTTTAATGACTGATTTTAGCCATATTTGCAATTCTCTCTGCACAGCATAATTCTCTTTATTAAAAACTCTTTCAAAAATAAAATATACTTTTCTCAAACTTTATTTGAAGAAGATAAGCTAATTTAAAATTTAATTAATCAGATTTGAAACAAATATTACCTTTAGTTTAAAATACTGCAGAAAAGCATTTTTTAACACAGTGGTGGGTGTTTTTATAAAGTGTTGACAACTATCTCCATAGACTTATATTTGAAAATTTTTTTATTGGGAGGGGATCATATCTGTCAAAAATTACTTGAAGATTATAACATGAGAACCTTCTTAAATTATTTTTTAACTACCCAGTAATCTTTAGGAAAAATATTCTAAGAAATCTAATGTTTTATTGAATTTTACGTACTTTAGTTTTAAATTTTCTTATTTTCTGATAATGTGTATGGGAGTTCCTGTTTACATAATCGGCATGTTTATACACAAAAAAATTTCTAAATTCTTTTAAAAATATTTGTGGTGGTGGTGGGGGAGTCATTAAATTGTAGTAAGCTTTTTCATTAATGATTACTAAATATAGCTTTTAATTAATAACAAAATCACCAAACTAGTACAAATTAATACAGAACTTTAAAAATTTTAAACTTTATAAATTATTCTAATTAAAATTTTAAAAATGAAAACAATTCTTAAAAAAATTCATTATTCATTGAAAAAAATGTAATAGTGTCCATAATATATTTTATTCATAAAAGTAATTAAAAACTTTTCTAATGAAATAATGCCTTAGGTTTATTGCATTTTTTAATTTAAAATTCACAGCAGATTTTTGCCAACTAGGGGTCCTGTTTAAAAAAAAAATGATTATGATTTTATTCTCTCCAGTGAGTTCTGTTTATAATTAATATAAACATTAAGCTGTAGAAAAATGAATTTCTCAAAATTTCCTAAAATTTATTAAAGTGGGAGATAAAAAAAGATGTAAAAAAATATTTTGCCAAGATTTCCCAAAAAAAGAAACATTTCTAAAATAATTTCATTCATTTGTAAATAAATCATGAAAGTTTCATTAAAATATGACAACTATTTAATTTTTGCAAGAATTTCCAAATCACTACAAAAAGACACTAAAATTTACTATAATACTAATTTATGGTCATCTGCTGACATTAGAAAAAAAAAAGTTTAACTAAAAAGTTTTGAAAGTTCTAAAAAGAATTAAAAAATATAAATTAATAATCCAAAAATCCTTTCGTCTTTCTTCTTAATGATATAAAGATTTTGACAATAAAACTTTATTTTTATTAAGTTTGGGACATTTATTTTCATCATGTATACTCATTTTTTAATGATTCTTTGGAGATTATATATATATATATATATATATATATATATATATATATATATATATTATGAAATGGACAAAGTCTGACAATTATTTTAAGACATTTTTATGTTTATATGTTCTTTTCAGGCCGGTAAATGTTGTTTAATACTGTTTATTATAAACAGAGCATTTACTTAAATATTTGTATTTATAAAAAGAATGTATAAACATAAAAATGTCTTTATATATATATATATATATATATATATATATATATATGTATATATATATATATATATATAATTGTTATTGTATTAGTAGTTCTACTTATCACTTTGATGGCGTATAAAATGTTTAGATAGGAGGGCAATTTTAGTGCCTTGCCACGAGTGCCACTTTTGATAGATATGCTTATGTTTTATTACTTCTTCTTTTATGTGCTGTGTCCCTTCAGAAGGTAGGTGATCATGGCTCTCTACAACTTCCTAATCTTCCATCCATTTACACAAGTTTGTTATGTAACTTACTTCCTATTTTCTTCAGCGAAAAGAAAAGAATACAATGTTTTACTAGATTAAGCTTTAAGTTTTACTAGATTAAGCTTTAAGTTTTACTAGATTAAGCTTTTATCTCCAGATATTTATGGACTAAGGATTAATTTGTTTTTTAGAAAATCTATAATATCTGTTGTTCAGGAATAAAAACTGCTCTAATAATTGTATTAGGTTGTCACACATAAAATGACACATTTTTTGCTTGGTTGTTGATCCGGTCATCTAACAAAGTAACCTGCTTAGTATATAAAAAAATCTTGACTTATTCTTGAATCTTTATCTTTACAGATAATTTTTTTCAATATATTGTTACTCAAAATCCCAATGAAAATAATTACAATGAAACAATGTCAAGTAATCTGACTAACCTGGAAAAAGAACCATTTTTGCATTGAATCATTACATACAATGAGACATACATACATACTGTTTGACAACAGTAATATAGTAGTCTAATGGCTAGATGCAAGTGAATCCCTAAAACAATACTCAAAACATCCACTACACCTTAAAATGTTAATGGTTTCTGTAAGGTAGTTTTTCAAAAGGGTTATTCCTTATCCATTCTTGCTGAAAGGGAAAACAATAACAGTGACCTTGTATTGTGGACAAATTGAGTGTATACATGAAAAATTGAAAAAGAACCATCCTAGACTTGTGAATAGACATGGCCTAATTTTGATGCATGACAACACACAGTTGCGCGATTCTCAATCAACTGTTCAAAAGCTGCATATATATATATATATATATATATATATATATATTGCAGAAATTTCCGTTGTTGTTTTATGGTGGTAAATATATTTGAACTTTTTTTTCTTTGAAACTTCCTAATTGCTCACATATTTTGCCCCTGATATTCTCAGCATCCTTCTGTAGAACCACATTTCTATTGACTCAATTCTCCTCTTGATCTGTACGGAAATTATCCAGCAGTTCCTGCCATATAAGAGTACTAATATTACATTGCAATACCATACTCTTTATTTTATTTCGAATTAAATTTTTCTCTTTCTTAATATACTGATTTGTTTTGGGAAGGCATCTTTAGTTATTCCAATGTGTGTTCGAATTTTGGTATCATGTTTCCTGTCATCTGTTAAAACACTTTCCAGATATTTAAACATCCATATGCAAATTACAAATTAGAGATTAAAAAAATGAAACATCTGCAAAAATTTAAATATCTTGGAAGTGTTCTAACAGGGGACAGAAAGTGCGACACTGAAATCTGAAAGAGCATTTCGATAGTGAAAGATGCCTTCCAAAAGTTAATCAAAGTATTAAGTAAAAGGAAAATTTCATTAGCAACAAAGCAACTACTACTGAACTGTTATGTAATATCAGTCCTCCTATATGGCAGTGAAATCTATGCACAGATGAAGAAGAAACTTGATACAACAGAAATGTGGTTCTACAGAAGGATGCTGAGAATACCATGGACTGAACATGTGAGCAACAATGAAGTTTTAGAGAAAATGGAAATGAAAAGGAGATTTATATATTGCATCAGAGAGAGGTTATTGTGTTTTCTAGGCCACATAATGAGGAAAGGGGGCATAGAAAATTTGACACTCACGGGGCATATTTAAAGCAAAAGGTATAGAAGAAAATTGTGCATAACCTAACTAACAAGCTTATGTAAATGGCAGAACAGGGATTAGAAAATAAAGCAAACATGCAAACATTACTAAGGGCTACAAAGGACAGGAAGAGCCATGATCGTCTACATCCTGAAAGGGCACGGTACATAGAAGAAGAAGATTCAGGTTTTATAAAATTTCAGACTGTTGTATTTTGCTTACATTCTGAATTGTTTTATTGAAAAAAAAAATAGGTATCAAGTGGTACTGATACCCCTCCTCGCGAGATAAAAAAATATCACTTCCTGTGCAGTTTGGGGTTGGGGATGTTCAGACCAGCTCAAATGTCTAGCCAATCAATTTATACTCCATCAGTAAATGAAGTAAAAGAAAAAAAAATAAAAAGTTAAGAAATAAAAAATAAAAAAAAATCAAAAGAAAGAAAGAAAACAAACAAAACAAAACAAACCTAAATAAAGTAAAAGAAAAAAAATAATTTGGATATGACACAAAGAAAAAAAACAGTTAATAAATAAGCATAAAAAAAAAAAGAAAAAAAAAGGGGAAATAAAACTAAAGGGTGTTTGATATACACAAATGGAGATAAATGGTGCTCAAATAGAAAATGGAGCTGTCATGTGTTTGGGTTATTCCTGGCCACCAGCCTGCATATAACGCTATCCATGTTTGAGTGTTATCAACTTGTCACTTGTCTAAGATGTATGGCAGGACACAGGTCACTGGGGATCCCTTGCTAGTGTGAAATATGGTCACCAAGCAGAAAGGTCGTAGATGCATCTAATAGCTTTATAATTTAGTGGCATTTTCATGCAGATTTTTATTTTTTGCATTCATTAATTTCTTTGTGAGCATTTATAACATTTTGTTTCTATTGATATATCTTTTAGATTTGGCGCATATATATATATATATGTCTGTGTGTGTGTGTTGAGGGAGTGTTGCAACCTTCTGATTACTAGTTATGACTCAGGGTTTAAACTCTTGCATTCTAAGTTTATAGCACAATCACTGTAATCATCAAGTTTAGGACATTTTTTAGACATAATAAAAACTGTGTTGCATTAGAACGTAAGTGATCATAGCTCTCTACAACCACCTTTTTTCTTTAATCTTTGTAAACTGAGCATAGACAGAACTGTTCTTGGAAATGATAATGAAATATTTTCATGTAACCTTTGCCCTTCCTTCTGAATTCTATTTTTAATTCAGATATGTTCTACTAGATTGACTATCCTATTGTTATAGCATGCTTTGTTGTGGTTATAATATAATGCTTTGTCTACTTGCTATGATACTTGTATTAATTAGTCTAAATACAGATGGCTTCTTCTCTTACATCTGATCTGGAGCTTTTTATAGTTATGTACTAGTTCATATAGTCAAGCGGGGTGGGGGTGTACTATTTACTTCACAACATGTATCAAGACTAAAAAGTATCTAATCATTTAACTATTGCTGAGATGTTGGGAAAAACATGGATCTGTGCCTTTTTAAAATGCATTAAATCATAGTGAATACAGCATCCTTGGCCAGAATTTGAACTCAGCTTGGCAGTTCCATTTTCTATTTTAATAACCATTATGCCACTCACAATAAAGAAACCCAGATGTTAAATTCAGTTTAGATGTAAATCTTTAACTATTAATAGCAGACAGTTTTTCCAACCATTTTCCTTAATATGAAATATAATGTGCATTATACAGTTCATCTGAAGCTAGGCAAATCACATAAACTTCAATAACTTGATTTTGCTTTGAAAAATGTTTGTCAAATTTTAAATGATTAATTCAGACAGCAAAACAAAGCTTGAGTTATATTTTTATGTTGATTCAATATATTTTATTAGATGATTTGGTTTGTTTGTTTAATGGCATATCAACTCCTTATGAGTCATTTAATGCTGAAATTTTATTTTCTTGTTAGCTTTGGTAATCTTATTTTTCAAAAATATATTGTCGGTAATTTTTTAATTGTTTTTATTATGAAAATATATTGCTGGTAATTTTTTAATTGTTTTTATTATGAAAATACATTGCTGGTAATTTTTTAATTGTTTTTATTATGAAAATACATTGCTGGTAATTTTTTAATTGTTTTTATTATGAAAATATATTGCTGGTAATTTTTTCTAATGTATTTTTATATATTCATATTTTGAACCCCAGGTTCATTATTTGCCCATAGCTGGGACCCTAACAGGTGTTACTATCCCGGGTCAGGGTGGACCTGAGAGCAATAATAAATTAGAGGTGGTCGCTCAAAATCTCCCAATCAGAGGCCTTGTTGCTGGATGTAGGTGATCATCATAGTCAGGATGATGTTTTATTAGAGTTACTGAAGTTGTTGGATTTATTATAAAAACTGCAGTCTACAAAACCAGAAAATCACTTTTTACTTAAATAACAAGGTAATAAAATTATCAACAATTAATCAACACCTATAACAAATAACAACTTTAACAAACATATATGATAAATCTTTGAAACCTTTACATCTTAATATAGGGACCAGTCTTCTCAATAACAGCCAACAATCTATTATCCATTGATTTTGTTAAAATCTTTTTGTCATTAGGTTCAATTTCTGATATGAGAGTATTGCTTTCCATAGCTCTGCTTTGCAGCCATATTGCTTACCACTTTCAGATAATTTCATCTTCACAAATGAGCATAGATTTTTGATTGGATTCATGTTGGGACTTATCTTCTCTTCCATAAGCTTTTTATGCTCAAAAATTTCACAGGTAACCTTCGATACCTGGGAAGTGGGGATTATCATGCATACACTTCACTTTGAAACTGTGAGACTGAGTTTTGTCCATGAAATTGAAATAGCTAGCAGGATTCATTTTAAATCTATCCTCAAGTTTGGATGGTCAAATAATCGTTTGGTCAACAATTCCAGCCCATATCATCACAGGCACCATCTTTGCTGTCTTTTTCCAACAGGCACATCTGCATTGGATAAAATCCATGCTTTGGCCCATCCATCAGGTCCATCAAGTGTCACCTGAGATTCATTCATGAAAATCATTTTTAGAAAAATCAATTTTCATGTGTTTCTCAGCCCAATTTTGAAAATATTTTTCTTTATTGAGAAAAGTTTGTCTAGGAGATTTCTTGACAGATCCCAATTTGTGAAGTATTCTACACCTTTAGTCCTTCTTGACTCCCACAATTCCAGCTTGTTCAAAGATGTGAGCAATGGTTAAAAGTGGTTCTTTCATTATAACTCGCTTTCATTTCTTCCTGACAGGAGGCCTTTTCTTTTGCTTCTGGTTCTCAACTTAGTTATATTTTCAACAGCTCTCTTTATCATTAGATGATCTCTGTGAAGCTCCTTTGATATCATTCCCTCAGTCCTTTGATATTCCCTCACTCAATAACTTTACTATTTTCTATTTTTTCAGCATTTGTTAGATCCTTTTCATTGCCCATGTTTCAACATATGTTATGGAAAAAAGGAAAAAATAGTTTTTATCAGATTTCAGAGGCATTTAAATAGTATTACTTTAATCTACATAATAACTTCAGACTGCAATTTTTATGATAAATCCAATAACTTTAATAAAACATGTTGAAACTACCTAAAAAATTAAGTCAAGTTTTGTTTTGACATTTAAAAATTAATCACTTAAAATTTAACAAAAAGCTGTCAGAGAAAATTTGAGTTGTTGAGGTTTATTTGATTTGCGTAATAACTTCAAACTTATTTGAACCAGCTTCACTGTCAGTGAAGAGTGTGAAAAATTTGATCTACTAAGATAGTCAATTCTAAAATTTGAAATATAACAGCCACAAGAAAGATAAGTAAAGATCTCCCCATCTTCTAAAATTAATCTAAAGAAAAGACGTGAACTTACTTGAGTTAACTTACAATTTTGTAAAAGTTTAAAGTAAAGAAAAAAAAAGGCTCATAATTTGTATTGGTTTTAACCTAAAGATGATACAGTGTAACCCGGATATAAGAGACCCTGATATAAGAGAAACCCGGATATAAGAGAGATTTTATCTGGTCCCAAATTAGAGCCATACTTACCTAAACAAAATAGATAAAACCCGGATATAAGAGAAACCTGGATGTAAGAGACTTCTTCTCCAGTCCCGACAACTCTCTTATATCCAGGTTACACTGCATATTAAATTTAATTTATGCTGTAGGTATCCATTTTTCTCCTACAAGATAAAGGTAGTACCCTGTTTGATTAAATCTCAGTCATTTGGTAATGAGACTGAAGTGACCTCTCCAGTGTGCAGACCTGGGCAATGGTATATGATGGCCATGCACTGCCCAGACTATTTAATTTCTATATTTTTGACCTTTAATCTATCTAGATTTAAAAAAGAGAAAAAGAAGGAAGACAAATAGGGAGAGAGTGTAAGGTGACAATAAAATGATGAAATGGAGAAATAACCATGACATTTGACACATGCACACATGTGCATAAGCACATACACAAAAAGTGAACAATAACAACAAGTTGACACTAATAATAAGAGTATCCTAATTAGTGATTAAATTAAGTACACTAATCTTGGTATAAAGATAATGAAACATCACTAAAACTACAGTCAATTGTTGAAACCTCCTGAAGAGCGGACTGAACATTTTTGGGAAAAGTTTGTCTACAAAACTCTAGATACAATGTACTGAATATAGCATCAATCAGCTAAGTGACAAATTTTATTTGTATTAATTCTATCTATAGGTTTAGAAAGATAGATATTAGGTTAGATGGTAGATTTTTACTTACCTTTCTTGTGGCAATCATGTTACAAATTTTAAAATAGCTTTGTAGATCAAATTTTGCACAAAATGTCTAAAAGACGATATAAATTTGAAAACCAATGTAGTAATCTCTGAGTTACAATGACCTGAATTTTTTTAACATTTCTATTTATTGATTTGTGCAGGTTGGGTGACTATATTGACCTGCTAAGTTTTAAACCATATACAAGGTCTGATAAAAAAAAGGATTGGTACTGGCGCTATAAGAAGAAAACTACAACATATATCAATTTGGTATTTAATCTCTGTTGAAGTAGTCCCCTTCTGAAGCCACAGACTTTATCAAACATTGTTTCTATTGATGGGAGAATTCCTGGAACTTCATTTTTGAGATAGATGCCTCATAGCATTCTCTTGGATTTCCTTGATGTCTTGAAATCTTCTTTTCAAGATGAATTTAATTTTTGGAGAGGAAAAAGTCGCAAGGGGAAAGATCTGGAAAATATGGTGGTTGTTTGATCAAGGTAATGTTGTCCTTAGCCAAAAACTGCTGCACAAGCGATGCTCACTGATGGAAACCTCTGTGTCATGATGAGATGACCACACTCTACACACTTTCCTTCCAAGCACTGATATAAAACAACAGAAGTGAGCAAGAATGTTATAACTTAGTGTGCATACACAACAGAGTTCATGGTCAATATGTGGCAAGCTGCTTCACTCTGCATACTTTAGCTCTGTTACTATAGCAACAATCCTGATACTTTTGATCAGATTTGTATCTTGTTACCATTACTCTGATCCTTTTGTCATTGACTTGTACTTTCATGTTATTATTTGATAATTTTTCAAATCTTTCTTCTTTATTGAAATCATCTCTTGGCTTTAATACAAATAAGAAAGCTGATGATTTCAGCATTAGGCTTTAAATTGCACATTTTCTGTCTTCAACTTTTGGCAAGAATGATAATTCATCTTTGAACATACCTTCTATTTTTTTTTTCTTAAATTATCTTTAATTTGAGAATAATCATAAAGCCTTCACCAATGATCCTTTAGCAGGACCTAAAAAAAACAAACAAGGAAGAGAAATAGAACATAATATTTTAGATGATTGTATGGTAAGGGAACTCTCTGAAGAAACTATTAATCTTTGATCATATTTACAACCAATTAGCAGACTTAAAATTTCCATTGCTTTTTTCTTATTCTTAGATATCTTTATTTGCAGGATTATAAATCTCTTTCAATAAGGAGCTACTTATAACATAATCAATAAGGAAAATTACAGAGTATACCTTCAATTTTATTGACATCTTTATATATCTACCTATCCACATATATATTAATATATAAGCATATAAATACACACATAAAATAAGAAAACATACATATATGCATGTCTCACTCAATATATATATATATATATATATATATATATATATAAAAATTTTACTTGAAATATAAGGACTTTCCCATCAATTTTATGCTAACTTGGGACATGTATGGCCAATAGTTATCAAAAGGCAGTCGCCAACAGCTAATTAAGGCAGAAGATCAATAATTTTTTTAAAAATACGAATAGAAGAATGGCCATTTTGCTTGATCAGTCAATGTTCTTTCATTTGTTTAAGAAAATTCTATGAGGTGAAAACTGCCATTTACTCAAAAGGATAAGTTCAATGATCACAGTGATATATATATATATATATATATATATATATATATATATATATATATATATATATATTGTACATGCACATAGCAAAAGAGAGTTTTTTTTTGTTTTTGCCAATTTATTTTTGTTTTTGCCATTCTTAGTCTTGAGCTTATTTCAAATGACTTCCATGTTCTTGGTTATTTCATATCACAGAGCTGTTTAAATATAATGTTATTTTCATTGTATTATTTTATTACATGCTTTATTCAAATAATTTTCTTTTTATCATATAGTCCTACTCTGCTTTACTTTTATCTGAATTTTGACTATATCTTTTGTTATTCCTTTTATATTATAGGAATATTTGCTATTACTTTTATATTACAGATCTTTATAGATATTTTGTAACTTTTATATTATAGGACTTTTTTATTTTTATATTATAGGAATGAATTTTATTACTTTTATAGACATTTTTATTGTTAGTCTTATATTATAGGAAAGCTTTTTAGAACTTTTTGCATTATAGACATTTATTGATAATTCTATATTATAGGAGCATTTTTTATTAACTTTATATTACAGGACTTTTATAATCTGGGAATGTTTTTGTTACTTTATATTATAGAAACTTTATTTTATAGAGATTTTATTATTATTTTTATATTATTGAAATCTTTTTCATAACTTTTTTATTATAAACATTTTTATTGTTACTTTTATACTATAAGAATGTTTTTGTTACTTTTATGTTATAAAATTATTTATATTACAGACATCTTTAGTCTTACTTCTATATTATGAGTGGTTACTTTTACTTTTATTTCCCTAAGTGTTGACTTCAATGTTCACTTTTATATACATACATATATATATATATATATATATATATATATATATATATATATATATGTAGATAGATAGATAGATAAACCTAGTGAGCCAGACAAACCTACCCAGGTTTCACCTAAACAGATCGTCAGGGAATTCCCTGACGATACGTTTAGGTGAAACCTGGGTAGGTTTGTCTGGCTCGCTAGGTTTATCTAGGTCTGCTCTAAGGTTATATTAAGCTCTTTTGTTAGTTGTTTACTCATGTCGGGGGTTTTTCTTTTGGCTTCAAACCTGTATCTGTGTAATTTTTTTCAACAGACTTTCATGTTTCTAGCTCTTTCTCTTTTTAAAACCTTTTTTTCCTTTGAGATTGATTTGATTATTGGCAAATCAAAAATTCAAAGGTTTTTCGAAACAAGTATAGTTGCCTATATATATATATATATATATATATATATATATAAGCATGTTTCATTAAATAATATAGACATATTATGTCCATTTATTTTTATAATCTTCCTAGTTCTATAATTATCTTCTTGATGTTAAGTTGAAATTCATCAAGGAAGGGCACTATATTTATTGTTAACCCAAGTAGTTCCAATTTCCTCCAAGCTTATCCTCAGGAGTGAATTGTGTAGACAAAGTTAATGTAACTGTAATTATTGCGATAGTGACTTTTGTATACATGCATGAATGCTCTCTATCATAATTATTTTAAAATTAACCATTGTGGTTACAATGTTTTGTAAAGAAGCATTCCTAATGTAAGGTGATAACCAGAGATGGTAAACTGCAAAATGGTGTGGAATGTTAGTTAACTCAAATGCATTTTAAAACATTGCTACTACACTTATAATTAATTATATTCAGTGTTGGTTGGTTGCTTTTGATATAGAGGACTTCAAAAATTTGAAGTTTTTGTTTATTATTTTCACAATGTAGTATATTAGTTCTTTCAAAAAGTATTTTCCTGTATTGTGAAGGTGAACAAGAATGTGTCTTTAAATGTTGTGTGATAGAAATTGTATCTGACAAATGGAGTGTAAAACATCTTGATAATTTTGTTGCTGTCAAGCCAACATATGTATATGTGTAGATTGATGTACAATGATGGTCTTTTGCAGAAGATTAATTGACAGAGAGGAGTTATTGTGGATGATTAAGTTGGTTGTATTAAATTTAGTGTAGTGTATAATTAGTTTTATTTTTTTAATGGGATCAGTGGGGGATATATTAGTAATTATGAGATTTTTTAGGATTTTTTCATCTTGTTTATAGTTAGAAAGCATTTGATTATGATATTGTAGGTTGATATATTTAGGGTTATTTGAGAAAGTATTATGTTCTTTTTGATTTATGTTAATATTTCTAATAGCTCATCTAATTTGTTCATCAAATGTAATTAGGAAAGTTATTATTAATGAGAGTTTGTTTAATGTTTTTTTAATTCAGTGTAGAAGATTTTCTTTGTGGAAGTGTTATTTTTACATGGTTATATATATATATATATATATATATATATATATATATATATATATATATATATATATATATATAAATGAGAGTCACTCTGAAAATAATGTTTCCTATATTAATATTATGATCCAAATCACAGGCCAATGTTGATGTAAAAATAGAGGTTGAAACTTTATGTGAATCACCCATAATTTTCTTTGTTTTATTAGAAAGAGCAGCTGTCTGGCAAAACAGGGTCTGGCGTGAAAGTGCATGTGGAATCAGAGATATATCATTGAATTCCTCTATGCTGAAAATTTTTCAAAAATTTGAATTCAATGCTGGGTATTTACATTGACCAAAGAGTGGATGTGAGCACAGTTGATGGGTAATTTGTTTTAGCAGTTGTGATAATGATGTGTGCAGAGCGACTGGTGGTCATTATGTATAAAAGTGATATTTTCTAGCAGACAACTTGCTGTATCCAATGGTACTATTATACTCCTTGTATTCATTCTAGTTTCTGTGTAAATAGAGTAAATTAGGGCATTGGTGCACCTCCAAATATCTTGATGACAAATGCCTGGCAACTGATCTCTACTCTGATCTATCATACACAGCTCAGTGCGGAAAGAATGACTGATATCACTCAATAAATTCAAAGCTAAACCCATAACAATTCATCATCAATGGGCAGACTTGAAACCTGCAACAATCCTGATGAGTGGTCATACTCTCAATGAAACCCCTTACCTCAAATGCCGACTGGGTGTAAATCTCATGCCTGATCTCAAATGAAATGCATATATTTATACCATTGCAAAAGATGCTGGAAAAATGGTTAGTTCCTTGTATCGCTTCAGAAAATATCAAATCCACACTATCTTTACAAGATCCGATCAAGAATGGAGTATTGCCACCATATTTGGGCTGCTGCAACTAAATCCCCAATGTTCAGCCTTGACAGAGTTTAAAAGTGTTTACGCAGCCTTGTTGATGATGAATTACTCTCCAGCCTGCAACCCTTAATTGCACAGATGAAACGTTGCTAGCATCTTGTTAATTTATCAGTATTACTATGGCAGATGTTCAGACAAGTTACATCCCTTAGTTCCACTAGCTCAGACCTTCATAGCCATGCCAATCATGGTGGCAAGCAATCTCCATTCTCTTTGTGTTTCTTTGATAAGGAACAACTTTCACTCAGACAGCTTCTTCCTTAGAACTTGTTGCTTTCTGGAACAGACTCCCGAGAGAATATTTCCCTGACAACTACACTTGTTTTCTTCCAAGTCTAGGGACAACCAATGTATATCCTACATCTCTTTATATATATTCCCCCTTCTCACTCCCTTACAACATTTCGACTCAATAACCCTCGACTTTGAGTTGACCTTGGTCCTTGCATTGGCTGAACTATCATTAAATAATAAAAAAAAATCTTTTGGAGCGACAATCGCAACTGAATACGCTCACGCACATACACACACACATATATATATAGAGAGAGACAGACTCTGTCGAAAGATGAAACTGAAGCATGAAACTGACGGTCACAATGCAGTGCTGATTCCTTTGTCTACACTGTCCATGTCAATGTCCCAATCCATGTCCGTTCATGAGACTCCTTTTCACTTTGACACCTCGTGTCAAACAGAACCGCAGCCGAGAGCATAGAGAATTGAACAGCATAGCTTATGGTTTCCACTTTACTGATTTTTTTTTACAACCATCGCTCTTGAAAGGTCGTTAGTAGCTGCAACAATATCTGAGGTGGACACCACCAAGGACAAAATAAACCCCTTCCCTCGCAGCCATCAGTCTTACGCTTATGAAGTCAACAATATCTACGTTCCATAAATATCTACTAACAACTGCACTGAGCGACGAAGAAAATGTTAAGTGATACTTCTGTTTGATAAAAAGATGAAGGTGGAGTGCAGCTGTTAAGTGTTTATCTCAAAAGCCGTGAATTACTACTGACTCATTCAAGAAGCTTAACCCTTCTTTCTCATCTAACAGTTGATAAATACGACGAAACAACATTACTTATGATGTTGAATCAAATGCTTTGTTTATTAACCTATTGCGAATTATACTTGTACTTGAGAAACAGTTCAAAATGCGAAGCAAGCAAAATTACGAAATAAAATTCTATAAGTTCTAACTGATCGTCAGTTACAGGTGATTGTGCACTCTTTACATCTTGTTTGAATGGTGAACAAAGAAAATCAAGTAGTGTAAATGAAAGGTACTCTACGGGGAAATATTTACAAATATTGTTTTTGGCGAAGTTGACATGCAAAAAATGGATCCCGAGAACAATGTAAAAATGTCTAAGATTCTGATAGTTGTGTGAAATAGTTGTCTGTGCACCATTGATAACGGATAAATTGACAGGAGGAAGAGATTGATCAAAGTATATTTGAACAGCAACCTTTCTTTTAAACATCTTTCGTTAAACATGAGGGTCAAAGAAAATTTAATTAATTTCTTATTTAGTTTTTCCAGTTTTCTGGCCGAAAGCGCTTGGGACAATGGACAATTTTTGTACTCCCTCACTCTTACCAAACTGAAAAATGTAAGAACGTTGGAAAAACTAAATAAAAAAATTAAACTTCTTTGTCCGTCACAGTTAACTATATATATATATATATATATATATATATATATATATATATATATATATATATATATATATATATATATATGTGCATGTTTCATTAAAAACGACAGGAAAGGTACTACGATTCATCTTTTTATTTAATTTTTTTTGTGTTCGAATAAGTGCTTAAATTTAGATAGAAGATGGTAATTTGGCCCTAGATTCAGGAATTTTATAACACTAAAAACATACATGCAACGCACACACTCAATTAAACTGAAAAAGAAAATCATCTTTATAGCCGAAAGCGCTCGGAATTATAAAACATTTGGTCAGTTTCTAGTCATAGATTAACAGATGACCAAAAACAATTCCTAAATGTAGGGCCAAATTGCCATCTTCAACCTAAATTTAAACACTTGTTCGAACACAAGAAAAATTAAATAAAAAGCTCAATCGTAGTACCTTGTCTATTGTTTTTAATGAAACATGCTTAAATGAAGGATTGTTGCTTAAATATATATATATATATATATATATATATATATATATATATATATATATATATATACGATTAATATGAGTAAAACTGATAGATGTCACCTTCAGCATCCCGACTCCACAGTTTCGTAGGCGGACCTATGTGTCTACTCTTCAAGTGGTATCAGCATTTTACTATATAAATTAATGTAAATGCGGGATAGATAAATATATGCTTACGTACCCGTGCATAGACGTGTATATACATACATATATATGTGTACATGTATGTATAGACTAAAACAAAATTTTTATGGAATTTCGTTTGGTTAAGTGCATATCGGAGGTACGGTGGAGTAATGGATAGCGGCTCGGATTGAGGAATCGGAGAGCCGAATCCATTACATTCACTTACGTGCTAATACCCTTGGGAAAGGTATGAATCCTCTTCTTCTCTACCCTCGTAAATAGCAGGACAGACCGGGTTCTATAGCTTTGGATGACAACTGGTCTACCGCAGAAAGAAATGGCAATTTACTGCAGGAAAAAAATCTGCCAAATCAGTCATGTATTGAAAGATACATGATTGCAAAAGCGTGTATCACGCATGACACACAACTGACTGATAAGTGCATATGGTAAATGTAAACTTATCTGAGAGTAAGAATAGCGAATAATATTTTTAGAAATGATTCCTCGCTTCCACAAGTGGTAAGTCAGACAAAATTTTTGGTGAAGCAGGTATATGATAGATTTGTCTTTGGTAGCTTGTAGTTTTAGTTAATGGGTTAGTAATGCTGTGGGATTAGTAATTTTAAACGAATGAAACGTTTGGATTAAACTATACAAGAAAGAGGCCAGATTACCGAGTTAAGAATCCAGGGGGAGTTAACTCGAATCGAAACTGGAGGAAGTAAAAAAAATACCAGTACATAGGAGGGGGTGTGAAAAGCCTTTTTTTCATTGGCTGACGCTGACAGGCGTATCCAATAAGAACGGTCGGATGTCGTTATGATTTTGGAACGTCAAGGTGCGTAGCATGACGCTTTCAAGGAGGCGGCCTGACTCGTCTGGAGTCAGGTCGGGGTTGCTCTTTGAGCCGATATGATGCAAAACCCGAAATCGTCGATGAGGACCACTGAAGACCACTCTTGATGCATCTAAAAATGTATTATGCAACTATAACATCACTACCAATATTAAACACACAATAGCAATAGAAATGACAGAAACCGAATTGGCAAATTAAAAACCAAAGTAAACAATAAAAACGAAATAATGGGGAAATGTAGCGATTTTCTAAGCGTAGTTTAGATGTAGCACAAGGCCGAAAGTATGGAGCATACAGTGAGGATCGAACTCACTGCTCATTCGTAATTGTAATTGTGCTAGCGAGACAAGCTTGCTAACCATTACACCGCCTCGGGGTGCCCTTTTTTTCTAAGCGTAGCTTAGAAATGGCACAAGGCCGAAGGCATGGGGCACCCAGTGAGGATCGAACTCACTACTCATTCGTAATTGTAACGAGACAAGCTTGCTAACCATTCGTAATTCGTAACGAAACAAGCTTGCTAACCATTACTTAGAAAATGGCACAAGGCCGAAGGCATGGGGCACCCAGTGAGGATCGAACTCACTACTCATTCGTAATTGTAACGAGACAAGCTTGCTAACCATTCGTAATTCGTAACGAGACAAGCTTGCTAACCATTACACCGCCTCGGGGTGCCCTTTTTTTCTAAGCTACGCTTAGAAATGGCACAAGGCCGAAGGTATCGAACTCACTACTCGTTCGTAATTGTGCTAGCGAGACAAGCTTGCTAACCATTACACCGCCTCGGGGTGCCCATAATGGGGAAATGTAGACATTCAAATAAATACCTACTGTGTTACTCAAATACCGATGCAAGCAGAGATCTACTGCATATACTCAATCATGCCCAAACAAAAGACAGATGAAAAAAAAAGCATACACATACACAAACAGCTAAACACACACGCACAAATATCTAAACATGCACACAAGCCTAGCCACGATATAAAAAACATTAAGCGGACATATCACCAATCACACAATCACCAAGAAACCTCACACTGCTTAAATGATAACACAACACCCATTATGTGAAAAATCACACACCCATATAAAGATATCAAATTAAATCAAACCATACATAAATACGACAAAATTGAGAAGTAGCAGCAGAGGATCTAAAAATGTTTAACGATGAGAACTAACTCTGTTAGTCGACTCTCTGTCTCCGGGCAGAGAGGAACCCAGATGAGGTTATATACCTACAGGCAGAGTCTCGTCTGGATGGTAGACAGCTACCCGACCCCGCGTATATGGAGTTAACGGCAATTTTTGCCAGAGCCCACGGGCTCAGAACGCACCGCATAAAAAAAACAAACAAACAAACAAAAAAAAAAACGACCTTTTGCCACATCCCACCTTGTGGAGAGGTCTCAGATAAATGTCGAGAAGCCAAAAGTATCCCAAGCCGCTGAGTTTGAAATACATTGCTTGTTGACCTTTCTGCATTTGGGGCCCAGACGAAGCAATGCCGAAGGGAAGAGTCTCGTCTGGTAAGATAGACAGCTACTCGACCCCGTTATTATGAGGTCGACGGGGAATTTTTACCCGAGCCTTTTGGGGAGGATTGAATAAATACCGAGAAGCCAACAGCCTGATGAGTGAAAGCATTACTGCAAAATGCTCACGAAACTTCGAAGTCGGCATGAATGAATCAACATTATATATATATATATATATATATATATATATATATATATATATCAATAATTCATCGAGTCTAGAGTCTTGTTATTTTCGAATTAAGCATGTAAATTTACACGTAAATACAACGATTCCAGAAATGTTTATTAGATACTTAGCGCGGGGCTTAGAAAGCAAATTACTCTATTTTTTAAAACCAGTTAACCCCAAGCAAGGAAATAATGTCTACTAACATACAAGAAGCTACTGGGAGCGACAGGTAACAGAAAGACTTTTAGAAGGAACCGGAAACCCAGTAAAAGAACAAGGAATAAACCTCTACTCTTGTACAAAAGACCGGGGAGGTGTGTAAATCGGACGATAGGTAGAAATATTTAATCCTATTGAGGAGAAAAAATCAGAGTTCAGACGGCAGGGGTTAGAAGATTTAAAATAAACTTTCTAAGGAACCGGAAGCCCAATTCTAAACAGGAAACAAGAGATAAACCGCTACGACTATTCATAATACCGGGATATTTATTTTTACTGGGAAATATACTATTTGGTTTCAGTGCGAAAATGAATGAAAGAAAGAAAGAAAGAAGGTGATATGTCCCGGAAAGGGATATATTTGTTCGAAGTAGCAAAGTGATTGTTGACTACTGTAACCGGGTAGGACAATCTAGCAGGTAACCGTAATAGACAGGTCCACGTTGTAGTGGTAGGTAATAGGCGTAGGCAATAGGTGAAGACAATAGGCGTCGTTGTGTGCCTCCACATCAGTCTGTATTTATGGCTGACACCAGCCAATCATATTACTGTGAGGGGGAACCCAGGTGTATGCATATTCATTACATCAGAAGGAAAGAAAGAATGGACGAGGTAAGTGTCGTGGATTCCGAGATGAATTCGGTCTCCAAGGAATGACAGACGCAATAATTAAATATAAGAAATAAAATGTATTTACACAATCATACAAAGAATAATACTGTTAGTAAGTCCAGGAAAGTGGTTAGTAGCAAATACAGATAGATATATACAGTCTCGAAATAGGACTTCTAGTCTAAGTGCTTGTAACTGATATCTACAAGAGGTTATCTCACACTATCTCCGTTCGTATATTCTATCACTCTCCGACTCCTGACTGCCGACCACTACTGCCCTCACTGACTTTAACTCTGGGTATTTACCGGCAGCAGACCAGGTACACTTAGTAGAGTCCACTTATTTGAAAAAGGGGTGGACCCCATAACAGTAAGTAATTAACGTCACCTGTCAATACCCCATAGATAATGGACTATTCCATTTTGATTGCGTGGCGAGAGGAGAAAGTACACTACATAGTTTCATTGAAAGAAAGAAGGGAATATTGAAGTGTTTAACGGCTGTTTCAGGGAAATGGAAAAAGTTGTTAAATTCAAATCTTTTCATTTGTACCCCCTTACTTCTTAAAATAACGACCAGCATTCATATTTATGATTCTTATTGCAATTTTTTTTGTTAAAGTTCAATCAGTCAGTCAATCATGTGCCATGCGTGATACGCCCTTAGGTGATCATGTATCATTCGATGCATGACTGACGTGGCAAATTTTTTCCCGCAGTAGGTTGCCATTTCTTTCTGCGGTAGACTAGTTGCCATCCTGCTATTTACCCATAGCTGTGGGGCGAAGAAGAGGATTCATACCTTTCCCAAGGCTATTAGCACGTAAGTGAATGTAATGGAGTTGACCGGAATTCGAACTCGGCTCTCCGTACCTCTTGTTAAAGTTGTTAAGCTCAAATATTTAACGATGCAGTAGGTGAATTTCTACGGATATTTTATTGTCATAGAACTCTCCATGAACTTATTTAATCATTAACTTAAGAATTAAGATTCAGCAGCATATCAAAATAGGAAAACCGTGAAATTTTCACAGGTTAAAACTAGTAAATGAGGATTTTCCATCTTAGAAATTCAGACAGAAGTTATAGCATTATTCTCCTTTAAGCTAGTAATGTGTGAATTTGATGCAATAAAAACCTATCGACATTTTTACAAACGATTCTAATATTTAAGTATCATCCTAAGGATTTTTAAATCTTACCAGTCGTTCTTTTCCTCCTTATTTTTTGTAAAATTAATTCGATATTTCCGAAAGTTTTCTTTCGTGTATTATTGAATCTTTGGCAATGCATACTCTGTACAAAAAAGTTTTTGTGACGTCAGGCAGGCCCGAAGAGAAATAATAAATATAGAAACACGGATACGCGTCGCTATTTGTTGTCATAGATCTGAATGAAATGTGAATATCAATTTCCTTGTATTTTTCAACGCCATTGTAAAGTTAGTTTATTCTGACTGCAAATTCATTCTTTGAGATTGAAAGTGTGACAGACCGCCCGCTGGTTTATCTGATGATAACTGAATGTTTACAGATCGAACTATATTGAACTTCAAACGAGCAGATACAGTGTATAGTCTGAAGAAAGGAACTCTTTGCAATGTAAACTTTATAAAAATAGCATTCGTAACCAAAAGGCTTGAACAACAGTGGCAAACGTCTCCGAAATCAAAAAGTTCCTGGTGCGTATTTTTGGCTTCGGGGGCAAATTCTATGGATATTTGATATAAGAATTAGAATTAGTATTTGGTCTATCGGTGCTTGTGATTGTGGATCTCTTTGTGTTGCTTCCCCGAGAGGAAATTCAGGTTACAATAATGAGGAGAAGGCCTTGAAATACATCCTCTACCCACTGAGGACAATGAGTGAGATCACCACCCAGAGTTAAAGGATCCCACTCAATACAAATAGCTCACAGGACAACCACCTGGATTTTTCGAAGATGGGAAATATAAAATCGAAAAAAAGCAGATACTGGGTTCGGATCCTAAAAAACGAAGATATTTGTAAATGTGGATTTGCGCGTGCTCAAGCGACTTTCGATTGGAGTCTAAGTAAGAATGTATTTAACTGTATGTAAGAGAAGGTGCCGAAAAATCCTCAGCCTATACAAGAAGGACCGGACCAAGAACATTTCGGCATCCATCGTATATCTATCTATCTATCTATCTATCTATCTATCTATCTATCTATCTATCTATCTATCTATCTATCTATCTATCTATCGCCATATTCATTTTTTACTTTCTATCAGCATATTCTGTTTCTATCTTTATAATAGTATATTCATTTTCTATCTATCTATCTATCTATCTATCTATCCATCTATCGATCTGGAAATCCTTTTGCTTTTTATCTATCTATCTATCTATCTATCTATCTATCTATCTATCTATCTATCTATCTATCTATCTATCTATCTGGAAATCCTTTTTCTTTTTATCTATCTATCTATCTATCTATCTATCTATCTATCTATCTATCTATCTATCTATCTATCTATCTGGAAATCCTTTTTCTTTTTATCTATCTATCTATCTATCTATCTATCCTTTTTCTTTTATCTATCTATCTATCTATCTATCTATCTATCTATCTATCTATCCTTTTTCTTTTTATCTATCTATCTATCTATCTATTCTTTTTCTTTTTATCTATCTATCTATCTATCTATCTATCTATCTATCTATCTATCTGGAAATCCTTTTTCTTTTTATCTATCTATCTATCTATCTATCTATCTATCTGTCTATCCTTTTTCTTTTTATCTATCTATCTATCTATCTATCTATCCTTTTTCTTTTTATCTATCTATCTATCTATCTATCTATTCTTTTTCTTTATCTATCTATCTATCTATCTATCTATCTATCTATCTATCTATCTATATATCTATCTATCTATCCTTTTTCTTTTTATCTATCTATCTATCTATCCTTTTTCTTTTTATCTATCTATCTATCTATCTATCTATCTATCTATCTATCTGGATATCCTTTTTCTTTTTATCTATCTATCTATCTATCCTTTTTCTTTTTATCTATCTATCTATCTATCTATCTGGATATCCTTTTTCTTTTTATCTATCTATCTATCTATCTGGATATCCTTTCTTTTTATCTATCTATCTCTCTATCTATCTATCTATCTGGATATCCTTTTTCTTTTTATCTATCTATCTATCTATCTATCTATCTATCTATCTATCTATCTATCTATCTATCTGGATATCCTTTTTCTTTTTATCTATCTATATATCTTTCTAACTATCTATCTATCTATCTATCTATCTGCATATCCTTTTACTTTTTATCTATCTATCTATCTATCTATCTGGAAATCCTTTTTCTTTTTATCTATCTATCTATCTATCTATCTATCTATCTATCTATCTATCTGGAAATCCTTTTTCTTTTTATCTATCTATCTATCTATCTATCTATCTATCTATCTATCTATCTGGATATCTTTTTTCTTTTTATCTATCGATCTATCTGGATATCTTTTTTCTTTTTATCTATCGATCTATCTATCTATCTGGATATCTTTTTTCTTTTTATCTATCGATCGATCTATCTATCTGGATATCTTTTTTCTTTTTATATATCGATCTATCTATCCGTCTGGATATCTTTTTTCTTTTTATCTATCGATCGATCTATCTATCTATCTATCTATCTATCTATCTATCTATCTGGATATCCTTTTTCTTTTTATCTATCTATCTATCTATCTATCTATCTATCTATCTATCTATCTATCTGGATATCCTTTTTCTTTTTATCTATCTATCTATCTATCTATCTATCTATCTGGATATCCTTTTTCTTTTTATCTATCTATCTCTCTATCTATCTATCTATCCTTTTTCCTTTTTATCTATCTATCTATCTATCTATCTATCTATCTATCTATCTATCTATCTATCTATCTATCTGGATATCCTTTTTCTTTTTATCTATCTATCTATCTATCTATCTATCTATCTATCTATCTATCTATCTATCTATCTATATATATATATATATATATATATATATATATATATATCTGGATATCTTTTTTCTTTTATCTATCTATCTATCTATCTATCTATCTACCTATCTATCTATCCTTTTTCTTTTATCTATCTATCTATCTATCTATCTATCTATCTATCTATCTATCTATCTATCTATCTATCTAAATAACCTATCAGTCTATCAGCATATACGTTTCTTTAGATCTACCTATCTATCATTCTATCTACTAATCTATCTATCCATCTATCTATCGTGATAGATTTTGAAAGATTTGGTAACCGCTAGTTGAAGAGTTAGACAATAAATATAATTTTTTTAGTAAGCTTGACTAAATGGAAGGTGGAACATGTTTTGGGAGTAAAAAGACAAAATATTTGAAAATGATGATCGTCTACATCCCGAGGGGACACGGGACATGAAGAAGAAGAAGAAGAAATTATATATTTCTTAAAAGATGTTACTTATCATTATCTTGATAGAAAACAATCTCTGTTATCATATATATATATATATATATATATATATATATATATATATATATATATATATATATATATATATATATATATAACAAACCAAAGTATTGGTAAAACCAATACAGACTGCAAGTGGCAAAGAAAATGAAGAAAAAATAATAAAAAGAAAAAGAAAACAAATTCAAAACCAAGAGAAAAATCGATCAAAAAGGTACCTTTTAAGGCCACATAAACTAAGATTAAAAAACAGACATCTACCTAAAAAGTAATATAGAGTTATCTCTGTGTAAATTTCCATGACAAAGCAGTTACCAATGACATAACTCAAAAAGAGTTAAAGTTCAAACCGCTACTCGTGTTTCATGCGATCCTCAGGCGAACGCGTTAGTGTGAAACTCGAGTCTGACCTTTGTCTCTTTTTCAGTCGTGTAGCTGGGTATAGTATATATATTCCAAATTTATTTAATTATATATTTCTACTCAATTATCATCAGTGAATCAGTTTATAATTCGTGAATATATATATATATATATATATATATATATATATATATATATATATATATATATATATATATATATATACCGAGTGTAACAGCAAAATTGTCCAAATCGTGTACCAGCATAACTGTCCATTTCACAAAATGTTTAATATTGTTTTCTTTTTTTACATGTTTTCAGATAAAACTTTTAGCCCTCTTTGCATCATTTGTCGTAAGAATCACTGAAAAACCATTTTAGTCATTCAGCTAGAAAGAGAATAGGTTAAATTCGTTTTGTGTCAGGCCCACTACTACACAAATGAGCAAAAGTGACAGGAAAAAGATCATTCAGGTCTTCAGTAATGCTACCAACATTCACAGTCTGGATTCCATCTTGAAATTAATTCATCAAGCATCGAGAGAACGGTGAACAAGTTTAAAAAATAGGAAGCAGTAAGGAGGAAAACTGGATCAGGGGGTCACAACAGGATCATCATTTCGACTTAAAGCTAAAGAGATAAATTAGAAAAGATCCAGTTCAATTTCTAAGACCTTTGACACGTAAGAGAGAAGTTTCAGCTATGACAGTCCAAAGAGCAGTGAAAAAAGGCTTAAAAATGAAATCGGACGTGAAACCTGTGAGGCAACGTGTTACTCCAGGACAGAAAGATAGAAGGTTAGAGAGGGCGAGGATCATCTTGAATAAGTTGGAAAATGACCCTGGAATTATATACATATATATATATATATATGTGTGTGTGTGTGTGTGTGTGTGTGAGCTTTATTTCAATCCTTCATGAGCTTTCGATCCTTAGCTATGATTAATTAATGACGGACATGTCATTTTCGTTTATGATCAATTTCATCACGTTTCTTCTGTTAAGCTTGGAGAGTAATCATACGTTCTTGTTGCTCAATGTAGAGTTTAATGATGTTATAAAAACCTCGAAACATTCCAGGAAGATATCTTTAATCATTTCTAAGATACAACGGTTAAAATCTTAATCTAACAATTGGACAGTTTAGCTGTTCCACACGAGATATATATATATATGTATATATATATATATATATATATATATATATGTATGTATGTATGTATGTATGATCAGAGAAAGGCAGCTGCACTTCCCTGTACACACAACGGGGAAGTATGGCTTGGAAAACTTAACCTGCACGGGAAACATTAACGGCAATCGAGGTAGGGGAAGTTAGCGAGCCACTTACCTGTCGAGCTTGTATGAATGTGGGGCTAAACCCAAGGTGGGGAGAAGACTTAGCAATGTAATAAAAACTGTTAAGAGCCATATGGGATAGGAGGTTGTGGAGATCCATGATCGCCTATATCCTTACAAGTCGCGACACATAGAAGAAGATAGGTTGCTCAACTCAGACGTATACTATAAAACGCTTATTAGAAAGTTAATCTCGTAAACTTTTGTAACGAGCTCGAGTCTCTTGGGCGCATTCGGTTAGGATCGTTATAGTGTACCTACCAGCAAGCTAGTCGAGGAGGTAATTTTGGGAAGAATATTAGAATAATCCAGAACTTATACAGGAAGCAAACCGCCTCCATACAGACAGTAAATATACAAATATAGAAATAGGCGCAAGACAAGGGTCCTTACCGAACTTATAGAATTATTCAACCTTTATAGCGAAGCCATCCTTAGAGCATTTGAAGTCCTATCAGGATTAATTATTAGTAACCATAATCTTAACAACATTAGATATGCAGATGAAAGTTTTAATAGCAGGTACAGAAAGGAAACTATAGGAATCTCTAGAGAATGTAGTAAAGGAAAGAGAGAAGAAAGGACGAACCATCATTTGTTATGCAATCCGTCACACGTACATAATACAAGTAATAACAGAAAGACTTCAATGTAAAATAATAAAGTATTTAATTACCAAACATAATTAAAATACATTAATAACAAAGAAGTAAAGAGTCAACGGAAATATTATTGATTAATTATCAGTTAACACACAACTGCGTAGAGCTGCTAAAAAAAAAAAAAAGTAATAATTCTTCTTGAAACACGTGACACAACTTTAACGTCCGGGTTAACACAATAGTCAAACACGTAATTGTAACCACCAGTCAGTGACATGATATCTCTATTTATAGAAAATGTCCATCTACATTTACATTGTATAGAGGTTCACGTTCAAACTCTGGTGTCAGCTGTGAACTTTTCATTCGTATATGACAATTTGTAAGAAGACAGGATGTATAATTGTCGGCAAAATAAACAGCACAAGATGCGAATTACGAATTGAAGACGCCAAATCCAAGCAAGTACAGAAATGTTAATATCTGGGATGTTTTTTAAAAGAGGACGCAAAATGCGACATCGAAATCCGAATGCGTATTGGAATAGCGAAATATGCCATTCAAAAGCTAAGCAAAGTATTAAGAAAGAGGAAACTCTCGTTAGAACAAAGAAAAAAGTGCTGAACTGTTATTGAATATCAGTCATTATATATATTACTGAATATTGGATAATCTCCTCACAGATAAAGAAAAGACTTTTTATGGAAAGTGGAAACAAAAAGGACACTTATATTTTGAATCAAAAATAGACAAACATCAGAGATGTGCTTCTACAGAAGGATATTGAAAATGCCATGGTTAGAGCATATTAGCAAGTTTTAAGGAAAATGGAAACAAAAAGGACACTTATACTTAGAAACAGAAAGATGCGGTTGAAATTTCTTGGTTACATATTTTACATATCTATGAAGCGAAAGAAATTCTACTGAAAAGGATGTGAAAATTCGCATAGTTAAAGCCTAGGCCTCCTTGAATAAAATGGATGTAATCTTGAAATCTGATCTACCAGACAACCTCAAACGGAGATTCGTTCGAGCCACTGTAGAGGCGGTGTTAATATATAGTGCCACTGTTTGGACATTAACTAAAATCCTAGAGTCTAAGCTTGATGGAACCTACAATCAGATGTTAAGAGCTATACTTAATATCTTTTGAAGACAACATCCAACTAAATCCCTGCACTATGGAGCCATCCTTGATATTTCTACAATCTTATACGTGCGAACAATGTATTTTGCTGGACACTCGTGAGTGATCTAATGTTCTAGACGGTTATCCATGGCGCAAGACGGTCTGGTCGCCTAGCAACCACCTACATTGACCAGCTGTGTTATTACACAAAATGGTACCCTAATGAACTTCCGACCTTGATGGAAGACCACGATGGCTGGCGTGATAGATTCATGAATAAATAAAAAAATATATAATAATAAGCAAAGAGGGCTTAAAAATTTGACATTCACAGCGAATAATGAAGACAAGAGGGGGACAGGCGAAAGCAACGAGTCAACTACCTGACGAGCTTATGCAAATGGAGAGCTGGACAGGGAGTAACAAAAAGATAACTGTTACTAAGAGCTACAGAAAGGACGGGAAGTTGTGAAGAGACATGATCACCCACGCCCTGAAGGGAGAGGGCACATAGAATAAGATAGGACACACATCAAGGATGTTCGCCGCAGAGGAATGGAAAGACAATTTAGTTAAATCGTTGCGATTGTGATTTCCAATAGGTGCTCCTCTATTGTAGCCCTGTGCCAGAATTAGTTTAGAATTAGTGTAGACAGATGCGCCTATCGCCCGCTTTACACTCCTCCCCGGTCCTTTGAACAGGAGTAAAGGTGTATCCCCTTTCTTCCTGTTTAGGATTGGGTTTCCGGTTCTTTTTAAAATCTACATCAACTCCATACTCACTGAAAGTTTATTGATTACTTATTTTTTCCTCAGTGGGTTTCTTTTTTGATTGGTTCGTTTCCTACGCCGAATCAACCATTTGAATATTATTTAAAGCCATAAAATATTTTTAGATTCTAAAAATTTTTGTGGGTGTCGAGATAATGGTTGAATAATTGAGGAGAGAAGAGGTGAATTCATAAATTTTCCAAGGGTATTTGTGCGTCAGTGAATATAACGAACCCAATTGGAATTGGAACTCGGCTCTCCGATTAAAAATTCCGAGTCATTAACCATTACACCAACCGCACATCCAAGCTTCAGCACCCACCTAGGAACTGTCCAGGCTCGACGTTGATTAACTTCTGTGATTTTACGAGAACCGGTGTTTCAGTGTGAAAAGGTCGAGCCTTTTCCTCAGTAGGAATAGATAGGTTCGCCTATCGTCCGGTTCACACTTCTCCCGTTCTTTTTAACAGTAGTAGAGGTCTATCTCTTGTTTTCTGTTTAGGATTGGGTTTCCGGTTCGTTCTAAAGTCTTCACATTCTCTTTCACTCCCAGTAACTCATTGTGTCTTAGTAGCATTATCACCTTTCTTGGGGTGAATTGATAAAAACAAACACACAAACAAAACAAAAAACGATTGACACAGAGCAAGTTCGGAGTTTAAATTATGCAAATCAATGATCGTGAATCCATTCCACAATAGTGACGCTATAAAGGACATTTTGTCAAATTATTATTATTATTATTATTATTATTATTATTATTATTACGTGTGAAGTAGGTGTGTGGCTGGAATGATGGATGGTGTGCGTGTATTAATCTGTATATTTTTATCAGGATTTTGGATTCTGATTACATGATTTGCGATTCGGACCAGCATTCTCGACTTGGTTGTTATATTTACAACGTTTCGGCCATTGTAGCTTCTAGCCTTTTTCAGGTGTTTGCCGTAGATTCGGACCAGCTTGCTCTTATTGGCTGTTACAGGCAAAACGTTTTGGCCGTTTTGCCGTCCGACGTTCTTCAGTTGAATATTTTAAAATTGAAAATAAGTTTATGAATGGGGAAGAAATTCAATTTTATTACCAAACGTGCTGATGAGCGCATACGAAAATGTGTGAATTCGTGTCAGAATTTGAACATTGTATTAATTTGTTGCTCTCCCTCTTTCACTGTATCTCTCTCTCTCTCTCACTATCTCATCAGCTTGTTAATCTATGTTATACACACAACGTTTCGGCTCCTTTGCCCTAGTTTTCTTCAGGTATTTGTCCTTGCACTTGGTAACTTTTTTGTATATTTCGAACCGATCACTTAGTTCAGTCCACGGAGATAGATTATATTCTCATTCAACTTTCCATGCTTAACGAATATTTATTGTGAGAAATGGCTTTTTCTGGATTAAAACGGTGGGTATGACATAACTGGTTCCCTAGAAGTTACGAGTTCTATCCCAGGATCTGGTAGTGTTGAAAAGTCGTATATTCTGGTTGAGTAGAAGAAACGGACAAGCGACACAAAAGCGAATGAGTCCAGTGGTTATTATAAAGGGTTCGGTTTGAAATTCCAAGAAGGTTACCGAGTACGAATGGAGACACCTAAAGAAGACTGGAGGGTACAGTGTCTGAAACGTTGTGAGTATAATAACAAAGATGAGCTGGCAAACTCTGAATAGCGAGGCAGTGAATCATCTGTGCATATTTCTGTGTTCGACGAATAAGTTGTACAGCCACTTGCCACATCCATTGAAATAATTTCTTATACATTTTCGTTGTGGCCACTTGGCAGTTTTCATAATGAAATACATTTTTATGTTGTACTCAACTCATTTCTCACGGTAGACAACTGCGTATAAAAGTAATAACACGTCTATAATCAATGACAATCTCTGTTTCTCTATAATTTAAAGCAATAAATTTATGGTCAAATAGATGCACGTTTCATCATTTGGTAGTCGATATTCGCCATTTGTGTAACTATGACTAGATTTTTATTGTTTTCATCTAAATGGATTTTGGTATCATTGTTATTGAGGAGATAAAAGTTAGTTTGAATGCACATATCCTTATCTGTACATCTGTTCGTCAAAAACCTTCGTCCTGACAAAATATTTATGTAAGAACAAAGAAATGAATTAAAAAAAAATCTCTCATCTGGACATAGATGACCGTAACTCTTCGCAAATGTCCCATTTTTTTAATATCTGGTAAGTGAATTGTGATGAGATTTTGATTTTCTTCGAAAATTGGAAAATTTAATTTTAACCCATTTTCATCATATGATTATGATTTCTTTCAATAGTTTAAGAAATTTCACTTAAACTTTTCTGCAATCTTGTTTACATTGGCTTTCAGAATATGCATGGCTTTACAGGGTTTTAACTCAGTTAAGATGTGTTAAAATGACCGAAAAATGAAAAAAAAATTCTATTTTTTTTATTTTTTGCCCTTTAGGGTACTAGCAATATGGCCCGGCGTTGCCCGTGCTTGATTCAAAAATTGTACGACTCATACAGCAATCGCTATCACTTGACTTAAAATATTTTTGCCCTTCCTTGCCTTTAAAGGAGTGTCCTTTGCTGTGCTGATGTTGCTACATGCCTTACTTCTTGCCTATCTTACACTACGATTTTTTCTAAGCTCTATACTAAACATTAAATCTGTTACGAAAAAAGAACTAAAAAAAATGAACACAAAACGATCAGCTTTAAAAAATTACTTGTAGCTGAAAAAACCGAATGAAAAAAGAATGTTAACAACAAATACTTTTTCACACCCAACCCAGTTCTGCGGAATCAGAATCAACGTTGAGTTTAAGCAAGCGAATGAGCCAATTAGAGTAAAGTGCCATGCAGATCTAAATTTTTCCCACTTGTGACGAATGCAGCTATCGATATTTTTTGCATGCTAGTATGCTAGTTAACATTCGTGTCAGTCAGCTGTTGGCTCTCACGCTGGCCAGTAGAGTCTTCCTGCCTATTCGTGGCAGCCAGCTATTGGCTCTCAATCTGGCAATAAGAAAATGGCTGCAAACTACATGAAAGCTGCCGTAGAAGTATGATAAAATCGATTATTTCCACTATCGATGGGAGTTGGGAAATGCAAAGTCAGTCTTGGCCTTTCCCGCTAACTTGGAGAATGTGCATGCAAATTTTGGTGCAAATCCGTCGAAAATTGCGACCGTGCATTCGTTGCACACACACACACACACACACACACACACACACACACACACACACACACACACACCCTGCCTTTTATAGATAGAGATTATCTTTCAAATAAAACCATAATATTATTAAAAGGAGACATTTAAATTGTTTTAAATTAATTATTGAGATTAGACCAAATTTTGACAGTATCTAGTTCTTGTTAAAATGCTTCCGATATTTATTTATTTTTGCTTCGTCTGGTTCAGGACGTCAAAAGCAAGTTGCAGAGTGAAAATCAAATTTACCACACGAGTAAGTAGTCAAATTCACCAAGAAATCCTCGCCAGACACCCCATGAATCAGAATGCGTTCATTCTACTGATTCAAAGGAGGTGCATTTAAAACTAGCCATTCATTTGTCTTGTAAGAGAATAAAAAGAAGTATTCAGACGTTTGTTGTTTAATCATTACCGCTCTATCATTCGTTATCGATTACGGCGAAGAAAATAATTGGCGTGGATAGAAAGAAAAATAACTTAAAACTTAATTACAATGCAAAATGATCCAGACGAAAATTCAATGCATGCCGTCGGCACTTGGTGAAACAAAGATCACAATCAACTTAAAATATCTTTCACCCCACTCTATCTCTACATGTAGATGGAAGTATATAAGTATACGAGTTGAAAATATGTGTTAAATCAGACAGAATCATTAAATAAGAAAACAAAGATAGTCTTTATAAATTTAAAATGTTTTTCAAAATTTCATATAAAGCAAAATAAATAATGAAGCATAACATTTATAAACGTCTTCCTACTTGTCCTAATATATATATATATATATATATATATATATATATATATATATATATATATATATATATATATATATATATAATGTTGAAAAGGAAAAAGAACCAGGACATTTTACAAATACGCACAGTCACACACACACAAAGAAAAAATATCAACCTAACCCCAATAGATAATAATTATTTTTTAATCTAGAATAAAAATAACGAACATTAGAAAATCAAGAGCCAGATGCTTATAGCTCCTGACGAGTGGACGGAATGATTACAAAAAGGTTCGTCTACTAAACTCTGGAGTCGGGGTGCTGAATATAACATCAATCAGCTGTGAGAAAATTTATATTTGAATTCATCATATATATATATATATATATATATATATATATATATAGTGGTTTACTTAGAGTAGCTTAGATGTGGCACGAGGCCGAGATTATGGCGCACCCTCTGGGTATCCAGTGCAGTGAGACAAGCTTCTCTCTCTCTCTCTCTATATATATATATATATATATAGATATATGGGTAATTCAATGACAAAGTTGAAAATATTGTGTGTAATGTGCTCGTCCTTCAGAGGTCTTGAGGCTATTTTTTTTCCTTATTGGAGAGGAAAGTGTGGAAATATAAACAAAAACATCAGTTATAATTATTCAACAAGAGGATAGCTGAATATAAACTTTCACCCAATACAAGGTAATAAAGTCACTAAGACACAAGAGCCTGAGTGAATGTGAAAGAATAAGAAAAAAGTGAAACATTATTAAGGAGCGAGAATAATCGAGTAATCAATAAGACAGTAGATAACGATTGAGATTGCATTTAAATTTTTGAAGATCAAAGTTGGCTAGAAAGCATGAGACCGGAAGCGAGTGAGAAAAAAAAAAAAACAAAACAAAAAAAAAACAGTTATCATAGAACTTACGGTTACATCTAGCCAATTCAAAGCTAATTAGAGATGAACATGTTGCCAATCCACAGCTTTAAATTCATAAAATCTACGTACTACAGCGGAGAGCTCATTCGAACAATTACTATGAAAGTGTTTATAGAAAGGACACAGGAAATCTACGTTACGGCGATGATAACTGTAGCTGAGATGATAGGTCAGGACCAATAATATTGCTGATTCTTCTTTGGATTTTATTAAGAATCTTTAAATATATAGCAGGAGCACCGGACCATATGTGGCAGCAATATTCAAAGTATGGACGAATGCTATACTTATAAATATGTAAGATAGATTCAGGAGAGAAAAACTGTCAAGCATGACACAGGGAACCAATTTTCTTAGCAGCAAATTTAGCAATGGATTCAGCATAATCTTACCTCTACATGTCAGCCGAGAGTGTAAGTCCGAGAAGGCGCTCCTGGAGGTCAGCATTAACCAGGCTGATAGAAAGCAGAGTGGATTCTCTCAGATGATTAAAAGAGATCAGTTTCCGTTTGGAAGAGTTAAAATAAACAAGTCATTCCTTTTAATAGCAGATTGTTGCTGTTTTTTTTTTTTTTTTTTTTTATAATCCGCTGCCAATTTGACCTTATCCAACCGATCAGAATTACTATCGAGACAGGAGTAAATGGTTGTGTCATCAGCATAGATACTAAGTTGAGAGTTGATGACATCAGGAAGGTCATTGATGAAAATTAAAAACAAAGTAGGGCCAAGGATAAAGCCCTAGGGGACACTTGGATAAGTACAAAAATATATAGAAGAGGGGATCTTCTGGACAACTTTCATTTCGCGATCTGAAATTCGTTCAGAAATACGATAACTTTTCAATTTGTGAAGAAGGCTGGTATACCAAATCCTATCAAATTCTTCAGAGATGTCCAAAGCTACATCATGAGCATCACCTTTCACTCTTTCAGCGACAATGTTTAATACATCAGCAGGTGATCTAGGGCAGCGAAAGCCATATTACTTGTTTGAAGGAAAAGCCTTCGAAGTGATATGCTTAACTAGTTCAAAAAATGATTAGGCACTCTAGTAGTTTGCTAAAAAGAGTTAGAGGGCTAACATACTGATAGTTAGAAGGGTCAGACAGTTCACTTGAGTTCTTAAATAACTACAGAAGACGATTTCCAAGAACCAGGAAAGCAAGAGGTAGCGAGGGATTTATTGTAAAGTTTAGAGAGAACAGGAGCCAGTTCGGGAGAACATTTCTTAAGGACTGTTACAGTTTTACCATCAGTCCCGGATACTTTATGACGATAATTTGAGGGGTCTGAGGGTTCTCCAGAATTCTTAAAAACAAGAACTACAGAGGAGGACTTCCAACAAGCTGTGTAAAAGATCCCTTTTATGATCATATATTTTTTCATTTAAATTCCTCGAAGTCTCAACTATGTATTTCTTGCAACATTTATTACAGTCTATAATGTAAATTCCTACTTTTGGTTGATATTATTTTGTTTTATGTTAATTAAATCTCTTGCAATTTCATTGCATTACTCACCATCATTAGACTGATATATATATATATATATATATATATATATATATATGTGTGTGTGTGTGTGTGTGTGTGTGTGTGTGTGTGTGTGTGTGTGTGTGTGTGTGTGAAAAATATATAGAAAATAGGAAAGAACTCGTTAGGTAAATAATCCAAAGTTTTTTAGTATTTTTGTTATTATTTTAAAAAAAATAGTGCTCGATACAAAAGTAGAGCAAAAATATAATTATTTATTTAAAAATAAAGTTTTCGGGTCTTGTTTTGAAACATGAGAACTCTTATGTAGTGTGTTGGAATCATATTTTTAAATAAATAATTATATATATATATAAGAAGAATAATAATCTGGTCCTGACTTAGCATCTCAGCTTCAGTCATTTTCCACTGTCATAAAGTAGCATCCTTGTGTCTTTTCTATACATATTTCCATGGTAATTGTTGTGATCAACAAGAAAAAGAACCCGTGGAGAGTTATAATCGCCTACGTCCCGAAGAAATATGTCAGTAATGCTTAATCAATTCTTAACTCATTAGAGTCTCTTGTCTTTTGCCCAAAAAGAGGTGGAAGACTAATAGATTGATAGTTCTTAGGATCAAACGGTTCGCCAAATTTCTTAAAAGCAGGAAGGATAGAAGAGGATTTCCAACAAGATGGAAATCAAGAAACAGCAAAGCGTTTATTGTATAGCTTAGAGAGAACAGGAGCCAGTTCAGGAACAATTTTCTTTTAGACAATTGCAGAAACACCGCATGCTTTATAGAAATCAAGTTTGAAGATGACAGCAGAGACCATAGACAGAGTTATGTGCATATCACAGAGAGGAAAGTCAGGCAAAGACACTCCAGTTGAACTAAAAGTAGAATTGGAAGATAATTTGCGGGCAAAGCATTCTTTTTTATCAGTTGATGATAATAACACTTCAAACTGAGTAAAGAGACGAGGACTTACTTTTATTTACGACACAACTAAAGAGCCGCCAGTTGTCACAAGAACCGAACTTGTGACAGTTTCTAATTCTATCAGCAATGACTTGGCCTCATTTATTTGTATAGAATTAACAAAAAATAAAGAATAAAATTTAACACAAATTTAGGCCCTTTTTGAAGGAAAAATGCATTCATTTATTTTCAAAAGGTATGAGAAAATTTTTTACCTGCGTATGCATCTGCAAATTAAGTGTGAACAGAAAATTAAACATATTTAATTATGTGTAAAGTTTCAGATAGAATATATCTATAAAAGGAAAAAAGTCTTACTTAGACGGAAAATTCTCATGAGTGACACCATTAGATCTTATCAATATCTATCTATCTATCTATCTATCTATCTATCTATATATATATATATATATATATATATATATATATATATATAAGAAAGAGGAAGCTTATTTGTTTGCAATATATAATCAAGAAGACACCAGTAGCTTCACTGTTATTTGAACAGAAATAGTAATCACTGAGCAGAGTTCAAATTATGACTGAATCGGCTTGCTATGTTCACTTCACACTAATGCTCTTGGAAAAAGCAAGAATCTATCTCTTCTCTACCGAGATGTGAGTTAAACAGCAGGATATATTGGACTCTCTAGCTTTGGATAGCAGCAAGGCTAGAATGATGATTCTAAATTCAGAACTGGGAAGAAGGGTTTTTTCTGAAGAGGTCATAGTTACCCACTTACAATGTAATACTAAGAAAGCTGGGATATAATTCTTGATCGCTTATCCAACATAGGTACCTCACACGGGTATATAATATGTACACAATTACTCAGGTTCACATAAACAAACAAATACATACATACATACTTTTCTATGCTAATATAGCAATTTTATGTCATTTATCTATAGAAAACCAAACTAGTCACATTCTATCATCATCGATCAGACCCGGAACTACCACCAGTCACGATGAATGAATGTCTCCTTGAGTAGGCTCCGTGCCTTGAGAGACGATTGGGTCTTAAACTCACCCCTGACTTCAAGAGGAAATCTTACATACGATCCAGAGGCAGGAAAAATGGTCTGTGTTCCTTGATTCCGCCTGTTCTAATCTTCACGGTTAGGACCCGCCATGCGACTGACATTATAGTAAACTACAATCATTCACTCCGTGTTCCAATGGTGAGAAGTAAGTTCCATTCGATCAGCTTCTTCTCGCGAACCACTGCTCTGTGGAACCAACTCCCAAGAGGATGTTTCCCGGATCACAACAATCTTAACCTGTTCACGTCTATGTTTAATCGTTATCTTCCCCTCCTATCCGCATAAACCTCCTCCTATTCTGTAATTCTCTACCTTGAGTGGCTCCCGAGGCTTGTACAGGGTTCACCGCCCTGTAAAAACATCATTTCTATAAAGCGAGAATAGGTTTAAAATATGTATTGTTTATATTTGCACCTCTAGTTTATTTTGTTTCCTCTGCTCTCATTTATTTTCGATGGCTTTCTCAATTGCATTATTGCGCTGTCAGAAGTTTGTAAAATACTTTGTTCAGAGTTTCTGTTCCTTTAATCGGCTTCTGGATATTGGTGGAATGTTCTAGAATTATCTTTAGGAAAAGATATCGAAGCGAAGCGTTTGTCTAACACGAATTGATCGTCACATTTTGATGCTGACAATCCTCTGAATGGAGATTTCTTCAAGAAATGGACTCGATTCTGTATCAGTAGACAGTGACCAGTAAGTCGGTAGAAAAAATCTGAGTGAGAAAATAGAAATATCTGGAAACAATCTTTCTGAGAATTCTTTGGAAAGGCATTATTGAAAGTGTGAATAAAACAAGATCCTGCTATATAAAGATGTGAGCATACTTAATGCTATGAATTTTCTTGAGTCTCTGTAAATGTCTCTGCACCTTTAGAAAAGTAGAGACAAATTTATTGAATATGAACTGAAGACCGGGAATAGGTGACCAGATTCGGTTTATAACTTTGGCGCGAAACAAAACAAAGTGTCCGTCACTCTATAATGATGGATCAGGTGAAAAGATGTTTCTAATAAAAAAAAAAGTGAGAGGTTCAAAGTGAAAACATTTCTCCTGAACTCTCTGATCTCTGATCAGACAGAACGTGCAGAAGCATATAGATGAATTGGAGATACGTTTGCCTTCTTTAATCAATTGAAAACAATTGGTTCTGTTAAGCTAACAAAAAAAAGTGTGTAAATGAAGCTAATGTGCATCACTCGGTTAGAGTGGGGTCCTAAATGAGTGAAAGCATTTCAACCACTATATAGTTCTTGATCCCAAATTGTGAGATATTTCCCGCGTTGTACAGAAAAAATAATTTCGAACAACTCGAAATCTGCATGTGTGTTTTGAAATTGTGTGTTGATATACATGATAGCATTTACAACTGTACAAAGGGGACGTTCACTTACAAGATTAAAATTTAGAATCAGCCTCGCAGCACAATGTTACAGAAGCGTCTAAACTTGTTTATACTCATGTAAAATGATATCCTGAACACCAGTGAGTCCAGACTAACTATAAATCAATTCTCTATAAAAGCAAATCTCGGAAACGTGGATTAATAACTGATAATTGATACCCCGTCTCAGTCTATAAGGTGCACTAATTATCTTTTATATTGAAATGTTTTTGCTTTTCAAGTCTTATGATACATTGTTCAAAAGTTTGCATCGATTAATCCTAGCTTTTATCGCACATTTTTATGTTTAAACATTGATTATACTGAAGGTACTGTTCTGTACCAAGTGCAAATGTCATCTAGAATAGTCACGCTGGTGGGATTTTCTTTTCATTTCACCCAGTACAAGTCCCAAGAGAAGAGTCACTCAAGGCAGAGTGTTACTGAATGAGATATGAACGTAAGAAGAAATAACAAATGAAGATCACGAGAATATGGCGGGTAGATAACGATTGAAGAGGTTAAGACTGTAGTGTTCGGGAAAGCATCCACGCAGGAATCTGTTACAAAAAGTAGCGATTCGTGGGAAGAATCTTTCGAAGTGGATCGCCCTTCTTACCAAACGAATACGTAGGGAACGAAGGTGGTTTAACCCTGTGGATAAATAAATTTGGGGCTTTACAGTAAGATCTGGTCACACTAAAGAATCGAGCTCGTAGGAACATTTGACATGGAAGTAGCGGGAGCCAATTCGAATAAACGTTCCGTCGGGATTTTTTTATATTCTTTGAACAAAATAATCGTGCCGTGGGGAAACTTATTTGGGGAGTAATAAGCATACCATTCCAAATAACCACCGTGCCGTGAGGTCTGCGCACTGACAAAAATATCATGCCGTTACTTGTATTTGGTACACAAGAGTTCCAATAAATTTATAAGCGTAATTTCTCTGAACGTTTATATTTTTATTCACATGAATGAGTTTGGGAGAAGCCTAAGTACGAGGGTCATTCAATAATAAGGTGAAATTTTCGGTATAAGGACTTCTAATACAGATAGAAGGTTACTTTTTTTTTTATTTTTCAACGTAGTCTCCCAGCACTGTCACACACTTTTCCCATCTGTGCACAAGCTTCCGTATTCCCTCAGCGTAAAAATCTTTGGACTGATGTCTCAGCCAGTTGCTCACAACACTTTTGACTTCATCGTCACTTTTAAACTTCGTGCCTCTCGTGAACGCTTTCAAGGGACCAAACAGGTGAAAGTCTGAAGGGGCAAGGTCTGGGCTGTAAGGGGAATGAGGGAGCAGTTCCCAGCCCAGCTCGTTGATGGTCTGCACCGTTTGGGCTGCTGTGTGAGGCCTTGCATTGTCATGATGCAAGATGACTGACTTCTGACTGATGACCCCTGCGTTTGTTCTTTATGTCTTTCTTGACCTGCATCAGCAGTCCACAGTTGTTGGCACTGTTCACAGTGCTTCCTTTCTCAAGGAATGAAATGGTGATTGGGCCTTGCATATCCCCAAAAAACGGTCAGCTGGACCGCTGGGACTTGAACGTCTTCTTCGCTGGAGAGCCCACGTGCTTCCACTCCATGGACTGCCGTTTGGAGTCAGGCTCATAGTACCAAACCCATGTCTCGTCACATGTGACCACCTTCTTCAGAAATTCATGACCATCCTTCTCATAGCGGGAGAGACACTGCTGCGACCCTCCTCGGTTTGTGCTCTGCAGTAAGCATCTTTGGCACCCACCGGCAGCTGACCTTCGAGTAGCCAAGGCCATCATGGACAATTTTGTATGCTGTCCAAACAGATAAGCTCAAAGTCCTTGCAATATCACCCACTGTCACCCTTCTGTCAGACTGAATGAGGTAATTGACTGATTCGATCACCTCAGGAGACCTCACTTCTGTAGGCCTTCCAGGCCTGTCTTCATCCTCAACACTGCTCCGTCCTTTTTTAAACAATTTAGCCCACTTGTAGACATTTTTTAGCTGGAACATGTGGCACCATACACAGTTGACATTCTCCTATGAATTTCAACTGGTTTGCACCCTTCGGCAACCAAAAACTTGATAACTGACCGCTGTTCAATCCTGGAGCATGCTTCTTGGTTGGCCATCTTTGTTAATCGCCAAAACTAAGTTTTTTTTGTAATCTGCAAAAGAAATTAAATCCATGTGAAAAAGAAGTAAAACAAACAAAAATAAATAAATAAATAAAAAGTAAGCTTCTATCTGTATTAGAAGTTCTTATACCGAAAAAATCACTTTATTGAATGACCCTCGTACATTGCTTTAATTTGAAAAGTCAATTGGTTTGGTTTGTTTTACGGCTTATCTATCCATTGGGTCATTTAATACCGACATTTTTTTTCTAAACACACCCTTGTATTTAAATGGTCAAAAATTTTAAAATAGTACAAGTGCTGTTTGTTACGGTTATATATTTTTCTAAATTACATTTTTGAAATCAGTTTTATATTTTTTTAGTGGTGCATTGTCATTCTGCTATAAAAATGTACAGCTGATTTTTGTTTGGGGATTCACTATTTACCCATAGTTGGGACTCTAATAGGTGTTGCCACCTCCGGTTAGGTTGAAGCTGGGAACAACCGCAGTTAAGAGGCGGTTCCACGTTCCTCAACACTTCCAATTTCCAGATCAGAGGCTTTGCTGCCGGATATTGTTTATCATCAAACACAGGACGATGAAAAGTCGAGTCATGTTCCTAAATAGCCTCATCAGATCGAGACTTTCATATTTCGTAATGCCATTCATGGCGCCGACTCCATTCAAAAATACCTAAACTGTCAGCCGTATACAATTGCTTTCTTAGATCAATGTTGAAAAGAAGGCTTCGAGTGAGTAAAGACTGAGGGTCTTGGTAAAGGTCACCCTTCTTTAAACATCGTGGACTGGCGCTACAGAATCACAAACAAAGAACTGTACCAAATAACAGAAACCACATCACTTGAAGACTTCCAACAGCAGCAACAACTAAAATGGATATCACATACAACTTGAAGAGAAAATAATGACATAATCAAAATGTTTCATATTTATTCAAAGAAAAGGTTAGAAAGGAATTCCCCGTCAATAATGGAAAGAGCGAAAACAGTTACTGAACTCGAGAAAACTATTTTCCTGAAAAATTGTTTAAAGAGAAAGACTTTCTAAATTTCGTCGGATAGAAGTACTGGCTGCTCGGTCAATGGATGTTGAATGTCTCCTTGTAAGAAAACGTTGAGCATTACCATTATTATTAAAATGCCGTCAAGAGAGCGAAGTAACTAATTTTATGAGTTCTCTTATGCGTCTGTAGATGCACAAATGTCAAATATTATTTACTAGAAATACCCGTGAAAATTTCACAGTTTTCCTATCTGAATTATCTGATGAATCTTAATCCTTCAGTTAATGATTGAATAAGCTCATGGCGACAATAAGGCAATAAAATATCCGTAGAAATTCCTCTATCGCATCGTTAAATATTTGGGCTTAACAAATTTAACCAAATATTGCAACTATCACAAATATGAAATGCTGGTCATTATTTTAAGAAGTAAAGTGGTACAAAAGAAAAGATTTGAACTTGACAAGTTTTTCCATTTCCCTGAAACATTTCTTCTTTCCTTTTTTTCTTTCTTTCTTTCCTTCCTTCTTTCTTTCCTTTTTCTTTCGTTTTTCTGTCTTTCCTTTTTCTTTCGGTTTTCTTTCTTTCCTTCTTTCTTTCTTTCCTCCTTTCTTTCTTTCCTTCTTTCATGTTCTCAATGAAACTAAGTAGCGTATCTGATATGTCTTTTACGTCTTTGCACGCGATCAAAACGAAATAGTCTATTATTTATGAGGCATCGACAGGTTATAACAGTCGTGTTAACTAAAGTAGGGACAAGCAGAATTATATTATTTATATATATTGTCTAGATTCCCCTCTAAAAAAATCCAGAAACTTTCATCATGACACCGTTTTGGTGTCAAACTTAAAAATGGAAACTGAAAGAATTCTTAGATAGTAAAAGAAAGCATGAAGAAAGGACTATTAACTTCAAGAAGACAGCCTTTATGGCTGTCAATAAAAAAGCAGCAAAAGTTATGTGATACCTACAGGGGATGTCAAATTCGTGGAGATACAGAAATTTACCTTTGAGTAGTGTTGTAGCAGGTAACAGAAAATGTGACACAAAAGCTCGAAGCTGCACTGAAATAAGATGTCTTCCAGAAACTAAGCAAAGTATAAAGAGATATGAAATTTCGTTACAAACAAAGAAAAGAGTACTGAACTGCTATGTAATATCTAAGAAAATTGTCTCGCGTACACTGCCATACAGGGAATGAATGCTAGACTATTCCCTTACAGATAAAGACGAGACTTAAAGCGACAGAGACTGGGGTTTATAACGACAAATGCTTGGAATACCACGGAGAGAAAATGAGAGCAACGACGGAATTTTAAGGAAAATAAGAACTACGACGAAACTGATACTTACAATCAGAAAGAAGCAGCTGAGGAAAGAGGCCTAGCGAAATTAACGCTCGCAGGATGGAAGGCAAGAGAAGCAGAATGAAACCTACTTAACGAGTTTTTTTTCGTGAAAGATTGTCAGAGCAGAAACAAAAAGGGATGCTAAAGGGGACAAAAGTTATTTCGAGCTACAAACAGCAGGAAGTTGGAGAGAGCCACAATCGCTCACATTCTGAAAGGACAGCGCATAAACGAAGATTTTTTTAATAAGTGCAACAAAAGCAGTTCATGGATAGCCAGCTGTTCTTGCAGATCTAATTTGTTTGGAAAATACTATGACAAAAACCTTACTTCGCAGTTTAATATTTTTTTAATTTAATTTAATTTTATAGGAATTAATGGCAAACAATATTTTTGATTTTTTTTTAACAGCGAATGAATGAATAAATTCTTAGGATTTCTTACTTTTGAGCATGCAACATACAACTGGCCATGCGTAAATATTTCTTCCTGGAAGCAAATGCCAAATTTTTTAAGTGTTTGACCTTATGATTTAGTTCTCGTGAATGCAGGGCGAACCGGAAACTGGATTCTTATATATATATATATATATATATATATATATATATATATATATATATATAAATATATATATTTATATATATATAAATATATATATATATATATATATATATATATATATATATATATATATATATATATATATATAAAGAAAAGATATCCAAAAAACAATATTGCATTTTTATTAAATTTATACTCCACTATTTTAAAAACAATTTAATGATTAAAATAATAAATACTTATTTAATAAAAGTAAGAAATCCTAAGAATTTATTTATTCTTCACTGTTAAAAAAAATTGCTTGCCATTAATTCCTATAAAATTAAATTATTTGTAAAATAAGAGTGTGTGACGGATGGACGGACCGTTTAACGAAAGTTACAGGATTTGTAATGTAGATTTTTTAAGTCATACGTGTTAGATATAGTCTTATCTTTGACCGTCTCCGGATTTCAAAACTGGCCTAGCAGTGTCCTGTCTACAAGTATTTGTCTAGTTATGACTCTCTGAAATACGCATATATTTAAACATTTACCTTAATATGTTTAGTTTATGGGTAGTTAATTTACTGCAGCTTTTGGTTCGGAAAATCGTTGAAATGTTATTGAAATGAATGTTATATGTGACAAACATGTCTTTTAAAAATGATCTAATATCAAATTGTTTGCGATATTTCGCACCCTTTTTCCCTTGAGCCCCAACTTCGAATAACGCTAACGAAACATCTACCACTCGTCCCTTCAGCCCCTCAACCTCCGGCGTCTTCCTCTTCGGGTTGAGGCGCCCACTCGGTCCGAACCGAACTCAGGGGTAGCTGGACGCACGCTCCCTGAGTACCCGTAGATTGTTCGACCGGTCACTGGCCAAGTTCCGCCTGCTGCCCACGTTGTGTTAGTTTTTAGATCCAGTAAGTAGGGTGTTGTCCATACGTTCACGGTCGATTGGGGATGTAGGCATCTCTGTGACGGTGGGCGGCAGGAAAATTAGAATGTGGCAAACAAGAAAATAATATATGCAGAAGCCGAACAACAATGGGTAAAATATTGATGTCTTTTATATAAGAAAACAACAACAGTAGAAAGAGTTTACAGAAAGAATAGAAAAGCAATTAACATAAGAACAGAGGACCACTCCTCTACCAATTATACCAACAGAGAGAGGTGTGCGTGTGATTAACTCATTCCAAATCAACTTGGGAGGATATGTGACTCGTAATTCCAGCCCTACGTGGAAGTGTAGCTTTTCAGTTGGTTGTCGTAAGTGACAAACGTTAAGTTTCAGCGACTTTTAAATGCGACTGCTACAACGACGATGATATTTCTTGAAGTCCTTATCTCTGTCTCGCCACTGGACCGACTCACTGCAACGACAGTCTCTCTCTCTCTCAACGTCACTCTCGTCTAACGCCCAAGTCTCCCCAACTCAGAAAAACTCGGGTTTATATGGCAAACCGAAGGTTATAAGACAGGTTGTTGACGCGCTTAACACGAGTGTCGCCATAAGTAAAGTTTAAATTCAGATCTATTTCAAATCTCTTAGTGGATAAAATCAATTAGTTCAATGTTTATTTCAGTTGTCTTTTCGATGACCAAATTCAGCGGATACAACTTATGTTTAGATCAGATTTTGCTAGCGGTAAACATACACTGATCTTACCTCCCCGGTCCAATTTACTTCAATATGTTTTTATCAAAAATATTATTTTCGTCTATTTTTTTTTAATGACCCAAATTAAACATCGCCTCCTGCCCTTTTGCACTTGTTTATAAACAAGTCCTCGCCAACCCGATTTGAAATTTATTCTTTATCCATCAGCCGTCTCAGGTTTCATATATCATTGTTCTAGATTCTTTCCTATTAATAGCGCTGACACAGTTTGTAACTTTCACGGAAGATCGTGTTTTCCATCTTCAATCAATAAACGTTATATTTGCGTGTGTGCATTCATGTGCATCAACCTCTCTCTGTTACAACATATCAAAAAGATTTTTCTCCTTTTTAGTGTCGGTTCCCAAATGTTAACATAATTTAAATCTACAAAATGTAAGAAAATTGTTCTCAGGAAGATATTTAAAATATGCTCAGTTCACAGCAGACGTTAAATTGGTCATTACCGGCTTTTGACACCATGTGCCGAAAACAAAGCATCAATTTTCGTTATAACCTTCCTTTTATTTATCAGAAAATCATTATGTAGACTTCTGTTCCTATGATTTCTTTTGGTGGAGGTGGATGGTTCTGAATCCATTTTTGGCACTTATAAAATTAAATTAAATTTAAATCCGCCAAAGATTTCAAGGGTCCATTTCCAGTTTATGGAAAATGAGTTTTATGAATTTATTGACCAATCAGAGACGTGGTCTCAAGTTCTCATAACACTCCAAATAGTGTGGCTGAGGTGAACCGAATTTTAAAATAAATAGAGCTCAGGTTAGTAGATACGAGGAGAATACTTTTGGACAGCAAGGGAACAAGGCAGGTAGTCAACATCCAAGAAGCCATCAAGAAGGCACGGAGAGACCAAAATTTCAAGTGAAAATTCTCCTGTGTTTGAACAAATTAAAACGAAAAGATTTCGAAGAAATTTTCCCAAGCATGAACTGTTTCAAGTTAAAAGGGACATTTAGTAGGGCTTTTTCAATTTTTCTCAAAGGTTGTTGAAACTTTGATTTTTTATAGCCTTCTTGTATTGTTTTCTCTTTTTGTCATTTACAAAATCCTTGATTTTCCTTTGCTGTAATTTTCCACTTTCCGTTGATAATCTTAGAAATCGTTATCCTGCCTTTGAGGCGCACAGAAGGAAATTTTTGTGTAAACTTGTAACTTTTTTTCGTAATTGTGTAAACTGTAAATAAATACGTTTTTCCTTTCGAAATTTTACACAGGAGTTGCCTTGGTTTAAAATTTTGCGCCTCTTGTGTCTTGCTGTCTGTACTAAGTTTTTATGTTTAGCACAAGAACTTTGATTTCGTAGGAATAAAATTTTTATACACTGGACTCACTTAAAAAGTTAAAATTGATTAAATGCAAAATTTAAGCTCTTTTCGAGAGTTTTCACTCTTCACTGCTGACCAAGATTTCTCGACTTAAACACTTAGAAATGTGAATGTTTTGTTTTAATTATCCTCTTAAGTACAAATAACATTAATACAATTCGATAAGTGATATGAAAATCATTCAGGAGGTTCACAACATGCAAATATCCGCTTGTCCGAGCCCACCGTGTGCCGGGAAAGGATAATCATTAAATCATTTATTGGGAATAATAAGGTTTTAATGCTGCTGACTATAGGATGTGTAGAATGTAAAATGATCCGCGCATCCGAGAAATGAAAGCAACAATAATTAGATGGAAGATACAATCTCGTTAAAAATGAATAATGTAAATGATTCAGCTAAAATTAAATCAATTTAAACACTACTATGTCTACTAGATTGTAAACAAAAATATAGCGGGAAGAAGCGGATGAGAAAGTGTTTTTTCTATCTATACGACGCAAAGGGCTACTTGAAGTAAAAGAGAATGAAACCACTTTAAAAGGAAGCGGAAACCCAACCTTAAATAGGAAATAAAGTGTTGTAGCATAGCTACGGATGATAATGATTATGTCCCCATTCGCATAAATATAGTAGTAAATACTGTATGTTGGTCTGCAGTTGGAGATTCGTCTCCAACTGTGCTGGTCAAACTCTCTGTCCGGAGGCAGAGAGGACACCCAGACGAGGCTATGTCGAAATGAAGAGTCTCGTCTCGGGAAACAGCTACCCGACCCCGTTTTATACGGGGTCTACGAGGAATTTTTGGTCAAACATACGGGCTCCGATACCCCACATTAAATTCGGCCTTGTGCCATATCTGATCGCGTGGGACTATTGATAGATATCCTGTAGTTGGAGATTCGTTGAAGAATTCACTTGACTCATTTCTAACAGTTGACTACTTCTAGCTGCCGCTGGCGAATCTTATATATGTTGTTCGTGTCCTAAGTATTATCGTTCTTTACCAATTTTCGTGATTATTCTATTCAGTAACCTTGCTTAGGTTACAACATAAAGAATAAACGTCTAGTTCTGTTGAAAAGACCAGAGAGGAGTGTAAACCGGGTGATCAGTGAAGCTATTGACTCCGATTAACGAAGCTACGTAGCTACAGAACGGGAATGAACACATTTGCATTCGAACTCATGGCCTTCTTAAAAGATATCACAAGACGTCGAGAGCGGAACAAAAACAATCTTTTTTATTTACTGGTAGTTCGACGAATACAAGGACCAAGGGCCGCTCAGGGTAGGGATTATTGAGTAGGATCGTAAGGGAGAGGAAGGATGGTAAGTTAGAGAGAATTATGAGGAAGAAGAAAATAGCTATCCGTTGACTCGGTATTTAAAGACACCAAGATTGTTGCTTTTAGGGAAGCATTCTCTCGGGAGTTTGTCCTACAAATTAACAGTCCTAGAGAAGTAGAAGGAATTGCTTTTTATGAAAGGAACACGAAGGGAATAGGGATTGATTGCCATCGGGAAAACGGTGTGGCGGATCCTAGCTGTGAAAATCCAAGCAGGTGGCAGTAAGGAATGCAACTGGTTCGAATATCTGCCATAGTAATAGCAATATAGAAATGAAAGGCTGGCGACATTCCGTCTGTGGGGAAAAAGGTAGCAAAGTGAAGAATAATTAACCACCCACTTCCGCGCCCAAGACTCAAAAGAAAGCTTCAGCAGCAAGAGTAAGAAAAGAGAAACCACAGCGAAGTAGGTCAAGCGCAGAAGCGGCTGCAGTGGCAGCAGCAGACAGGCAATAAGAATATTATTCAGTGTTTTAAGTTCAGGATTAACAGACACCTGAAAAAGACGGATAAGATTGGGATAACAACAAAGAGGAGGACATTAGTGTTATAGTGGATCACACATATTCTATAGTTAATAGACTCTCTCACCTATAATAAGTAGGAGTAGTAAGAGTAACGAGTCGCTCAGCCTGAACTCTCTGCCTTCGGGCGGGGAGGAACCCGAACGAGGCTACGCCGAAGGGCGGAGTCTCTTTCGGGGAGGTAAACCGACCCTGAACCCGTTTATACGGGTTTTAAAAGGGCATATTTTTGGCCGAGCCCAACGTTAAACCGGCCTTGTGCCACATGATGCCCTCGTTGGGGGGGGGGGTGACTGAATATCGCTCAGTGGTTCGGTCAGTCAGTCGATGCCGGACGACCGTTAGTCGAATACTAAAGTATCAGCAACCACAACTAGATTTACTCTGCGTTATACCTATTATATCAAGTTCCTAATGTTTTGTATGTCGAACCTATTTTAGGACCGACTTAGTACAAATACAAGCCTCCACTGTGAAACCACTCCATAAAGTTCAAATTAGTGTAAATAATGATAAATTATATTCCCAGAGATTTAGTCTGTCCTAGTCAAATCGAAAGGGTGTTATCCCTGTCGGACGGAGGCTCAAGGTAAACGGAATACGAGTTCAAATCTCGTTGAAAACTTATTCTTTATTTCAGATCTATGCTGCGGAGAGGGTAAAGATGACCTCAGGTTGCGATAAAAATGAACGCTAATAAGCTGAAAAAATAAACATGTCTTCGTTTAGGTTTATCTGTGTTTCAAACGTTCTTATTTTACCCATTTAATTTTTCTTAACATTAAGGAAAATTAACAGCATCGGAAATGGGAAAGGCATGAACCCAACCCTCTCAATAGATAGAGTAAGATCAATTTTTTTTTATAAGGAAAAAACAAGAAGCAGCAAAATTGTGGTTCTATAGAATGTTACTGAGAACTCCATGGATGGAGCGAGTAAGCAACAATGAAGGCTTAAAGACAATGACAATAGAAAGAACATATACTCAAAATTAGGAAAAGTCAACTAAAACTCCTTGAACACATAATGAGAAAGGTGGGCTTAACTTAACCCTCCCGAGACATATTGAGGGCAAGAAAGACAGGGGATGACAGCGAGCCATTTAATTGACGAGCTTGTGTGAATGGATGGTGGGGGCCTTAGCAAAAGGAGAAAATCTGCTAAGATCCACACAAGATAGAAAGTTATGGAGGGCCATGATCACCTATACCCGGAAGGGATGCAGCACATAGAAGAAGAAAGTGCTGCTAGGAAAGAAGTTGAGCATTGTTAAGTAAACTCCACTGCTTGGAGAAATTTCAAGTAGTACCAAGCAAATTACGAGAGAGAGAGAGAGAGAGAGAGAGAGAGAGAGAGAGAGAGAGAGAGCTTGTTCTATTTGTTTTCCCTTTTTTTCTTGTAAACAGTGGGTTTTTGACTAATCTAGTTAACAAATGCGAATGGCAGTGTGTCACACTTTTCAACTTTACTCCTAGAGGACGTAGCCCAACATATCGTAGGATTACGGAATCAGGCCGACTCCGTGAGCAAATTAAAAACATTCCGAGTCGGATCCGGACACACAATTCTGAAATTTTGGATTCCCAAATTTTCATTTACTTGATTTTTTGCGAGGAATTTTTTGTACGATATTTTTTTTTTTAGAACTTGGAATTAAATTTGGGAATAATCGAAATTAATTGTGCAATTCAACGAAAGTCGCCCATGAAATAAAAATAATTGTCTGTACAGAAATTAAGCACCTACGTACATGAAATTGTCTTTAAATTAAAATGGCGACAGAAGAATTATCGTTGAACTTTTAAAAGGTAAGCTTAAATATTAATGTAATACTTAAATGCAACGATCAGTTTTGAGTTCTTCTGTAGTTTATTGTTGCCTATCGTATCTTCTCCTCCCTACATGTTGTGATGAAGACCCAATCAAGAGCCTTCCGATAGAGCGGCTTTTATGTTAGTGTGGATATATTTGCATTTAAAACATGCCTGTAGCCCATCTCTAAAAAAAAAAAAACCCAGGAAAATATGGCGTCTAACAGTTGAGCACTCGCTTTTATTCATTTTAAGAGTATTCCGGATTTGGTAGAAGAGCATGTTAAGAACGACAATGAACAATGAACTTGTTTTATGGGGCATAATTAACGTTTGTAGAATGTAAAAAACGACCTGAGCGTTGCGATAAAAAACAAACAACAACAAGACTAAAGATAAACTAGAGAGTTATCATTATATGTATTCGTTAAAGGGTTTACGGCTACATCACGTTGAAGCACCGGTTCCCGTGCGATAAGCGAAGTTAAGCAACGTCTAGCCTGGTCAGTACCTAGATGTGTGACTGCTTGGGAATATCAGATGCTGTAAGTATGGGTGATGTATTGGATAATGGCTTCCAATCGTCAATCATTGAGCCGAGTCCCACTTCCAGCTGCGTTCGTTAATTATATTCACTTACGCGGGGAAGGTATGAATCCACCTATGGGTTAATTAGTTAGACTTGCATAACTAAATCATTATTATCTAAAAAAAAAAATGATTCTTGTAATCTAAAAATATTTTCTGACTTTAAATAACCTGCAAGAGGTTGATAAGCCGTAAAAAATAAATCAGTGAATGAATCAGTCAATGTATTTGTTGGAATTTTTCTGTGTTACAAATATTCATATTCATACCTTTTTAAGCTTTCTTAATATTATTAGGGAGGTACCGTAGAGTAATGGATAGCGGATCGTATTGAGGAATCGGAGAGATGAGTTCGAATTCCAGTCGAATCCATTACATTCACTTACGTGCTAATACCCTTGGGAAAGATATGAATCCTCTTCTTCGCCCGCCATGTATGGGTAGATAGCAGGACAGACCGGGTTCTATAACCTTGGATGGCAACTGGTCTACCGCAGAAAGAAATAGCAACCTACTGCGGGAAAAAATCTGCCTCTCCAGTCATGTATCGAAAGATATATGATCGCCTAAGCGTGTATCACATAATTGAATATTATTAACGAAGATTAACAGCATCGGTGCAAAGGGAGTTTAAATTTAGTGAATGATTCTCGGAATGTGCTTTGGTAGATTATACATGGAAAGGACAGGTATCGGGCAATCTCATGAGCTTCAAAAAATTGGCCATGCACATTAGCCTTCGTGGCCCTACTTGAGAGAAAGAAGTTGATGTAAGCACTTCCAGAAATGCCATAGTAAGTTTATGTAGCCAAAACTAGCTAAACAACTCTATAAAAGAGAAATAATTCTTACTAGTTTAATGAGGCATTTTGCTTTCCCAATTCATCCTATCTTGATCAAAGAATGTATGCAGCTTAAACAAACTGCATTTTGAGAAAGTATTTTCAGTATTAATTTGTTTGTCTAGCTTTTTTTTTATCACATTGTAGCTTTTGGTCAGTGATATATGGATATGATACACTCGTGGCGTTCAACTGGCGCGAATAAAGCGGTAGCTTTAATAATTTCAAGTCCTTGTTCAACAATTGAAATCATTCTTTTTGTGACCTGTTGCTTTTTGTAGCGTTTCGGTTGTTTCATTCTATAGCCTTCTTTAAGGGTACAGTTTCTTTAGAAAAGAGAAAAACAAATCATAGTAATACATATGTGTGTTGCTTTGAGAAAGGAGCATTTAAGAAAGGAGATATTTGAAAAAAAAAAATACATGGCGTAAAATTACAAAGAAAATTCCCGACATTTAAAAATGAAAAATAAATAGATTAATCAAATAAATAAACAAAATTAAATAAAATGCATAGAAATAAATAATGATTACATAAATAATAAAAATCAATAATAACAGCAATATTAACTTATTTTTGTTTAACAGGCCGAAAAATGACGTCACTTAGCGTGCTCTGTAGTTTAACTTTACTTATATAATAAGATTCTAGAATATTTTAGAGCATCCTCTAATTTAAAATTTGAAAACGTAACGATATTTCTGTCTACATTACTTCTGTATATAAATCCAGGTTTTCAAATAAAAATTCCAGTATAACGAACGTGACTGTAATTGGAACTCGGCTTTCCAATTCGGGGCCGTTATCCATTACGCCACTTGTACCTGTTACTTCCAAACGGTCACCCATCTAAGTACTGACCAGTCTCGACTTTGCTTAACTTCGGTGATCATACGAGACCTAGAGTTTCAATGTGACATGTCCGTAAGGCATATATATATAATTCATGTGTAATGACAATGTGTTCTGATGTAGATATAGTTGATTACATGTTTTCTGGACAATGATATTCCTGTATTTCTTTTTTTTTTCTTTGCAAGACATGGCAACACTATCCCCGCCTTCAATGACCAATAACTTTCTCTCGATTCATTCATGTTCTTTTCAGTCCCTTTAGACATCACAAACTCCTTTCGCTTTCTTTTCTACAACTCCCAAGAAATCACAGACCACAAAGCCGATAGATTCTATTCGGACGTATCTGACAAATTATTCTAGTCTCACAAAAACTTCCCCCACCCTGCTATTTCTACCATGCCGCCTTAGACCATCCACGCTTTTCCGAAACTCATGCTGTGTGCGTAGTGGTAGTCGGGTTTGCGTATGCGCGGTTAAGTGCGGACAAGGCGTGTCGGATTCCGCTATCCGGGAGATGCCGGATCAATCCCTGAATGCTACTTGTCAGATGTAATCACCTCTCAAATATGTCCGAGAAAAATAAATAATGGTACGGGTCGTGCTGAATCTTGCCATTCGCGCATCTCACGTGCCGAGACCGTCACCCTTCTTTTCTTTTCGGGACCCCAACCCCGCTTTTCCAAATGCAATCCACCTATCCCTACCCTAGAAACCTAGAACCGTCCACCCTTATCCCTGTATCAGCCGCCATCTATCCTGTACTCTTCATCTTATTACCAGCCATTCTGACTCACTTCTTAATATTGTTTCGCCACGGGTGCCACCTCTTCTAAGTTATTTCTTTAACACATTTTGAAAACCTTTAATTGCTCCTATCCCACGTGTCGGGACTAAAGAGTTAGTAAGTTTGTGGGTTATTTGTTGTGGCTCTTCAATGTTTCCTTCCTCATTCAATCCATTCCCACTGTAAGTGAGTTTGAATGGAAAGCCGTTCTTTGGTCATACATATATTAGGTTGGTGCAAAAATAATGACGTAATAATGTCGTTTTTTGACGTATTTTTAACGTCTAAAAACGACATTAATACGTCATTATTTTTGTACCAACCTAATATATCTATATTTCTACCACTGTGTATTTCCCCAGCGGTACTGCCCATCGGCCGAATGCTGTTTGCATGCTTCCCGTAGGCCACTGTTTACAACGCCAAAATTCTAACAGCCACTGATTTTTTTCCATTTCGGGATACTCTCGTTCTGGTTATTATAATGAAATTATCTTTACATGGACATGTTGCCTCAACTGTTTCGATCACCCCCGCCCATTTCGATTCGCCATTCACGCACATAGTTGGGCCGTACAATCTATTTATCAACCAGAAAACGCACAAATTGTGTTAAATTTTTTCAGTTAATTTCACTGGAAAATTTTTATATATATATAAAGAAAACATTGTAACTGTGACTTCGCATAAAAACGGCTGTCAGCAACCAATATTCTAAAAAATATCCATTCTGCCTTTAAGAAGGAAAATATACTACTGCGAGATATCTATAAGTAAAATGATTACATATAATTTATGAGATTTTTTAATAATTTCACCCTAAGTAAGCTAATAAAGCCACTAAGACGCAAGGGGTTGCTGAGTGTTAGAGAATGTTAGAAAAAAACAACAACAATAAAATAGAAGATAACGAATGACACTGCATTTAAATTTTTCAAGATCAAAGTTAACTGGAAACCAAGAAGCCGGAAGTGAGTTTTACAAGAAAGAAGTGCGATAAAAGAAGTTGTTAGCACAAAACTTACGATTTCATCGAACCATTTCAATTGTAAAATGATGAGACCTTGCCGCCAATCTAGTACTACACTTACATTCATAAAATGTAGGTACCATAGAGAAAAGTAAAATTTATTTTGAAAATACAAAATTGTGGCACAAGGCCAAAAGTGGGGGATAGGAGAAGGCTGGTCTTCAATCTGTCTTATCTTAAACTTAGCTCGCCACAATTACAGATCCAAACATACCACAGTATTCTTTACATCCTAACGACACATTCTTACTTACCATTCTTACTACAGCCACCATAATAACTCAGAATCTTTATGAAGTCCTAACTAGTTCTCAGTTGCACAATTTGTCTGTGGTCCGGTGAATAAAAATAACATTTTAACATGAAACCCCAAAGAATAGAGGAAAGTTTATCAAAAAAATTATTTATATATAAAAAAAAACACAGGGAAGCTACGTTGATGGGAAAGTGACTGAAGCCGAGATGTCAAGTCAGGACCAATAACATTGCAGATTCTTCTTTGGATTTTATCAAGAATCTCTAAATATATAGCAGGAGCACCAGACCAGATGTGACAGCAATATTCAAAGCAAGTACGAATGATAGACTTAAAAACATGTAAAACAGATTCTAGCGAGAAAAATTGTCTAGCACGACATGGTGAACCAAGTTTGCGAGCAGCTGACCTATGAATTGATTCAATATAATCTTTCCATATTATGACTACGGGAAACGTTAAAAGAACGTAGAAAGATATTTTTTTTAGTACAAATTCCATCCAACAGAACGCTCACGACCCATTCAATGTGGAGTGTTACATTCGAAATTGTAATGATAAATTAAGTGTATGACATGAATGGGGGAAAAGTAGGGAAAAATGAAGATCATGAAGCGAAGGAATAAAGATGGCGATGGACTGACCCTTGACTTGAAGAAGTTAAAGACTGAACTGTTCAGTTCTACAAAGTGTCAGTTCTAAGGATAAATTTAAGAAAATTCTTCTTACATTGGGAACACAGAGAAAACGGAGTTGATCAGACTACGTCAAAATAGTATGACGTATCACAGATGTAATTGTCTGAAGTGGCGGAATTAGACGAAGGAGATCAACTGAATATTTGTTATGGAAATGGCTATACAGAGTAGCGATAAAGTGGCAACGTTGTGTTTGTAGGAAAGAAGTTTGCATTGGAGAAAATAAGTCTTCCCTATAAGACGGCATGAAAAATTTTAAAGCATATCAATGCTGAAAAGCGAAGATTGAGCAATAATATGGCAGCGATACCCTTTTCGAACTTTTTTCTCTTCTCGCTTGTGGAACTCTCTACCGAGCCAACTTTGATCTTCAAAATGTTAAATTCAATGTCAATCGTTATCTTTTGTCTTAATTCCTGTCTTTTTTTTTTTTTTTTTTTTGTTACTGTTATCTCGCCTTAATAGTGTTTTTTTTCCTCATATTCTCTCACACTCAGACACCCTTGTGTCTTAGTGGCTTTATTACCTTGCTTGGGATGAAATGATTAAAAAGAAAATTTAACTCTAGTGACGATAAACCACTTCTGAAGAAGTCTGGCACTTCCTGGGGCGATAGAATAAGCTGACTATTTTTCCAGCATTTTTGGCAATGGACTGTATGAATTCTTAGATTCTTTAAAATCAGACTACCCACAACTACAACCACTGTAAACTAAATTCTTTCACTCATACGCTAATCAACCAGACATAAATAAAATGTCCATTAGACGCACACACGCATATGCACACAAATTATCAACCAAATCCCGCACAGACTAATTAAAATTATGAGAAACACACAAGAATTATACACACGAATTCTACCAGACAAGACAAATGTGCGTGAGGTTTACTTTACCAATGAGAAAGAAACAACACAAAAATAAAAGAAATACCAGAATTTTTTTTCTTCCATATTTAATTTCCGATGAAGCTTAAATAAAAGCGAAACATGTTAAATTTATAAACGTTTCCTATTTGTTTCTTATCTTTCTACTGGATTCTGATCCAAATTTGATCCCAATTCATATTTTCTCTACTGAGTAACCACTGATTGGAGCTCCTTTTCAAGAGTACTTGCAAGGATTACTTTATTGGATCTGTTGGATTTGCTACTTAGGCAGTCGTCAATGGTAGTGTCATCTGCCTAAATACCTAGTTGGGAACTGATGACACCAAGGAGGTCAGTGATGATCAGAAACAGCCTAGTTCCAAGGATAGAGCCATGGAAATCCCCGAGTTTGTATGATCTGGAAGCATACCCATTCAACATGGCCTTCATTACTCGATTAGTTTGAATTAAACTTAATATACGTACGTCCGGTGACACTGTTGTACTGAAGCTTTTGTAGAAGGCCAGCAAGCCAAACACCATTTAACGCCTTCGAGTATCTACAGCTACAATCCGAGCTTTGCAACTCTTATCTAAAACTTGATAGATAACTTCAGAGATGGGCATTGACACGTGACCTGGCGAAACGGCAGCCATATTTTTTGCACGAGAGGAGGTCATGCGAAATAAGATGCTTAATCCGTTCTTCATTGATTAGGGTCTCGAGTATTTTGCCGAAAAGAGGTAAGAGACAAAAAGGACGATAATTTGAGGGATCAGAAGTTTCCCCAGAGTTCTTAAAAACAGGAACTACGAAGGAGAACTTCCAACAAGTTGGAAAGCAGGAAGCAGCAAAAGATTTGTTGTAAAGTCTGAAGGAAACAGGAGCAAGCTCAGGAGGACATTTATTTAGGACAACGTAAATATTCGTGGGGATCTTAATTTTGAGATGATGACAGAAACCAGAGACGGGGTTATGCGTATTTCGCTCAGTGTAGCCTCCGTTAGAGGGAAAAATTTGTCAGAAGTACTTGAACATGCTCTTACAGAGCTGTTAATAATCCCTGGAACCAAACTTGTGAGAGGCTATAAGGTGTCTCATTCTATCAGAAAATAGTGACTTTGCTTGTTTGGGGACACTCTTGGACTCATTACGAGCAGCGACAAAGAAATGTCTGTTGCAATCAGACCTGTCGCCCTGATATAGCTGGGATTCCTGTGGACGATAGCGGCTTGGCAGACAAGTGAGTACCAGAGAGATTGTAATGATTTCACTTGGTATTTCCGAGCTGGAACGAAAGATTTTATGCCAGCTTTCACCCAGGAAAAAATCTCGGTGCTAAATTTCTCTAAACAGGATAATTAAAAATATTCTTACAGGGAACATCACGAAGGAAGTTACTAAAAAAGTCCCAATCAGCGTGTTGATAACAGAAAATCACTACCGCATGATTGGAGATGACAAGAGGACAGAATTGCAGCGAACGACAGGAGTGTTTCATAAAGTTTTTCATCATATATCGTGTTTCGCGTTGACAACGAAAAAAATTTCTTCTGTCTACCTCATCTCTTCAGGACGTAGGTGATCATGGCTTTTCACAATTTCCTGTCCTTTGTAGCTCTTAGTAAAAAAAAATCGCTTCCTAGTCCCTATTCTGCCAACCATTTACACAAGCTCGTTAGTTTATACGCTATTTTCCTGTCTTGCTTGTCTTTAATATATTCCATCAGTGTCAAATTTTCTAAGCCCTCTTTCCTCATTATGTACCCGAAATATTCCAGCTGTCGCTTTATGATGTTAATTGTTAGTGCCCTTTTTGTTTCCATTTTCTCTAAAACTTCCTCATTGCTCACATGTTCAGTCTAAGGTATTCTCAGCATCCTGCTCTAGAACTACATTTCTGCTGCCCCAAGTCTATTTGTGATGAGGTTGTTCAGCATTCACTGCAATATAGGAGGATCGATATTACATAACAGTTCGGTACTCTTTCCTTTGTTTCCAACGAGATTTTCCTGCTTGCAAGAATTATTCTCCTAGACGTAGAATCAATTTTTGTTCTCTCAGGAAAGTGTAGGGTAACAAGTTAAACTTATCCAACTCCGTAGGTTTTGTCACTTTCAAGCTCTTGTTTGCACACTGAACAATTACCCTGGGACGTTATGATATTCTGTTGTTATAGTGTGAACATGAATGCAAAAAGCGGTTCATAGCAGAAAGGAATTCTATTTACTAGTGCGTAATAGAACCATTGTATATTTTTCATCAGCGTAGATGTTTGCATATTATCGCTTCAAAATATGCGCACATAGGCGTAGATGTTTGTATTTAATTAGCGCTTTGCGCTTCCGACATATATATGCATATGTATGCCAACGTTTCTCAATACGTGGGATAAAAATGGCCGGCGCGGTTACTATGGTGATAGCGCCACAGCAGGAAATGCCTCCGGCCATCGGACGACTGACCAACAAAGCGCTGTCAGAAACTGACCACAGCACAATCCAACTGGGAACGAATGGACGAGAGCAAATTGTTTGCTGTTTTTCTGTTGATTGCTGATTGACTAGTTCGTAGTCTGCGGTCATAATTCTCTCCTTTATAAAACGCCATAATGATCTCAGCCAGAAACTCATTAATGAATTCCATCTTTAACAGTCCTTGATTTTTTTCTTCTCGAACTTTAGCTCTTTATTCCATTAGGACTTTACTGTTTTTGCAGTGCTTCCCTTGAGTTTTTTTTTTCTACCATTTTGTTATGAATCTGGACGAAGTCTTCACGTCGTAAAGTTACCTTATCCAGAAATGTTTTCTTAAAATCTTTTGAATTCTATTCTTATTACTTTTCTTGTTTCCTTCCTATTTTCATTCATCATTGTTTGTTTCCTTGTTTCTTTCTTTCCTTCTATTTCATTTCATTCTTTGTATTTTTCTTTCCTTGTTACTTTTCATTCCTTTTCTTCTTTTTTTCTCTTTTATATTGGCTACTTCTCTTTCTTTCATTTTTGTTACAGTTTTACGATATTTCTAATTCAATTTTATCACTTTAGATTCATTCAGTTTTTCTTTCATTTTTCTTCGATCTAATTATTTGATCTTTAGGAAAATTTTCTTTACTTATTTATCTCCTTCAATAAATGTCCATTTTTTATTTTTCTTCTTTTTGTTCCAGTACATTGGCGTTCTCCTTTATTTCGCCTCTTTTTACAGTTCATTTTTCCTATTATTTTAAACCTTATTTTCTCCATTTCTTCTTTGACATCTTTTATATTTTCTGTTTCACTTTCTTTTCACTTTTGCTTTGGTTTTACCATCTTTCTAATTCAATTTCTTTATTCTCGATGCTTTTCTTTCTTCCTTTTCAGTCACTTGTTGCTTTGTCGCCCTCTCAAGAATATTGGCAAGTATTTATTCTTCAAACCACCTCCCAACCTCCATTCGCTATTCTATTATTTTCCATTTTCCTCCCCCAACTCAAAATTAGAATAGAAAGAGAAACACCAACAGGAAAACAGAGGTAGTTCAAGTAAGAGGTATCAGATAGAGGATATAAAAAGCATAAGTAAAATAAAACAAGAAACATAAAAACCAAAAAGGAATAATGAATAAAAAGATCGGACAGTTGAGAAAGGTTATGGGTTGGCTTGAAGATTGAAAGTGAAAGTGAAAGTAAATGAAAGATTTCAAAAACGTGTGAGAAGGAGATTGAAAAGAAAGTTTGGCAGTAGCATTGGAGAATGGGGGGGGTGAAGTGTTACTGGTCGGGTCAGTTTGGGTCAACATCGAACTGTTTGAAATGGTAAGTCCGTATCTAAATTCACTTCATACCTGCGTGTTACAGCTTCTTTTCCCAGCCTCCATATCTTGCTTCTTTTCTACCCTTCTCCTCATCCACCCAAATGCTTCGTCATAAACTCTTGCACTGGTTTGATGATGAAGACTTTATAGAGTCAAGTGTGGTGGCAATAGTGAGTAGATATGAAAGAAAAAGGACTGGTCAAGGCGATTGATTTTTGGGTTGGAGTGGAAGGTATGGTCTGGTATGGTGTTGGGTAAAATGGTTTGAAGTGGGCGGGACTGGTTGATAGAAATACATTTGAAGGTCCCTCCCTTCTTAAATCTGAATTCGTTCCTTGTTTTGATTTTCCCTGGCTTGCAAATAGAATAAAGATCAAAATAGGAATGGAAAAGAATTTTGTGAGGAGAAAATTAACGATAAGGTAGAGTGGAGTGAGAACTAGAGTGATAGGGGAGGGAAGAGATAAAAGAAAAAGGAAGTTTTATATAGAAAATAGAAAGAGAAACGAGTAAGAGATAGTGTGAAGAGATAAAGAGAGAACAAATGTAAGATTTGGAGAAAAGTGAAAAACTGGAAAGTAAGAAAGGATTAAAGAGATAAATGTAAGGGAAGTTAGGGACGGAGAGAGAGTTAAAAAAAAAGTAACGAACAGATTATAAATAATGAAAGAGAACAAACAAAAAGAATTTAAAAGGACGTGAAAATGAATGGATAACAAAAAAATGAGAAATCAGCAGAGCAATGCGGGATAAGATACAAAAAGAAGAAAGCAGAAAAAGATGAAAGGAAAAGAGAAAGAAGAGAAGAATGAAAATCTGTGAGATGATTCAGACGACAAATGGATGAGAATAAAACACGAAGTGGAAAAAGAAAACTAGAAAGTGTAAGATGAAGGAAAAGAGAGAATGACGAAAATGCGTAAGAAGTTGACCAAAAAGAAAATAAGTGAAAGAAAATATATATAGTAATCGAAAGAAAGAAAGAAAGAAAGGAAGAAAGGAAGGAAGAAGAAAGAAAAGGAAGAAAAGAAGGAAGAAAGAAAGGAATAAAGAAAGGAAGGAAAAAAGGAAGGAAGAAAGGAAGGAAGGAAAAAAAGGAAGGAAGAAAGGAAGGAAGGAAAAAAGGAAGGAAGAAAGGAAGGAAAGAAAGAAAGAAAGGGGAAATCTGTAAGAATCAGAAGAAGGAGAAAATAAATGAACGAAAATAGTAATCGTAAGCAAAGGAAGAGAAGTAAAGAAGGAAGGAAAAATTCTATAAGAATCAGAAAAATGAGAAAACAAATAGAAGAAAACGCTGATCAGAAGAAGAAGAGGAAGAGTAGAAGAAAGAAAAATAGAAATAAATCTGTTATAATCTGAAGAAAGAGAAGAAAATACTGATCTGGAGAAGAAGGAACGAAAATCTACAAGAATAAGAAGAGCAAAAAACTAAATAGAAGAAAATACTGATCGGATGAATAGAGAAAAAAAAAAAAAAAAGAAAGAAAAGAAAAGAATCTCTAAAAGAATGAGAAGAACGAAAAGATAAATAGAAGAAAATACTGAGAGGAAAAAGTCGATAAATAAGAAAAGAAAGACAAAATGTAAAAAGCAGGAGAACAGGAATATGTATGAAAGAGAAATAAATGCTTCGTAGAAGTAGAGTAAAAGGAGGGAGAAAGTGAAGAAGGGAAGGAAAAGAAAGACGAAAAGCCCTAAGAATCAGAGGAAGGAAAAAAAAAAAAAAAAAAAAAAAAAAAAAAAAGAAAATATAAATGCTGAGTGGATGAAAGAAAGTGAAGAAAGTGCAGGATAGTAATATCCGACCAGAAAAGAAGTATTTTTTTTCGCTGATCAGCAATTTGTTTAGTTAACACTTGAAAAATCTATTGATCTCTGTGATTGATCACGTCGCTCCAAACTCACCAATCACTCTGGGTGTGTCAGAGTTGCGGGCAGTGATAATTAGGGTCCACCAGTTTGTAAATGGAGAGACAAGCATAATGAATAGGAGATCCTCTACCAAACCGACCTTCGCTTTTCTCTCCGCCTTTTTTTCTTTTTATTTATTTTTACTCTATTCCTTCTATTTTATTTTAACTTTCACTTTCACTTTCGATAGTCATTTTCGTATTTCAGCTATGAAAGGTCCACTAATGTCATTTTCCTCATCCAAACCTTTCCCCAACCAAGGAACTCAACCACAGCCGTTCCTTTTATAATAAAAATCCCTTTATCATTCCCCGCCCATTGCAATCCTGAGAAATAATTGATCGACTCAAAGTGCATCGTCATAGAGTTTCTTTTATTCTTTATTCATCTCAAAAGTTGTTGTTGTTCTCCTTCTTTATTATTATTAATAATAGTCATATCATCGTTAATAATAACTGTAATAGTAATATTGGTAGTATTTGTATTGGTCGTAAACTTAATAGCAACAGAAATACTTATATCACTAGTATGTTGATTTTCTAAGCGTAGCTTAGATGTGGCAAAAGGCCGAAAGTATGGAGCATCCAGTGAGGATCGAACTCACCACCTAGTCGTAATTGTTCTTGCTGGCCATTACACGACGTCGATGTGCCCATTTATATCACTAGTGTGGTAAGCCACAGTATTAGTTGTTTGGGTAATGCTTTTATTATAACTATAGTATAAAGAATAGTAGTTTATATACAGATAATTATTTATTATTATTAGTAGTAATATTAGGTTGGTGCAAAAATAATGTCGGTTTTTGACGTATTTTTAACGTTAAAAACCGACATTATTTTTGCACCAACCTGTATTTATATTACTTCAAACGCTGTTTTTAGTGGAAACCCGTATTTAAAAAATAATGTTTGAAGAAAAATATGCCAGATAAAAAATAAATACATTAACGCTTTAGAAATTGCTTATTATTGTTATTATCAGTTTATATTTGTTACACTATGATGATTAGTGAGAGTAGTCAATTTAATATTTTAATTTTCTTATCAGTACTACTATTAGCACTTACCCCGGCACACCAGTAGAAACGAAACTAGTTTGCCAAATATTGCTCCACGGTGATGCACCCTTAATAATATTCGTAAAGTTTAGCGTAGTATAGCAGAAGGGTAAATGAGGGAAATAGCAGTAGTGGCACCGATCGGCCTTGCCTTGAAAAGCAGCATTCGAAAGCCTGAGTTTTTAACTGGGCTTCAACACCAACCACCAGCAACTGGAAGAGATATGTAAGCGTCTCAACTGCGAAGCAGATGCCTGCATGTCATTTAGCAAGCTTATCCCAGTCTGAAACAAGGCCACTATTTTAAAGCTAACTTTTGAAGATTGAACTTACTGAAACTGTAATGGTATATCCATCGCACTGCTTCAAGGTACCTCGGACGTGTTATTAATATTTGTCATGAGAATCTTCGAGAAAATATAATAGCAATGAATTTGACATCTATAAGAACTATTTCAGTCTTACTTTGCAAAAATTCTTCTTTCTTTGGTTTCTTTGTTCACAATTTTCTTTCTTACTCAAATATTTTTGGTTCTTTTTTTATCTACGTGTTTTTCTTTTCTTTCTTTATTCATTTATATCTCCTTTATTCACTCCCTTTCGTTTCCTCTTTAACCCATAACTTATTTCTTTATTTTCTTTCTCTCATTCCTTGTGTTTATTTTCAGCTCATTTCTTTTTAATATCTTTTCATATTTTGTCGTTTCTTTCTTTCTTTCTTTCTTTCTTTCTTTCTTTCTTTCTTTCTTTCTTTCTTTCTTTCTTTCTTTCTTTCCTTTTCATTTTATTCTTTATTTCGTTCCTCTTCCTTTCTATTTCTTCTTGGTTTTTTCCCCCGCTTCCTCTCTATTCATTTATATGCATTCCTTCTTTGTTCGTTCGTCTTTCTTTCTTTGTTTCCTTACCTCTTTAGTTATTTAAATTTATTTCCAATTTTCGTTTTCTTTCTCTCTCTCTCTCTCTCTATTCATTGTTATACTTTATTTCTTTCTTTCCTATTCTCTCTCTATTCGTCGATATGCTTTCTTTCTCTCTTTTCTACTTTCCTGCTATTCGTTGATATTTTCTTTCTTTCTTTCTTTCTTTCCCGCTATTCGTTGATATGCTTTCTTTCTTTCTTTCTTTCCCGCTATTCGTTGATATGCACTTTCTTTCTTTCTTTCTTTTTTTCTTTCTTTTTTTCTTTCTTTCTTTCTTTCTTTCTTTCTTTCTTTCTTTCTTTCTTTCTTTCTTTCTTTCTTTCTTTCTCGCTATTCGTTGATATGCTCTTTCTTTCTTTCTTTCTTTCTTTCTTTCTTTCCCGCTATTCGTTGATATGCTCTTTCTTTCTTTCTTTACCGTTTTCGTTGATATGCTCTTTCTTTCTTTCTTTGTTTCTTTCTTTCCCGCTATTCGTTGATATGCTCTTTCTTTCTTTCTTTCTTTCTTTCTTTCTTTCTTTCTTTCTTTCTTTCTTTCTTTCTTTCTTTCCCGCTATTCGTTGATATGCTCTTTCTTTCTTTCTTTCTTTCTTTCTTTCTTTCTTTCTTTCTTTCTTTCTTTCTTTCCCGCTATTCGTTGATATGCTCTTTGTTTCTTTCTTTCCCGCTATTCGTTGATATGCTCTTTCTTTCTTTCTTTCTTTCTTTCTTTCTTTCTTTCTTTCTTTCCCGCTATTCGTTGATATGCTCTTTCTTTCTTTCTTTCTTTCTTTCTTTCTTTATTTCTTTCTGTCTACAAGGGGTTATTGAAAAGTTATCAACTTTATCCATTTCCCAAAGTCTGACCAAAATATCAAACATCATTTTTTTAAAATTTTCAGTCGAGAAATTTTCCTCATCCCCACTTATTTTCTTTTTTCCTTTCACTTTTTTTTTTTTTTTGGCAGCGTCATTCACATCCCTATCTCTGTCTATACTGGTTGACCATTCCCAATGCATTGGATGGCTGACCAGCACTTGTGGCATGCTTATGAATAGTCAATACCACACCAAGAAAACCTTGTCTCAATAAAGATTTTCGTCTTTTATTCCGTTTTCTTTCTGCCTATGCTTGTTCTCCCCAGTTCCCCATGTGACTAAGTACCTTTGAATTATCTAGACCCACCCTCATCGCCTCTTTTCAGGAAACGTCCTCCCTATCAAAAACCTTTCTAAACTCGACAGTCGCGTTTTTGTATCTTTCTCTTTTCAAATTGTTGATGCCATTGTCTCTCATCTTTTTTTTTTTCTCGATGTTGATCGCATCTATTTTTCAGCTCCTGGAAGAATCTATTTATTGTCTATAATTTTCTGGTTCTTTTTCAACCATTTCTCTTTTTTATGTTTTCTTTCTCTTTCTTTCTTTCTTTCTTTCTTTCTTTCTTTCTTTCTTTCTTTCTTTCTCCCCCCCTCACCATTGATTTTTAGTTTTTGCCATTTAATCTAGCCTTTTTAAGCTTGTCATTTTTTTTATTTGATTTCCTCTGTACTCTTAAAAATATTTCCTTTCTTTTCCCGACTTTTCAAATATCTCGATGTCTGGATCAGTTATAACAAATTTAGCATAGGAAATAAGGAAATTGAAGATAGAATGGACTTGGAAAATGCTTCACCAAAGCGACACCAACGATGAGCAAGAAAGAATGGGAAAACAGTCAGCTGATCTTGCGCACCAAACTAAAAGTACTCCAGACATGTTCTGATCGGCTCTCTGTACTGCTCCAGTAAGTACCTGACTCCTCATGCTATCCTCTATCTTTATAAGAACCAGATCAGGTCGAAAATGGTATACTGTTGCTATATTTGCGATGAAGCTTCCCAGTCCACACTTTCCAGTCTTGATAGAGTTCAAAAGCGTTTCCGAGTCCTTATCGTAGAAGAATTATTTTCCACCCTCCAACAACTCTCTCACAGTCGAGTTGTTGCTTTCTCGCTGCTCTATCCCTACTTCCATCGAAAGTGCTCAGACGAACTACATTCTTTGGTTCCATCAGGTCTGACTTCCACGGCTAGGACCCGCCATGTCACTTAGTAGCAAACCACCCACATCCCTTCCGTATTTCATCGATGAGAAGTAATTTCCACTCAAACGGCTTCTTCCCGCGAACTACTGCACTATGGAACAGACTTCTAAGAAGATGTTTCCCCGATCACTAGAATCTTATCCTGTTCAAGTCTAGAGTTAACGGTTATCTTCTCTTTCTGTCCATACAAACAACCCCTTAAAGTAACCCTCTATCTCGGGTGCCCCCGGGCCTTGTACAGGGTGAAACTTATGGAAAAAGAAAGTACTCTGCTTTACGGCACGGAAACCTGGGCGACATGCGCTAAACAGGAAATCGCCTGGAAAACTTCCATCTCCACTGACCTAAGATGTATTGTCGGAATCCCATGGAGGGGAGACAAAGGTCGCAATTGGAACAAAACGACTCTTGTAAATGTATCTTCTACTCTGTCAACGTTGCCTTCGTTGGTTAGGTTATGTACATCGAATGAGTGACAGACATACACCAAGAGACATCATGTGTGAAGAGTCAGCCACGGGACACCATCCAACTGGCCGCTCTGCACTCCGTATCAAGGACATCAGCAAAGGAGAGAAACCTGAAGCTCACAGCATCGACTCTAGTAGCTTGGAACAGCAGGCAGATGATCGCAACTGCTGGCTCGATGCTGTTGAAAGAGGAGTCATGATGGGCGAGTATCAGCGAAACTAATTATTGGAGATCAGAAGACAACGCAGAAAGCGGAGAGAGAGAGAGAGAGCAATCTCAGATCTTGTCTTCAAATTTCAGCCTCGTCTGTCACACATGTAAAAGAGAGTGCCATTCGAAGCCACTCCAGACTGCTCAGAAAAAGGACTCGATTTTTACCTAAAAAAGACGTTACCATTATCTCCCGAGATAAAATGATGCCACACACACACACACACACATATCTATCTATCTATCTATCTATATATATATATATATATATATATATATATATATATATATATATATATATTTATATATATAGGGTGACCCATAAAAAACGGAAATTTTTGAAGTGCGTATTGCCAGACATGACAACATTGCGAGACAGTGACCTTGAGCAAGTAAACATTTCGCCATTTAGATTTCAAGATGAAATACACAGTATCCCAGCTGAGATGTTGCAGCAGTCAATAAGGAATCTCAACAGCAGATTTCAAGAATGCATTCGTATAGGTGGAGGCCATCTACAGGACGTAATTTTAAAAAAATGAAAATTCCATCATTGTTTCTTAAATGGCATGTTTTAAGATTTCAATTTCTATGAATAAAATATTTTTCTTCCATCACTCTTGGTTTTATTGGATAGTTAAAAAGTTCCCGTTTTTTTTGGGTCACCCTGTATATATATATATATATATATATATATATATATATATATATATATATATTAGGTTAGTGCAAAAATAATGTCGTTTTCTCACATAGTAACATGTGAGAAAACGACATTATTTTTGCACCAACCTAATATATATATATATATATATATATATATATATATATATATATATATTAGGTTGGTGCAAAAATAATGTCGTTTTCTCACATGTATATATATATATATATATATTAGGTTGGTGCAAAAATAATGTCGTTTTCTCACATGTTACTATATATATATAATATATATATATATATATATATATATATATATATATATTAGGTTAGTGCAAAAATAATGTCGTTTTCTCACATAGTAACATGTGAGAAAACGACATTATTTTTGCACCAACCTAATATATATATATATATATATATATATATATATATATATATTGACGAAGAAAAATTGAATCTCTTACACCCGTGACCATGAATTTTGTGAGAAGACAATCAAGTAATCAGGATTACGATTTTAATTTGTTTCTGTGTTAAATATGGACCTTTGTGAATCTTACGAATCAGGAAAATTAAATTCTCCAGATGTTAAAAGCGTTTTATGAGTTGTTATATATATATATATATGTATATATATATATAGTATCCCGCAGAAATACCTCCCACATAATGTTAAGAAATTAGGTTGAAAAAGACACCATTGCCACTAATATCTTACCATTATGGAGGAGGTATATCTGTTGCAGCCTATATATATATATATATATATATAAAGAAATATAGTCTTAAGGTGTGCTATATTTATGGAATAAAGTGCTCAATATCAGAGATAGAGCGTGTGTAAATATAAAAGTGAACATAGAAGTCAACACTTAGAGGCGACAGTCTGTTTCATGCTATATGCAATCGTCAAGCCACCTATGTTCACTTTTATATTTATATATATATATATATATATATATATATATATATATATATATATGTGTGTGTGTGTGTGTGTGTGTGTTTGCGCATATATTTATACGTATATATAGATGGGTAAATGGGGTCATTTTATTTTTAAATTTCGCGCATGCGCGTTATTTTCGATTTTGTCGAGTGCACAGTATAGTAGGGTCTGTTGGACATTGTGTGAAAAAGAACACCATGACACAATACATTTCACCATAAATTTAGAAATGTCATGTTGTTGTGATTGCATCCATTCTGGAAGATCCAATAGAATCATTTCAGAATGTTTGGGTGTCAATCTGAGGACAGTGCAGAGACTTCGGAAAGAGTTGGATGATATATCCAGTCAACAACATGGTGTTTGGAATGATAACTAGTGATGGCGACGTTATGCCACCATTCAC
>OZ010583.1:54456715-54496715 GCA_963932145.1 Acanthosepion lycidas
CGTGCGTGTGTTTGTGGCAGGTGGGGGAGATCTAATGGTTTAAGATTATTGACTGTTTATCAAGCAAAGTTAAACAGAACGTTACACACTCGCACTGAAACGCACTTCCTAACCAGTAACATTTACAAATGCAATAATCAATTACTTCCTCAGTATTAAAGAGACTGACGCTGTAAAAACAGTTCTCGTGAAATATTGACAAAATATTAAGTAAACGAATTTGAATCACGAACACTGATGTTGCAATAGAAAATACTTAACTAAGAGGGGTTGCATCATCTGGTTTAAAGTTCACGAGAAACCATCAAAAATATATGAAAAGAAGAGCATAAAACTTATTCGTCTATAAACTAATGAACTATCAGAAATCTAACAAAGTAGATACACATAGTTGCTACTGGTCTATAAAGAATAAACTCTCGGAATATAACCAAATAAATGCGCAGAGCCGTTCTTCTTCTATGCACCGTGTCACTTTAAGACGTTGGCAATCATGACTGTTCTTCATAGCTCTTGATAAACTTTGTGTTTTTGCTCTCTCCCAAACCTTCTTCCACCATCCATGTAATCAAACTCTCTCGGTAGCTTATGCGTTATTTTTCTCTGTCTCTTTTGCCTTCCATCTGGCTTGTGAGTATCAAATTTTCCAAGGCTTCTTTCCTTCTTATGTGACCTAGAAATTTCAACTCTCTTCCTGATGTTACGTATGTGACTTTTTTGTTTGCATTTTCTCTAAAACTTCGTCGTTGCTCACCTGTTCGGTCGATTAAAGACATCGGTAATCTACCCAAAAGAAGTGCATAGAACTGTTTATCTATGAAGAATAAATTACTGAAATATAACAAAAATACACAGAGCTGTTATTCGACTATATAAAAAAAATCTATAAATAGAAAGAAGGAAATGCATAGGTCTCTTAATTCGTTTATAAAGAATAAACCATCGGAAATACAAAGAAAGGCACAGAACTGTTTCTTGTTTGTAAAAAAAAAAAAAAAATAAACGATCATAAATAAAACAAAAGAAATGCTGTTATTCGTTTATAAAGAACTAGCAGCATGACCCGGTGTTGTCCGTGCTTGATTGAAAAATCGTACGACTCATACAGCAATCGCTATCACGTGACTTAAAATATTTTTGCCCTTCCTTGCCTTTAAAGGAGTGCCCTTTGCCGTGCTGATGTTGCTACATGCCTTACTTCTTGCCTATCTCACACTGCGAATTTTTTTAAAGCTCTATACTAAACATTAAATCTGTTACGAAAAAAGAACTAAACAAAATGAACACAAAACGATCAGCTTTAAAAAAAGGACTCGTAACTGGAAAAACCGAATGAAAAAAGAATGTTAATAACAAATACTTTTTCACACGCAACCCAGTTCTGCGGAATCAGAATCAACGTTGAGTTTAAGCAAGCGAATAAGCCAATTGGAGTAAAGTGCCATGCAGATCTAAATTTTTCCCACTTGTGACGAATGCAGCTATCGACTTTTTTTTGCATGCTAGGATGCTAGTTAACATTCGTGTCAGTCAGCTGTTGGCTCTCACGCTAGCCAATAGAATCTTCCTGCCTATTCGTGGCAGCCAGCTATAGGCTCTCACTCTGGCCAGTAGAAAATGGCCGCAAACTACATGAAAACTGCCGTAGAAGCATGAAAAAAATCGATTATTTCCACTATTGATGGGAGTTGGGAAATGCAAAGTCGGTCTTGGCCTTTCCCGCTAACTTGGAGCATGTGCATGTAAATTTTGGTGCAAATCCGTCGAAAATTGCGACCGTGCATTCGTTACACACACACACACACACACACACACACACACACACACACACACACACACACATCCTGCCTTTTATAGAGATAATCAATCGAAAATAATAAGTGAAAAATGTACAGGGCTCATATTGGTCTATTAACAACTAAAACCATCGGATATGCAACAAAAGAAATGTATAAGTCTGTTTCTTATCTAAAATGCCATTCGTTTCTAAAGAATCGTAACATGGTGTGCAAATGTCTCATAAAAGTAAATAAATGTATTATTTATTAATTTTTGCTTCTCTGAAACAATCCAGAGAGAATTGGAAATCCTGCCAGGATTTATTACTGGTGAACCCAATCTTAACAATTTAAGATATGCAGATGACAAAGTGTTGATAGCAGACAGAGAAACAAAACCGGAGGAACTCGCACACAAGGTAATAAATGAAAGCAAGAAGAAAGGACTAATCATAGCTTGTAAGAAGACAACCGTTATGGCTGTCGGCAAGAAGAACAGCCCAATTCAGCAAGTATGATACTTTATATATAGTTATGGACAGAATTATTCACACCCAACTGAATATTTGCATATTTTCTAAGGATTTACTGAATTTAACATAAATAGTTGATTCCGTATTTAGTTTTGAATAATTCGTGAAATTTTGAGAAATTTCGATCTATTATATTCATAGTTATAGATTTTTCTAAAAATTGGTGCACTCCAAAATTATTCGCGACGCTTAAGTGAAATTATGAAATAATATTGTTTTATATCGATTATAATATATTTTCCTTAATTTTGCATTTAATACAAACACCTTTTGAAAATTAAATAGTTTTGACCTGATTCTATAACATTCCAAAAGGTAAGAAAGAAGACAATAGGTTTTATAGAAACAGTTTTTTTCTCGCACTTCTCGCTGGTGGAACTCTCTTCCGGCTCCATGCTTTCCACCCAACTTTGATCTCAAAAAATTTAAATGTAATGTCAATTGTCATCTGATTTTTCTTCCACTGTTCTCGCTTGTTCATAATGTTTTTTGTTTTCTAATTATTTCACGCCCAGTAACTCCCTGTGACTTAGAGGCTTTACTATCTTTTTGGGGGTAAATTCATTACACACACACACTTATATATTTATATATAATTACAAATCTATTATTTTATTCTATTACATGTATTATTACATATTTCTTTCTTATGATAACTATTCTATTAAATTTATATTTTATTTCTTTTATTTAGTGATATTTTATTTAAATTTTATGCTATATGTATAAAATATTATAATATATATTATGATATAATTACATATATATTATTTATACTGTTACATTACTATATATTTATTCCTTATTATCCCTATTGTATTATATTTATATTACATTTTAGCGATTATATTTTATTTTGTATATATGTATAAAATATTATAACATATTTATGATTGTTATATAATTACATATGTAATATTTTATTCTGTTATACAGTGGGGGTAAATAAATATTCGTACACGATGAAATTTTTTAATTAACATAGTTATAACTAACGAAAAAAAAAATTAAAATCCATACAATATTTGTATATCACATCATAATGCTGCAATATGCAAAAAAACAATTAGAAAACTTTGTTATAAATGAAATTTTGTCTTATTTGTAAAATTTCGAGTTGAAAAAAAAGTATTCGTACAAAATGTCTTTAATATCAAAAGTCTGAAATTAACTTTATTTACATAATTCTTTGTAAGATTTTGCTAGATTCTTCCATTATCTTATCGGAACAATCTAGAACATTTCGCAATTCATTTCTTATTTAAGGTTACCTCCGCACACAAAACATATACAATAATTATCATCATGGAGAAAGGCAAGGGACTATCAAATTTCCAAAAAGAATTGATCATCAAACATTGGAAATATGACAAAAGTTATAGGAAAATAGTAGATATCCTGAATATACCATTTATTACTATTAGTTCGGTTATTGCTAAATATAAAAAAGGTGAAAACTGTTGAGAACAAATCAAAATCTGGTGTACCATGCAAGATTTCCCCCACAATGAAAAGAATTCAGCACAAAATTCAAGAAAATCCTATGACTTTTGGAGAGAAATACAAGAATTAAAATCATCAGCTATTATTGTTACGAAGCAAACAATAAGCAATGAACTTCATAGATGTCAACGCGTTCTTCAAGAAAAACTCCGCTACTATTGAAGAAACATAGAAATGCCTGTTAAAATTTGTTCGTGAGGATAAGAATAAACTCAAATCATTTTAGGAAAGCGTTTTATATAGACAGATAAAGCAAAAATTGAACTATCTGGGCGTAATTCAAGGACACATGTTTGGAGAAAAGACGACACAACCTTTGCACCGAACAGCACAATCACAACGGTGAAATTTGGTGGTGGCAAATTTATGGTTTGGGGATGTTTTTCTGCTAATGTTACGGGTAATTTAGAGATAATTGATGATAGAATGAATTCAAAAATATACCAAGATGTTTTGGACTGTAATTTGTTTGAGCGAGTAGTAAAGCTTGGACTCCCAAATGAATGCGTTTCCCAGCGCCATAACACAGCTTCCATGTAACTTTTCAATAAATCTTTTCATCTTTGCTCGTAAGTGAATATAACGAACCCACCTGAAATTGGAACTCGTTTCTCCGAATAACAGTTCCATCACACCAGCGGCATATGCAATTCCTGATATTCCAAAGCAATTACTCATCTTGTTACTGACCAAGCTCGACGTTGCTTAACTTCGGTGATCGCACAGGAAATGGTGTTAAACCCTGAAAGTTTGGTGCATAGTATGAACGTAGGCGATCATGACTCTCCATAAATTCCTTTTCTTGTCAATACTGGAAAGAGCAGTAGCAGCTACTGTTTCAAAGTCATTTGGCGGTAAAACGTATTAAAACAAAGCAATAATGAAGAATATAATAATCTCATCTTTACATATTTGTCCAGAAAAGGAAAACTCCTTTTAAATCAAATTAGCATTTCTTGTATTGGCTATGTAAACCTATTCTTATAATGCTTGGTCACCATTTTCAGTTATGCCTGTATAGTTAAAAAAAAGAAAAAGCGCCCAACAATTATCTTATTTTGCATCTATGAAAATGAGAATATATGTCCAGAAAAAAAATCATAATAATCTCACTAATACCCACTCCCAAAATCCAAACAAAACAACCGCCTGAAAAAAACATTGAGAACACTATATATATATATATATATATATATATATATATATATATATATATATATATATATATATATATATATTAATGAAAATGTACTTTTAAAAAAATGTCACAGGGTAAATGAATTGCGATAACCAACAGGAAAGTCGAACAAACCGAATCTGAAAATTACGCGCCCAAATTGATGACACAGATGTGAGAAACAGATGGATAATAAAGATGACCAAAGACATTATTTTTCTCTCTCACTCCTTTTTCCTTTGCCAGCTACAACCCCATCTAGACTGTTGACGAATTTACTAACCAACCCGCTTACCTACCTGCCATCCTACCAATCGACAAACCAGTTCACTGCTTGGCCAAAGTCAAGTTGTCATGGAGATGGTCATCTCTAATGAGTGGACCGTCACTAGAAAATGCTAGCCAAAGGGACACAGGATGCAAAAGGCACCGAGTAAAGCATATAAAACAAAAATTGTGAAAAGCAGCTGGTTGGGAGGCTAGAAATGGCGTGTGACAGGAAAAAGAAGAAGAGGACAAAAACGATGGCGGGAATTCTGGGAGACGACATTTTATTGATCCGTCCTGGCGCTAAATAGAAACTGGTCATGAATACTGATTGGACAATATGAAAGTGACCACCAGAAAGGAATAATAAATAATACAAATTAGGATGTTCTAGTTATGGAGACATTTTTATGAAGAAAGCTGACAAGGGAGAAAACCATTACCTCCTGTTGCCGTTTATCCTTGAAAATTGGTCTCCTAAAGAAAAGATAGCTATAAGCATATGCTATATATATATATATATATATATATATATATATATATATATATGCGTGTGTGTGTGTATACACGGGATGTACTGAAAAGTTCACAACCTCACTGATTTCACAAAATCTGGCGAAATAGCCAAAGATAATTTTTTTAATTCATTTTTGTTAGACTGTGAAATTTTCAGCATCATTCGTGTCTGCATATATATATATATATATATATATATATATATATATATATATATATATATGAGATTAATTAATAACATTGATTTTATATTCAGCACCCAGAGTTTCGTAGACAAAACTTTTGTAATTGTTCTGTCCACTCGTCAGTAGGTACCAGAAATTGACCGCCGATTTTCTCATTTTCGTCATTTTTATATTGAGTCAAAATAATTTATGCGCTTTTTATTGGTGTTAGGTTGATTTTTTTGTGTGTGCGTGTGAGAGAGAGGGAGAGAGAGTGTGTGCGTATACATATATATATATATATATATATATATATATATATATATATATATATATATAATTATTTATTTAAAAATATGATTCCAACTCGCGAGTTGGAATCATATTTTTAAATAAATAATTATATTTATGCTCTACTTTCGTATCGAGCACTATTTTTTAAAAATAATAACAAAAATACTAAGGAACTTTGGATTATTTACCAAACCAGTTTCTTTCCTATTTTCTACAATATTTTCATATATATATATATATATATATATATATATATATATATATATATATATATATAGAGAGAGAGAGAGAGAGAGAGAGAGAGAGAGAGAGAGAGAGAAAACAGGGACAGAGAATCTACAGATTAAATGGATGGAATATATAATATATATTTATATAAAGTAGCCATCAATTTTCATTAACAAAAAGGGAAAAAAAGCAGAGTAAAATAAAATCTTGCTGTGGACTTTAGTTTTCTCCGCCGTTGTTTCTCTTTCTTTCTTATTTTTTATTAAAGGCTCCCGTGTGGTATTTATTCTTTGTACTAGGCCTACTGAGGAGGCATCTCAGCCTAGCATATACGATGATTCTCCATTATTCTTTACTTAGTATTTTGACTTCATTCTACAGATGAGAGCAGTGATTCTCAACCGCGCGGTCATCTTAAGAGTGCAATGAAATGTTGTCACGGTATATATATATATATATATATATATATATATATATATATATATATATATATATACTTCCTTAAAAACTTTTGCTAACTGTGCAGGGATATTTTCATTTTCTCCGAGGTGTGCCGTTGCTTAAAAAGTTTGAGTAACACTGGGTTAAAGAGCGAACTGCCACAGCGAGGCTACAGCAGTAGAGATGGAGAATCGAGGACGCGGGAAGACAAGCATAATGACAGAAGAAACAAACATTGTTTTCTCTATAAATGCTGCATAATAAACCCAAAATATAGTGATGAGAGCGGATGAGAAAGTGTATGGCTACATAACTAGTTTTAGTTTATTTTCATTCGAACCAATGTCCTTCTTAGAAGATATCCCTAGGCATGGACAGCGAGATAAGAATGACCTTCCAAATTTCACAGGAATATTTCAACAGCGACAAGAGTAAGAAAAGAGAAACCAAGGCGATGGAGATCAAACGTAGTAGAAGTTGTAGCAGCAGACAGCAGGGGCTGCTAAGAAGAAATTTCTAGGTTGTGATTTCTAGGTTCAGGATTTTCTCAATAGATTAAACGTTGGTTCGTGCGTTTTCTGTCATAGTATTAGGCTGCTCGTTTACGGTTTAATCTAAAACCTTTATTTTTTAATTAATGTGTTTAAACAGTTAAACTATGGTCACTGAACGTCTTTACATTTCTACCATCGAGTTACAAGGGTATTCATGCGTTTGCAATAAAACTGGGACACTTCGAAATGGGTGAATGCAGTTTCTGCATCTTCTTTGCATCAGGGTGTTCTTTTGTCTAAAAAAAATTGTCAAGAGTCTCGAAAAGTTGGCGGGAGATCAGAAAAATATGGTGGATGTGACAAAGTCTCGTATCCTAAATAGGTTGAGTTTCTGCAGCCATCCTGGAAATATGTTACCAAGCATTGTCATGAAGCAGAATTGGACCTCGGCGATCAACCAGTGCAGATCGTATTTTGTTTAAATGAATGAGCATTTCATCCAGTTGCTTGCGGTAAACTTTGGCATTGAGATTCTGGTTAGATTACAGAAAGACAGTCACCATAATCTTCTGTTGGTGCAATTTTGGTCTGTGAAAATGTTTGGGTCCTTTGTCATGATCAAGTCATTGAGTTGAACGGCTTCGATTGTCATAAAGAACACATTTCTCACCACATGTCATTATTTGAATTTCACAGTTGCAGTATCAAACAAACTTCAAAATGCTGAACGCTTTGACTCTCGTTGAGCTCGTGGGGAGCCCATTTAATGAGTTTCTTTACTATGTCCATCTTCTTGAGATGGTGTGATATTGTTGAAATGCTGACACCCATTATCTAAGTGATATATAAGATTATCGAAGAGATCTTTGAAGTAGATTTTGTTTGACTAGTGTATTCAGATGCTGACTGTCAATTGCAGATGGACATCCTCTACTACTTTGATCTTCAAGACTTGTATCCTCACTGTGGAACTTCAGAAACCTACACCGTACTTTTCGATCATGTGGTTCATTCCCCTCTAGCTCTGTTAATGCAGTATTTCGAGAATTATTATGACCAAGCGTGAAAAACAAAAGTAAATATATCTCTTCTTTTTCCATATTCAAGATGAGGGCTATAGAATATTCTCAGTTAAATTCTGAAGGAGATTGATATAAAATTAGCGAAGAAGACACATTAACCCTAAATCACTAATCATGGGTATATAGTACCCAGCGCAATTTTTCCTATTTTTAATTACAATTTTCAGTACCTGATTTTCTTACCTAAATAATGTTTTTCAGTTTCTATTATTGTTAACTCTAGGTACAAAGTTTAAGTACCTGCATGTAAAATATTTCAAATAAAGATTTATATTTAATATTTTTTTTTTGATATTTCAAAATCGGATATGATATACCCATTGTTAGTAGTGTTGTAACTTTAATTGAGGTTTAGTGTTCTAGGGTTAATCATTAGCCATGGGTAATAATTTTTGCGCGACTATTAGGTCGGTGCAAAATTATGTCGTTTTCCGACATAGTAACATATGTGAGAAAACGACATTATTTTTGCACCAACCTAATATTCTAACAGATTAGAACACTAAATGTTTATTCTTCTGAGTTCAATCCCTGGGATGTATAGTACAGAGTCAGCGTCAGAGGAGACAAGGTGAAAATGACTGACAAGTACCAGGAAGTACTGGACTAAGTATCCCCACTCTAGACAAGGACAGCTGAACGAGAACAATCTACCCCCGTAGATTGATTAAAGTGTTCAAATGATCGACTGACACCTGAACGTTACACGAAAAGCCGAAGAAGGGGGAGAGACTGCAATGGCCGAAAAGTCGTTAAAACAAAAATAAGTATGAGGATATTGATACGAATTTAAAATAGCGTAGAACGGTGTTTTTGATAATATTCGGGTTTGGATATTAATTCTTTCGTTTTCCCCCAACAAAAACAATAAATTCATGATCTTTCGTAAATATAGCATACAGTATACATACATATCTCTCAAACTATACGTGTAGGCAACTGTCAGTCTAAAAGACCATGGAAGGTCTACTAGAGTGGCTAGCTAAAACCTATTATAGACGCTTGCTCAGGTATATTTGATGTTTGTTTAACGCCAACAGAAATAACTAGGAGTTTATACTGCTACTATGCTGAGCAGATTTTAGCACATAATCTGGTGAGATCAGTAGTTTTGAATAAAGCCATTATACTCAAACTCTTGGTCATGCTGTCATCGACGGCTTCCAAACAGTTTCGTCTACCGAAATTTACTAACAAAGCTTAGGTTAACTCCGGCTTTTCGGGCACTAAACAATCTAAACTATATTAAAACCTAAATATATAGTTAACGTGCATTAAGTAATGTTGGTTGCATAATTAACTCTCCCTACCTGAATACATGCCCTTGAACCGCATCTACTCTTGGCTTAACTCTACACTTCTAACATCTATACTCGAAAATTTATTTACTGTTTTTTTTTTGTTTTTTTTTTTAATTTAATCCTTTTGTTCTAAATTTTTAAATTTCGCCAGGTTCCCACTTCTCCCCCGTCTCTTGAACAGGAGTAGAGGTTTATCCATTTTTTTTCTTTTTGGCTGCTAGGTATTGGATTTCTGTTTCTTCTCCTTCACTCCCAGTATCCCTTTGTGTCTTATTGTCGTGTCTTAGTGGCATTATTGCCTTACTTGGGAGGGGGAATGATTAGATAAGAAATACCTAACTGTGCTGAACATTGGGGTAGTTTCCCTAGGCTGATACTATTAAGACGTCCTCACTTTGATAAATGAACCCCGGTATGATTCGAACTGCAGTATTACGATCGAAATGCTAACGTTCTAATCGCACGGCAAAACGCCTATTATGTGATAATTACTTTTAATTGTAATATCCGTAAGTATCATTTCTACCTCAAGTTAGTTTGTACAATTTATTTACTGTATTTCTTTTTATTTTGTTTAATAAAAAAAAAAACTACAAGGAATGAGAAGAATATTTTAAATTAATTTAGGGAATATGAGTCCCGATAAAATCCTTTGTATTTCAAATTTGTTTTTACTCCAGTATCTATAAACTTTCCAAAGCTTTCCAGTTCGACACCTGATTGATACGACAAATGTAAGCATTTTTACTTATAGGCTACTTTATCTAATCTGTTCTTTTCCTTGCTTTTTGTTTCTTTCATCAATGCAACGATATCCTTTCTTCTCACCTCACCTGACGTTTTTCTTTTAGTTTCTCTTTCCACTTTTCTTTTTATTCCACTAATCTAATCCTTTACCTTTCCTTTTTTTTTTTTTTTTTTTTTTTGAGTCAGTCTCCTTTTCCCATATTCGTTGACCTTCTTTACGCACCTTTATTCCCAGAAAAATTTATCGCCTTCTTTCCTAAAGATTCTTAACCATAAACATTTCATTCTTTCATTACCATGAAAATTCCCACACGAACGCAGAACCGCTTCTTACCATTTCTTTTTATATCTTTTCTGGTACCTTCCATTTTCAACTTATTCACGTTTACTAAGCTGAGTATAGATATATTGAACGACATTCTCGCATTCATACAATGTGGCTCATGGCCATTAAATTATGGGACCCGACGCAGAAATATGCCTGGACAACGGGAACAAATCGAAGTGTGTAAGAATAAGGCGAAATAGATGGAATTAGTAAAATAGAGAAGGGCGATTGCGTTACGCCAACATTTCAAAATTAGTAGAGCGTGTTATCTTAAAAATCATCGTTAAAAACCTCATCTTTTTACCTCGAGTTGAACACCGACCAATGGATAATACACTACTATTTCATAAGACTTTAAAATTTGCTAAACTCAACCTAGACTGGTATAAAGAAAAATAGGGCGATGAGACATCGACAAGATTATCTTACGCCAAAGAGGGAAAAGTCTGCTTGCTTGCCTTGAAAATCATTTTTTGGAATTATGACTAACCTGATTTGAACACCGGATCAGCAGCACCACTGATAAATACGTAATTAAAATGAAGAGTCAAAAAGTTCTTTTATTTTGCGTGGCACTTTAGCACGTGTGCGATCATGGCTCTCCACAACTTCCTATCCCTTGTATCCCTTAATAACGTTTGTTTTTTTTGCGATTCCTCCCACCCATCATTCATCTAGCTCATCAGGTAGGTGTCCCACTGCTTTCTTTGTCCCTTCTACCTATGCCCCGTGAGTACCAAATTCTTGACGTCCTCTTTTCTCATTATGTGGGCCTGAAATTTCAGCTGTTTCTTTTTGATATTGAGTATAAGTTTCCTTTTTATTTCCATTTTCTTTAAAACTCTTTGGTTGCTTACGCGTACTGTCTATGATATTATCAGTATCCTTCTGTAGAATCATATTTTTTCTTCACTGACATATAAGAGAACTAATACTATATAGCAGATCAACACACTTTTTCTTTCTAACGAAATTTTCTTGTTTCTTGATACTTTGCTTAGTCTTCAGAAGTCATTTTATTACATAACAGGTCTTTTTTTGTTTCTAACGAAATTTTCTTGCTTCTTAATACTTTGCTTATCCTTTGGAAGGCATCTTATTATATAACAAATCAGTACTCTTTTCTTTGTTTCTAACGAAGTTTTCCTGTTTCGTCATACTTTACTTAGTTTTTGGAAGGCTTCTTTCGCTACCCCAATGCGTGTTTGGATTTCGGTGTCGCATTTTCTATTCTCTGTTAAAACACATCTCAGATATTTTCAGTTTCTGTGCTTGTTTGACGTCTCCGATTTGAGGCTCGTAACTTAAGCTTTTTCTCTTGTTGACAAACATGCATTCTATAAAAAAAGTTTGAGACAACTAATAATAGGTACCTCCTTCTTTAGCTGGAACAGCAGGAGCTATGCGACGTCACATATAGTTTATGAGTGACTAGGGACGTTTGTAGGAATATTGACTCTAGAGCTGTCGTTATTTCTGGGAAAGGTTTTAACAGAGGATAGAAAGTGTGACACTGAGATCTGTAGGCGCATTGGGTTAGCAAAAGATACGTTCCAAAAGCTAAGCAAAGTATTAAGAAAAGGAAAATTTTGTTAGATACAAAGAAAAGAGTACAGAACTGTCACGTAATGTAAATTCTCCTATATGGCGGTGAATACTGGATAATCCTCTCATAAATGAAGAAAAAACTTGAAGCAACAGAAATGTAGTTCTACAGAAGGATACTGAGAATACCATGGACTGAACATGCGAGTAATGACGAAGTTTTAGAGAAAATAAAAACAAAAAGGACACTTGTATTAACACCAGAAAGAGACAGTGGAGGTTTATAAGTCACATAATGCGGAAAGAGGGCTTGAAAAATTTGATACTCACGGGACAAATTGAACGCAAGAGGGACAGAGGAAAACAACGCATAACCTACATAGCGAGTTTGAGTGAATGGACAGTAGAACAGGATTTAGGAGAGATAACAAAAATATAAAATTTATTAAGAGCTACAAAGGAAAGGAAATTGTGGAGAGCCATTGTCGCGACAATCCCGAAGGGACATTGCACGTAGAAGAAGATTTGTCAGCTGTAGTTGCTGAATATTTGGTGAAGTTATATGCATACTCAATGAGAGTTAAATCTTGTGAGCGATGTCTTGGTGGTCAGAGGTGAAATTTCATGGAACCAGTTTCAGGCTACCTGCTCTTGATGATGGGTACGTTATTTAATATATATATATATCACCACAGGAGAAACATGCTGAATGTGAAACGTTGCAAATTCTGTATAACGAGATTTGCATTTGTCATATCCATGAAGACAAAATCCAGATTCGCTAGTGTGTTTTGCGAACCCTGATAAAACACAGTCCACACCTTTACCGTAGTCATGCAGAATATTCAGCTGACAGATTGCATCCATAGTCTTTTCTAGCCTCCTCCAAACGCGAACTCGACCGTCTACAGCAAAATGATAGAAACTTGACCCATCAGACCAGGCTCCAGTTTTTCATGATACATTGGCTATGTTTCTTGTCACAGCTGAGACAATAACCGATGTTGTGGAGTCAATAATGGTACACTTGTCAGCCAACAACTGAGAAACCCCATAGATTACAATTTACATTGTAGAGTAATATTATATTTGGAACACTCGCATAGACGTGGAAAGTGGGATTTTATCTCGATCGTGTTTAATGGCCGGCGGATATAGTCTTTGAAGTCCAATCTTCTAAGTGGCATCTACATAACCGAAAAGAAACGAAAGAATAAATACATAAATACAAGAAAGCTGTTGGTGTCAAGTGATAACAAAGCCGGACATATAGAATTTCCGGTTGCTGTCACAGTTGGGATCTAAGAAATCAGTTTTGATCCTATATTGCGTAGTTCTGATGTTGGCAGCTCGTGTTGCCGTATGCTGAATTGATAGGAAGGAAAGCTGAACTGTATATCTGACATGCCAGAAATTGTCGCAAGTACCACCTACCAGAACAAGCAGGCGAAGCCCTGAATAAAAACACCTATTTTTATAATTTTGGAAACAGGGTCCAAATTCTTATTTCTCACTGTGGCTTTCGTTTTCTCTTTCGTCTCCTTCTGAATATGCAGCAGCTCCTTGCCAGTTTTTGGTGCACAGCAACAAGAATGAGACTGTAAATACACATGGGGTCGTCGGTGGCCGGTCGGTGAAATGTTGGATGAGGGCCCTGTTGTATGTTTTCCAATACAGTGAGTTGACTGGTGGCATGAGTAGCATAACCGATAAATTAGGATGGAATTTGATAATCTTCCCTCTTGTTGGTGGTTTCCGACCGTACTCACGTCGCCTCTTGGGATTTTAATTTTTTTGCCACTTACATTCACATATATCCAAAATTCTTATATATATATATATATATATATATATATATATATATATATATATATATATATATATATCCTTGTATTGGTGCCTGAAAAACGGAGTGCACATCTTTTTGGCGGCAACAATCATTACGAGGTGAAACGGTGTTAAACCCTGTATGAGTCACATCGCTGTCACAGCTACACTGCCTCTTTACTCATTACATCATACGTCATCTGGACGAGTTTATTTCAAAAAGTGGAGGAGTACGAAAAAATCTAATTCTTTACCAATTCACTTAATCTCAGTAACAATGCAGACTAAAATGTTCTAAGTCAAATTTACTATGACTTAACAATAAATAGTGTGTATGCAAGAAAAAAACAAACAAACTTCCATGCAGAGGAGGACTGTCTGCCTTGAAAAATCAACATAGAAGAAATTTGTATTAGCTATCAGACATGCTTTCCATGTTCTCATTTTTATATTCTATTTTTGTTTCGTATAAGTTTTTTTTTTCGTTTTAATTTTTTTCTTTCACGGCTTCTTTCTTTCTTGTCTATTTTTTCACTACCTGTCAGTGAGAATTAAAGACACCCGATTGGTAATATTTTACATTGCCTAAGCATAAAATACAATCATATGCTTGTAAAAGCTATGCAACCTAACAATATTCTTGAGTGTCCATCACAGTTTTTCCGGCATATTTGGTTCTACAAAACGTACTAGATTATCCGTTTACTGGACCAACCGAAGTTACGTATAACAATTTAATAATACACCTTTGACCCACGAATTATGCATATCTCATCTCAACAGCATCATCTATTGTTAGAAATTTATATTAAACTGTTAAATGTAAATGATGTCCTAATTAAATCACTGAATTGTTCTGGCAGTCGCTTGAAATTCAAACTCTTTCTTGAAATTCTGTCCGGATTAACAGATCATCAGTGGTGAACCATAATTTTTAATATCCTTACATCGTTTTTCACCTTTCTACTACCTATCTTTCCTTACCTTATTTCATCTTCTTCTTATGTGCCGTTTCCCCCAGGACGTAGACTCTCCACAATTTCCTATTCCTTGTAGCCCTTAATACATTTTATCTTTCTTTTATTTCTTCTAAACCCTGTTCCGCCATTTATTCATTCAAACCCATTCAGTATATTGTGCGTTATTTACCTTCAATCTGTGAGTTTCAGATTTTTAAAGTCCTCTTTCCTCATTGTGCCCGAGAAACCTCAAATCCCTTTCCTTTTCAACCATTGATTTTCCTCGCTTTATTTTCTTTAAACAAATATAGAAAAAATATCTGTTCATTATTCCAAACTACCCTCCAAATTTACCTTTTATTTCAATAGGAGATTTATCTTTGCTGAATCCTTTATAAAACTCATTTTGAATTTATACATATTGTTCAGCCGAATCCTAGGTCATTGTGTGTGAGGCGGAAAAGGCTATGTTTAAAGAGAATTATTTAATCCTTTTTAGCACGATAATCACTAAGAAATAAGACGATAACCACGAGAGAAGAAGGTGGCTTATTTGACATCGATGATGTAATCAGATAGAAGCAATATTTCGTTGCCTTATAGATAATTCCAGGCTGCATGTGAGGTTTGATAGGTGAGTGCCACAGAGAGAGAATAGTGTGGTAAGGGGTTTTAAGAAAGGTTGTTGAGGTCAGGTTTTGGGGTGAGTAAGCCGAGACAAATGGCATGGACAAATTGTTGGGTAGATGTTGCATCATGGGTAGATGCATTTGTCATGCAGTGTTGTTCGATGGTATTGCTTTCTTCAAGGAGAATCGGAAAGGGTTGACTACTGACTGGTTGTTAACAAAGAGAAATGAACAGCAGTAGTATTACTAATAAAATCATTAGAAAAATAGATAAACGTAACATTAGAAAGCATCAAGATAAGTTTCGACGTTACCAAAAAATGACGAGTTTGTAGTGCCACGCCTACATTTTCTCCAATTCTAATTGGTCAATAAATACATACTTAAAAATAACAGGACAATTTATCTATCGCATTCCACCATAGTAAATTTGTTCCTACACTTTGTTCAAAACAAGCTTTTCTACAAAATCACTGATTGGTCCATTTTCCGTCCAATCGGATATTTTTCATGTATATTCAAGAATGTACTATAGCGTCTCTTTTTTGGAGCCACTCCAGATAGTATAAATATTGGATGCAAAAAACCAGTAGTAGTAATTTCAGAACCACAGTCGAGGTACCCAGAGACAATAGTTCTCATTTACTCGCTCGTGTATTTCATCCTACTCACTCCGCACGTACATACACACTACAGAACTTTATGTGACACACCACCAGTTCTCAGTGGACACACCAAGTTAAATCAACTTTGTAAGTTGCAACTACTGAACAATTTTCTGAAAGAAAAATTCTATTTTCAACATTGAACTCTGAACATTTACTCAGACAAATCTTCTTTAAAACATTTCCTTACAGTCAAGGGGAAGCTACATTTTTCTCCCTTTTTCACTCATATTGCAACTACTTTGTATTATTGTTGAATTTAATATACATATTTCTTCGTTAAACAAAATTGGTTCTCATTGTTCTTTTTCCTTGATGTTTTAAGTATTATGTATGAATGTTGATTACCTTTTCAACGCGCAGCCGCATTATCTATTTGACCCATTCAACATTGGTGACTACAACACTCGAGAAGCAGTACATTCGATAATTGATCAACCTGACGTACTAATCAACACTTTACAAGTTAAGTCTTGAAATGAAAAGAAGAGCGTATGAAAGAACGGGAAAGGCATAAAAGTAAGAACTGGAAGAGAAATAAACAAAGAAGGAAGTGGAAGAGTAAAACGAAAAAAGTATTGTAAGAGAAGAAAAGAAAGAACTGCAAGTGGGGGACAAGCAAAGAAAGAACTGCAAGTGGGGGACAAGGAAGAAAGAACTGCAAGTGGGGGACAAGGAAGAAAGAACTGCAAGTGGGGGAAAGCAAAGAAAGAACTGCAAGTGGGGGACAAGCAAAGAAAGAACTGCAAGTGGGGGACAAGCAAAGAAAGAACTGCAAGTGGGGGACAAGGAAGAAAGAACTGCAAGTGGGGGACAAGCAAAGAAAGAACTGCAAGTGGGGGACAAGCAAAGAAAGAACTGCAAGTGGGGGACAAGGAAGAAAGAACTGCAAGTGGGGGACAAGCAAAGAAAGAACTGCAAGTGGGGGACAAGCAAAGAAAGAACTGCAAGTGGGGGACAAGCAAAGAAAGAACTGCAAGTGGGGGACAAGGAAGAAAGAACTGCAAGTGGGGGACAAGCAAAGAAAGAACTGCAAGTGGGGAACAAGCAAAGAAAGAACTGCAAGTGGGGAACAAGCAAAGAAAGAACTGCAAGTGGGGGACAAACAAAGAAAGAACTGCAAGTGGGGAACAAGCAAAGAAAGAACTGCAAGTGGGGGACAAGCAAAGAAAGAACTGCAAGTGGGGGACAAGCAAAGAAAGAACTGCAAGTGGGGGACAATGAAGAAAGAACTGCAAGTGGGGGACAAGCAAAGAAAGAACTGCAAGTGGGGGACAAGGAAGAAAGAACTGCAAGTGGGGGACAAGCAAAGAAAGAACTGCAAGTGGGGGACAAGGAAGAAAGAACTGCAAGTGGGGGACAAGCAAAGAAAGAACTGCAAGTGGGGAACAAGCAAAGAGAGAACTGCAAGTGGGGGACAAGCAAAGAAAGAACTGCAAGTGGGGGACAAGCAAAGAAAGAACTGCAAGTGGGGGACAAGGAAGAAAGAACTGCAAGTGGGGGACAAGCAAAGAAAGAACTGCAAGTGGGGGAACAAGCAAAGAAAGAACTGCAAGTGGGGGACAAGGAAGAAAGAACTGCAAGTGGGGGACACGCAAAGAAAGAACTGCAAGTGGGGAACAAGCAAAGAAAGAACTGCAAGTGGGGGACAAGCAAAGAAAGAACTGCAAGTGGGGAACAAGCAAAGAAAGAACTGCAAGTGGGGGACAAGGAAGAAAGAACTGCAAGTGGGGGACAAGGAAGAAAGAACTGCAAGTGGGGGACAAGGAAGAAAGAACTGCAAGTGGGGGACAAGCAAAGAAAGAACTGCAAGTGGGGGACAAGCAAAGAAAGAACTGCAAGTGGGGGAAAGCAAAGAAAGAACTGCAAGTGGGGGACAAGGAAGAAAGACCTGCAAGTGGGAGGAAAAGCAAAGAAAGAACTGCAAGTGTAGGGGGGAAGCAACGAAAGAACTGCAAGTGGGGGACAAGGAAGAAAGAACTGCAAGTGTGGGGGGAGCAACGAAAGAACTGCAAGTGGGGAACAAGGAAGAAAAGAAAGAACTGCAAGTGGGGTACAAGCAAATAAAGAACTGCAAGTTTGGGGAAGAGCAAAGAAAGAATGAATTGGAAGTAGGTAAACTGAAAGAAAGAAAGTACTGAAAGTGAAAGATAATCGAACGAAAAAAAAATGAAAGCTACACTGGATTAAGGAAAATATAAAATTAATAAAAAAAAAAGAAGAATCTGAGGAGAAGATAAAAAAAATCATTCACTTTGAAAAAAAAAATCATTTCCTTGACTAAAGTACAAATGGAAAGAAAACAAATGGATTTAGAAGGAATACATTTTTCAAAAGGAAAAGCAGTAAAAGACTCAAACATTAATGAATAAAGAATGAAGTAAAAAGGAATTTTCAAAAAAAGGAACAACTGATTGGAAACACCGGAAAGCGTTAATTCGGAGAAGAGAAAAAATCTGTTGAAAAAGAAAGAATAACAGGTTTCAAGAAAAAATCACTAATAAGAACATGAATAGAATATCACTCGAAGAAAGTAACGGAGCTGAGAAAGAAGGAATGATGGGATATTCAGAAATGCTACATTGAGCTGCTTCTTTTATGTGCCAAAGTCCATTCAGGTCATGGGCGATTGTGCTTCCTTTCCTTTGTAGATCTCAGCAATGTTTATATTTTTACTATCGCTCTCACTACCTGCCCTACGAGCCACTTAAAAATTTATTTAATCAACATCATCATCAACTACTACTACTACTACAACAACTATTATTATTACTACTAATACTGTTGTTTTTTCCTTTATGTTGTATGCGCATTTCCTTCCAAGTTCCAACCAGATTCCTATGCTCAGAATGTGGATACATGACATTTTCCACTGATCATTTTCGTAAAAAAAACAAAAAAAAAAACCCCTAAGATCACACACTTTTTACATAAATTGTATTTCTTTAAGGCATGGGCTACCAGAAATACCTTCAATGAATATATTGGAACTTTTTTCAAGTCAATCCAAGGTCTCCAACTACAATTGGAATTATTGATGTTGTCATGTACCATACATTTGAGATTTCCATTTCAATATCCTTGTATTTTGATAGTTTTGAAGATCATCAAAGATACATTACAATCTGCAGGAACTGCCATGTTAATAAGATACAAATTCTGTTTTCGTGGTCTTTTTATTATTATTATTATTATTATTATTATTATTATTATTATTATTATTATTATTATTATTATTATTATACTACAAAAAGGCGTATCAGAAACTATATGAGTAAATTTCCTGGACCCATTAGCATCTCAAAGCTACAAGATTACTTTGTACGGAAGTGAACATATCACCCACAAAAGCCTCTCCATTTCAACGAAATGTCTCAACTGTTCATAGATAACTCTCCAACAACACCCTTTTTACTCATATACCCTGGCGGGGTTTTAGTAATTAGGCACTTACAATGAATGTCTGGCACAATGATACCACATATTATTATTATTATTATTATTATTATTATTATTATTATTATTATTATTATTATTATTATTATTATAGCAGTAGCAGTATTAGTAGTAAATAAGGAAGGAAGGAAAGGAAGAAAACATCTCTGCGAAGATTTTTGAGAAACCAAGCAATCACGAAGACTTGGAGATGAAAATAAAATTTAAAAAAAATGAATAACTTAATAGCTAGATCTGTTGTGGTTGGAGCTTTGGGTAAGATAAAGAAAGAAACTCAAAACCAAATCAACAAAATCCCTGGTGCATCATCTCCCCGGGAAATCCTACTCCAAAAATAAAAGATAAATAATTCTAACAACCACAGCCTACGTCTGGCGAAGATCTTTGTCCATTTAAGTTTGTTTGTTTTTTTAAGAGCAGTCTTTTGTTTAATTAAGCGGAAACAACAAAATTTACTCTAAATCATTGGTTATGACCTGACACATAATTATAAAACAAATGCAGGTTCAAAAGAATTTTTATATTATAATAATAATAAATAAATAAATAAATAAAATTCAAAGAACGCTTAAGGAGAATTGGAATTGTGGCCAAAATTGTAGGCCTCCTGCAAACTACATAATTTACTTTGTGAGGATTCTCTGAAAAATTCTTGAGTTATGAGAAGTCTTGACATCATGCTACAAGATCAGAATTTCTATTGACTACGCCAATATGCGATACAGTGTAACCCGGATATAAGAGACCCTGATATAAGAGAAACCCAGATATAAGAGAGATTGTATCTGGTCCCAAATTAGAGCCATACTTACACTGTACCAACATAATAAATTCACTGATGCTATACCAAGCCTGGCTCAGATGACTTCTGGTTTTATTGATTCGGGATGTTAACATGTACATGTTTGTTTTGATGAATTAAGTTTGGCTGTAGTAAATATCTGGTTCAGTACAGCAGATTTGCTTATTAGTTGTTTGACCTTATCCAGTTAGGTATATCTAGTCGGGGTTAATGCACTGTGCATATCTGCTCATGGGAGGAAATTGTGTGGACGCATCATGACTCGGTGTCGTGAAGGTTATTTTTGAAGTTTAAAGTAAAATGCAGCTAAAGAGTCTTGGTATTAACAGCTAGGGCCACCCACAACTGGAGGCCGTTTTAGGCGACAGGGTTACCAGACTTGAACTAAATTATACAAGGTTACCATTAACAATTGACAATTAAACTATACAGTTAAAATAAAACGGATGAATACGTAGTGTTAATAGTGAGGTATACAGTTCTTTCTTATGCTTCGCTGCCAGTCAATGAAAAGATGGACCAGGAAATTAATGGGGTACAGAAAGTTATACAATCCACAGATGACAAAGGATTCATGGGCGCCGAGGACAGTGTTCATAGGAAAATCCGGAAATAAATAAAAAACGCGACAAAAAACGATGAAGACCGCCTGAAAACAGTCCAACTCAAGATAAAAGTAAAGAAAACACAAGTATTGTTGAAGGTATCAAGAAAAATAAAATGCAAAGAAAACTCTTAACGAAAAATGTAAAAGACAGAAAAAAATCGAAAACATGCATGGTTACGCAGAGGATACCTGAACAGAAAAACCGAACCCCATATCGTTGTTATCAAGAAAAAAATGCATTGTCTTAATGCCTTTATTCTTGATCGCAACGATAAGATAACGCAAAATAAAAAATAGACAAAGTCCAGAAAAACAATAAAGGCTGCATTTTATAGAGAAACAGTAAAAGTACATCATAAATTTCTGTATCAGTAGGATATAAGATCATGTATGACCGAGTAGGAATAGACATATCCTGTGAATTGTGTAAAAGACTTGAGTTCGATCATGTAAACAAACCAGAAGCTGTCTTAGAAAATAAGATGTTCTAGAACTTTGAAATCGAGACCGACCACTCCTCTGGCGGGAAGACGGGATTTGGCAGTCATAAGCATGAAGAAAAGAAACTTTCACATTGTCAATGTGAAGGTGCCAGGACGAAAAAAAAATTGTAAAAAAAAAAAAAAACTAAACAAAAGAAAACGAAAAAATCGTCAATATAAAGACTACGTCTGTAGCGATAATACTTTGCGGAACCGTATGAAAAATGAAGGTGAGAACTGAAAAAATTGGAGTTCCTAGGTCTGCTGCTAAGAAAGTTGGTCCATTGTGTCGTGCTAGAACATTTTTCTCTCCAGTATCTATCTTACATATCTATAAGTCTACCATTTGTCCATGCTTAGAATATTGCTGCCGCTTATGGTCCGCTGCTCTTGCTATATATCTAGAGATGCTTGATAAAATCCAAAAAAGAATACACAATATTATTGGCCTTGACTTGGCTTCTCGGCTTCAATGAATTTCCTACCGCCGTAACCTAGCTTCCAGGTGTCTTTTTATAAATACTTTCATGGTAATTGTTCTGATGAGTTCTCCACTAGAGTACCTAGACTTTATGAACTAAAAACTACATTGGCGACAAGGTCGCATCAATTTACAGTTGAACTGAATAGATGTAACCATAAGTTCTATGCTAACAGTTTATTTTCTCGCACTTCTCGCTCGTGGAACTCTCTAACGGCTTCGTGTTTTCCAACCAAGTTTTATTTTCAAAAAAATTAAATGCAATATCAGTGGTTATCTACCATATTGTTGATTACTCTTCTATTGTTCTCTTTAATAACGTTTCTCTTTTTTCGCACCCAGTAACTCGTTGTGTCTTTGTTTAGCGGCATATCAACATCTTATGGGTCATTTAATGCCGAAATTTAATTTTCGTGGGCGCTTGATCATTTTTTTCTTCTTTTTACAAAAATCTGTTGCAGTTAATTTAGTTTTTTTTTTAAACTTATACCTTCTGTTTTCGTTACCCTAGTTTGGGGGGTTCACTACTTTTCCATAGCTGAAACCCCTAAAAGGTGCTGCCACCTCGGGTCAGGGTGGACCTGGGAACAACATCAATTAGGAAGTGGTTCCATGATCCTGAAAACCTTCCGATCATAGGTTTTGCTACTGGATGTAGTTTATCGTTAGACACAGGACGATTGTATCTTAGTGGCTTTACTGCCTTACATGGGGTGAAATGATTGAAAAATGAAACAGCTGGAATCTATGAAGAAACTGCAAAATGTGCTGAAGAATTATGGCGATTTTCCGTCACTCAGTCTCTAGAAACACTTGCGAGACATTATTTGGTATTAACATCCAAATGTATCATAAGTGAACATCTAGGCATGATTCTCATGGCTTCTGGTGTTAGTCGATTGGAGGTGTAAACATGTACATGCTTTGTCATGGTGAATTAGGATGGGTAACTGTGAATACCCCATTAAGTACCACAAATTTACTTGTCACTTGCCTGATCTTAATTACATAGTAATGTCCCATAGGCGATGACGCACTGTGCATATCTATTCATGAGTGGGAGCAATGGTCATGTGTTAAGGAAGAAGTTTTTTTTTTTTAGTTTGAAGCATAAGGCAGACTTGGGAATCACATCTAGATAGTTGAGAATAAACTTGGCTAACTTTTTAAAGTTCTGGTTGGAATATTCTGCATTTATTGATTGAGTCTGTTGGGAAAAGTATGAATCAACTTACCCTTCTCCTCACTATTTCTGGATAAATAGTTTAGCAGTTGGAACATTTTAGCCCCGTTAGTAATCCACCCTGAACGTCGGACGATTACTCCGGCACTTAAAGAATTCACTCGTTATTGAAACAGCAGCAGTTGGTGTGGTTGTAGCCCCTCTTCATCACCCCAAAGAAGCTGCGGGAATAAAAAAAAAAAAAAAAAAGTATTTTCATAGATGGAAGACTGGCGCAACACTTTCTTCATGTCACTGTTTTTCCCCCGATTTGTTTTGTTCCGTACACAACTAAGCTGAGAAAATATTGTGAAAAGGGAAGCAGAATATGAATGGAAGAAAAAAAAACTTAAAATATCCATTAATAACTGTAAACGAAAGTTATTTTTCGAAGATAAAGTAAATATTGGAAAACTGAATGACTTTAATGAGAATAAAAAAAACTGACATCAAAGAAAAGGAAAGTGAAGAATTCAAAGACTTAAAGAGAAAAGTAAAGAAAAGAAAAACGTAAATATATTAACTGAAAAATAAATGCCATTTTATTTATTAATTTGTTTTTCTTTCGGCTTGTATTTTTTCAAGTCGAAAAAAGTTGTGCAATATTTTTTCTGTGTCAAGTGCATTCATGCATTTTAATATATATATATATATATATACATATATATTAAGGGCGTTCCAATAACTTGGACCGATTTTAAATGTGAATTAAGTTTAAGCGTTTAATGATTCTTTTTCTTTTTCTTTCAGATTTAACAATTTAAGTCTCTGGCAATTTCAAGCATGGAAAGCTTAACAATCAAACAACGTGTTAAAGTTATCGAAGCCTATTAGGAAAATGGACGTCCAAACAGAAATGCAATGAGAAGTTCCCAGGTCGCATCATCTCTCGAAGCAACGAAGTCAATTGGCAACCACGACCGTGAGACTTGCCGCCTTTAAATTTCTTCCTTTGGGGTCATCTCAAAAGTAAGGTCTATGCCAATAACAATTCAAGAGCTGAAGAATGAGCTAAGGAATATTGGTTAGATCGAGGGGCAACTATGCTGAGACGTCATCAAAAATTTTAACTGTCGAGTGGAGGTGTGCTGTCGAAGCCTTGACGGACATTTGGGCGATATTATTTTTCACACATAATTGCTATGACTTAAATGGCATGATCCAACAGAGAGATGAATAAATTTTGACCAATAACACTGATTTATTTACTGCTGACTGATCTGTCTTAATGAAACACCCTGTATATAATCCATCTTAATGAAACACCCTGTATATATATCTATTGTTACGTGGCAAAAACAACTTTACCTTTATATATACATTTTAACATGTAAAGTCATTTTCTCAGGTTAAATTCTTTTCGATCGTCATAGCACATGAACCCACGTTCATTTCAGATTTTGAATTCTTAATATAAAATATTTTAATATTTTTTTCAATAAATGAATATTGTGTTATATTCATTTATTTAAAATAAATATTTCTTAAATATTACTTGCTTACTTTTGTCTTGCCAAAATTTGAATTATGGCACATTGTGTCCTCGACATGTTTTGACTGACCTTTCAACCACCTGGTGAATATTCATGACCATTCTCAAATTTAAAAACCTTGATAAACCAATGACATTCTTGTTTTTTTTATATAGACGCGTGCAACAAAATAAGTCCTACATTTGCCTTGATAAAGTCCCTCACAGGATGAAATGCGTTGGCTAAAAATAGTTTTTCTATATATATATATATATATATATATATATATATATATATATATATATATATATATATATATATTTAAGTTATAAAGAACTTGGTAAACCGAATTGGTAAATCCAACTAAACTATTAAAATTTTAAATATAAACTATTAAAATAAACTATTAAAATAAACTATTAAAATTTTAAATATTTCTTTATGTCCTAGATAAATATGTTTATTACAATAATAGTTATATTTAGTCCTGAAACTATTTACTTAAAAAATTAAAGATTTAAGTTAATAACAAAATTTTTTTTCAGACATCGAATTTTCTATCAAACATTGTAAACTATCTTTTACATAATTTTGTTAAAACAAAATTATAACAACTCCATCTCTCTTTCCCCCTCCCCCCTATCTCTCTTTTTACCATAAGACTCACTTGTATACATTTTCTACAATTCATTTCCGTTTTATTAACCATCTAAAGAGGTCAAGGTTCTGTCACTCATCCTACTCCAATAAAAAACATACTTAAGAGAGATATAAAATTAACCCCTCCCTATACTTTATATTGTCTGTTTAACTACCACTCTCAACCCCCTCTATTAAATTACAAAAATTACACTACCCACCAATTTCTAATCCCATTTTCCCTCTCAATTCGTTGTTGGAAGTTTTACCTGATGATCCTGAATACTTAAAAAAGGATTTAGGTGAAATAAATTATCGTAATGGTACCTTAAAGTGGTTTGTTTTTCATTACATTCATATATATATATATATATATATATATATATATATGTATATATATATATATATATATATATATATATATATATATATATATATATATATATATATAACACGTGGATTGAGCCAAAATGAATACGTTCTATGTTTTATGTTGGCACACGACAACAAAAAAGAATGCTAATAATATGGCTGTAGAGGTTGTGCCTTCTAGCCAATAATAACCTTTTCTTTAAATACAGAAACTGGGCTGTGATCTTAAAAAATGGCGTCTGGCATAAATTGCTTCCGAAGCAGAAAAATATCATTGAATTCCTCCATCCCCCACCCACCAAAAATATCTGCTGCCACTGACGGTTGCTGAACGTTTATGGTGACCAAAATACTGACGTGAGGACAGCTGGACTGGAATACGTTTCAGCAGCGGCCACAGTATCATGTACGACAATATACATTCAGGTCAAGGAATGATGAATTCAACGGGCAACATTTTCCTTACAACGGTATCGCTTCTGTGAATAAATGTGTTTCATAGTTCAAACGTGAGAGAGAGAGAACTTTTTAATGACAACGCGTTTCGCCTTTGTGTGTTCGCTTGGCTTCTGCAGGCCAGAATGAAAGTCAAACAAAACTGGGTTTTTTGTTTTTTGTTTTTTTTTTCCTGAAAGCTGTTAATGTCTGTTTGCGAGATTGGCGTCATCCAGTCGGGATGTAAGAACAAATACGCGCGTCTCATTTTTCCACTTTTGTTCGAATTCTATATTCTAAAATGCATATATATATATATATATATATATATATATATATATATATTACATTTGACGTTTTGATTTTTTATAATAAATGATAAATCTAAGGTCTTTTTTGGGATCAATAACTGTTATATACCGACGAATTATGTTTTTAAAAGCCTTTTCGTCATGTATAGAATTCTTATGTTCTTTAGGAGATTGTATATCCAATACTAACAATCAATAAACAACATTAAATTCGTACATTGGTCACACACAGACACCACACTCTCTATTAGTACCATTTGTCAAAAGTGTAGTGAAATTCGTACGCATATAGATCAATATAGCACAAATAACGACAATAATGTTAACAAGAGACACATTTTAGTCGATAACACCAAAATATCATATAGGACTGAATGCAAAGAAAAACTTAAAATTCTGGAAGCCGTTGTAGTACAAAGTAAGCAGCCAACAGTTCTTAGTTATGAAACAAATGTTCACAGATATATATATAAAAAACGAAAATAATTTGCTCTTCGGATACATTGTTTTAAAGAGTATTAAGCAACATAATACAATCACTTAACAATAATTTGATGTTGATAAAGAAATAAGATTAGATTTAAAGAAACTTAGAAAAAATTAATATAAGCAACCAGTTATAAACAAAATAAAAAGGATATTAAAATATAATTAGTCGGCACATAAGAATTATTAATCCTAACAAATTATATATATATATATATATTTCCGAAAACACCTCGTCTCGTTATAAGAGAAACCTTGTAAATCAAAGAATTGTACCCCCGCCATCAATCTTACCTTATTTAACAATAGTAACGGAATGCTGAAAGTCTTTTAAAAATAGAAAGCCGCCTACTCGAATTCCAGCCATGCCCAACACATGATGTCTCGGAATCGCCGCTACTATAACTCACAAATAATATATTCACACAGTCAAAATATGAAAATAAACTAACTACACCAAAATCACCCCCACCTCGAAAATGGCCAAAGAAATGGCCGAAAGCGCTTGGGACAATGGGACAGTTTTTTACTCCCTCATTCTCAACTAACGGAAAAATATATGAACACTGGAAAAACTGAATAAAAAATTAATAAAATTTCCCTTGCCAGTCATATTTAACGAAATATGTTTAAAAGAAGGGCTGCTAGCCAAATAATTCCGAGTTAGTCTATTGCTTTCACTTTCAAACTAAACTTGAGCAAGTCACAAATCTATCACCCCAGCTATGTGTTAAATAACAGGGTAGACTGAGTTCTTTAACTTTTGATGGCAATCGGTCTAATTGAAGAAAAAATAATTCGACGGCAATAAGCCATACCAAATGAAAACATGGCAATTCGCAGATAACAAAGAAAAGCAATCTATCTAGAGTCATGACCGTTTACCCACTAAAAGGGAACTGTCACTGTATATATATATATATATATATATATATATATATATATATATATATATATATATATATTCGCTATGGTATCTAGAGTTTTTAAATTTAAGCGCAGTATTAGAATGGCGACTAAATTTACAAGTGAACTGGTTAGATGTAATCGTAAGTTCTATGCTAACAGTTTCTTTTCTCGCACTTCTCATTTGTGGAACTCTCTGCCGGCTCCATGCTTTCCAGCCAACTTTAATCTGCCAAAATTTAAATGCAATGTCAATCGCTATCGACTGTCCTGATTACTTTTTTCTCTTCCCGTTCATTATTAATGTTTCTGTTCTTAATCCCGCCATACCCTGTGTGTCTTAATGAATTTACTGCCATTATATATATATATTTCATACAATCAGAATTAAGATAAAATTATGTAAATGATCATTTTCACCTTGTAAAATTAAATTTACAGGGTTTTTCGAACAGTCAATGGATAATTTTTTTAAATAAAATAAAAAAACAGAAAGGTGAAAATGACCATTTACATAATGATATCCTAATTTCGATTGTATGAAATATATTGCTCTGTTTATTATAAAAACATTGATCTCTATGCGTAAATCAGTTTTATATTTTATATATATTAGCTGACCACGCGTATTCGAGGATACCCGTTTATTAAGGTGGCTATATAATCCCTATTGCAGACGCTTTCTCAGGCACATTTGTGTTTACTCAACAAACCATAGAGCCCACCTATGGTTTACACTGCAACCACGCTGAGCAGACCTTAGTTACAGTTTCTGGGAGAGAGCGTGTTATCTAGTGTGATCAACAATTTGAAGAAGGTCACGATGACTTGTGGGTTTGTGCTAGCAAATATATATATATATCTATATATATATATATATATATATATATATATATATATATATATATATATATATGCGCCCAAACCATTCTAAACTGTCAGCGGTATACAACCACTTTCTCAATGGTTAACGGAGGGCTCCAGCGAATTAAAATTGTAGGTCGTAACAAGTACCATACTTCTTCGAACCTCGTCGACTGGCGCTACAGAATCACATGTGCCAAATAACAGATTATATATCATTTGAGGACTTTCAACAGCAGCAACAACTAAAAAGTATTGCACATTTAACACGAAGAGTAAATATTGACATGATTAAAATGTTGACGTCCACATTCCTTCAAACAAAAGGTTAAGAATTAGTAAAGAAGTCCCCATCATGTTGGAAAGAGCAATAACACTTAGTGGACTTGAGAAACCTATTTTCCTATCTGAATATTTGTTTAAATAGAAAAAGAAATCTATGAAATTCAAGGGACAGTAGCACTGGCTGCTTGGTCAATGAATGCCGAATGTTTCCTTATAAGCAAACGGCTAATATTACCCTATATATCAGAAATTGATTTGTGTGTTGGACAGAAGTTTCCAATCATAAACCTTTACGAATCCAATTGTGCATGTTACTTTGCGAAAGATTACACAAAAGTGAATAAATAAAGAAAACATTTTTACTTTGAAAAAAAGGATTTCGATTTTTTTTAAGAACAAAAAGCCTTTTTTGATCGAAAGGCTGAAGACGTACATGTACATAAGGATGGAGAGTGACAGTTGCAAGTTTAGTCAGCATGGACATGTGTATGTAAAGTCTATGTGTTTCTATGTCTGTGTGTTCAACGTTAACTTAAAAATGTCAGTTTTATTTAAACACAAGGTTTTTCCATTTTGTTGTCCTTAAAAATCAATAATCCACAAAAACGTAAGAAAAGATAAAGAAACAATATAAGATCAGAATAAAAAAAGATGGCGTACATATTTTGTATTATTGGATTTTTTTTTTCTTATCCTTGAATGTTTTTCAAGCTTTAACTCTTCTTTCCTCATTCCTTTCATTTTTTCTTGTGTTCTCTCTTTTCTCTCTTTCCTTTCATATCTCTTTCATATCTCTTTTTCATTTGATTCTTCTTTGATCTTTCTCTTTTCATTTTCTTTCTTCGTTTCCTTTTTCATTCGTTTTCTTTCTTTCCTTTTTACTTTTTCGTCTTTTTCTTTCTTATCCTTTTTCTTTCTTAAACTGTTTTTTCTTTTTCTTTCTTCATTTTTTTCTTTCACTTTTCATTCTTTTTCTTCCTTCATCTTTCTTTATTCGTTATTTTCTTTCTTTTCCCTTCTTCATTTGTTCTTTTTCTTTTCTATTTGATTCTTCTTTCTGCTTTCCTTCTTTATCTTCTCATTCTCTTTCTTCATCTTTCTTTCCTTCTTTATCTTCTCATTAGATTGTTCTTTCTTTCATTTCCTTCTTTCTTTCTTTCTTCATACGTTATTTTCTTTCTTTTTTCTTCACTTCTATTTCATCCTTCTTTTCTTCTTCCTTCCTTCTTTATTTTCTCCTTTCTTTATCTCCTCATTCTTTTTCTCCCTTTTATCTTTCTTTCTTTACTTCTTTCTTTCTCTTCTGATTCGATTTCTTCCTTATTCCCTCATCTCCTTTCTTTTTTTCTTTCTTCATTCATTATTTTCTTTCTTTCGTTTCCCTTCTTTACTTCCTTCTTTTTCTCTTCATTTCTATTTCATCCTAATCTCTTTCTTCTTAAGAATTCTTGGGAAATATATCGGAGTGGTTTCCTGTTGCCTTCTGCTTGAATTCTCTTGAAAGATCCGAACACGCATTGGACTAGGGAAAGAGGCATTTCATAGGTTAAGTATGGTGCTGAGAAACGGAAAAAAAATCCTTAGAAACAAAGAAAAAAGTACTGAATTGCTATGTATCCTCTTATATGGCAATGAAATCTCTCCAAGGATAAGGACAAAACTAGGGGCAGCAGAAATGTGTTTCTACAGAAGGATACTGAAATTTCTATGGACGGAGCAAGTAAGCAACAAGGAAGTCTTAAATAAAATGGCAACAGAAAGAACACTTCTACTTAAAATCAGGAAAAAATAGTTGAAATTCCTTGGACACATAATGAGGAAGGAGGTGTTGAATCTGTAAAATGCGTCTGCTCCTATATAGAAGGATAGGTCACATAATATGAGGCGATCTCTCATTGGTTATTTAAAATCACGTGGGTGTTTGGAAAAAGCTGATCACGGGCAAGAAATAAAAAAAAAGGAGATTTGGACTTGCTCTGAATCGACACGCAAAGAATTCTCTCCACCGCCAGCTACCAGGCTTTACATATATAAATTTTCTGGCCTATATTTCGCTCCATCAGATGGGTAAGTCCGCTTGGCATATTCTCTCTATATAGAAAAAAACATTGTGTTTATATTGATCCCGGCACTTAAATTTTAAATGTAAATTAATAACTTTATTAAATGTTGATAAAAATTTCATTCTTATTCGTGTTAACTGCAAAGCAAAGTGGGACTACTATAATAAATTGGTGACCCCGATGTTTCAGAGGGTTTGGAAAACTTAATCCTCACGGGGCATATTGAGGACAAGAAAGAAAGAGGAAAACAGTGAGCCACTTATCTGACAAGCTTGTGTGAATGGGTGGCGGAACGGGAGTTAGCAAAGATAGAAAAACTTCTAAGAGACACACGAGACAGAAAGTTGTAGAGATTCCCTATATGTTGAAGGGATGCGGCTCAAAGAAGAAATAGAAATTAATTTTTGTGTCCGCATTTGGAAAACGAGCTCCTGTCAGAACTCTCGCATTCGCTCCCGTTCGAACACTGACGATTGGTGGCTGTGGAAAATACATAAATCTGTAACCCAACAAGTTGACTAGATCATTTAAAAAAAAAATGTATCGAACACGAAAAAGGGAGTTGAAGTCAATCTGTACAGACACAACATTTCCTAATTTGTTTTTAGATCTTTAGTCAATACAAAAACAAAGAGTGAAGAATAGATTGATAGACAGCCATGTTTACGGATAGACAGACTTCTGGTAAAATCCTAAAAAAATAACAGACACTCTAACTAGATATACATGCAGAGAATTGACCTTGTATGTAAGTGGGTGTTTGTTTGTATATCTGAACCTGTTCATATATCGTTCATTTCTTTTTTCTTTGCATTGGCAATGTATGTCAGAATCCAAAGGAAAAATAGAAGAAAAAGATGAGGGAGATCTAGACCCTGGAGGTATTGCATTTCGTCTGTGTGCCAAAGGCATTTGCAGATAATCAGATTAATTCAATTAAATGCAGGCAAGGCAACACCAGTAATCGGGTAAGATTCAATCCATCTTTCTATGTCACAAAGACTTGATTAAAGTAACCCAATTTGGAGTGTTTTATTAACACTATCTTTCATTTCCAGCTCACCGGCCTTGGATGGGACACTGTCAAGGTAAGTGAACGTCAAATGCTTAAACGAAGGAAAGCCGGCTAAAAAGAAATGAGCGCTAGCAAGATATCAAGAGAGCCGAAAGAAAAGAAGGAATTTAGAAGGTCAGAGAAAGAAATAATGGAATGAATATTAGTTAAAGTGGAAGGAAAAGAAGAAATGGGAAAAAGAACACTTAATATTAAATAAAATGGGAGGTAGGAAATAATGCCAGAACGTAACGTAATTTTAAAAAAATGAATTTGGAACATACAAAGCAAAATATATTACGAGAAATCAATGTGTACATAACGATATATATATATATATATATATATATATATATATATATATATATATATATATATATATATATATATAGAGAGAGAGAGAGAGAGAGAGAGAGAGAGATAGAGAGAGGGGGGGCTGTAATATCCGTAATTTATTTTCGCAGTTACCTCCCTTGCAATGGCAACACTAGATAGCAGTGTCTTTGTTATGAAAATGGCGGACAATTCCAAAATGTTTATGAAACGCAGAAGTGAAAGGAGAGACACCATGAAAGACAACAATAATAACAGAAATATACTTTCAAAGATTTACGAATGAAAAACTTATTAATGGCAAATACTAATATTCATATGCGCACTCATTTTTTTTTACACACACAATATATATATATATATATATATATATATATATATATATAATTAATGTATGTAATTACGCCTTGAATTACATTTACTTTGAATAAAGGATTTATATATTTTAAATGAACATCCAATTCCTTCAAATATTTAAGCTTGAATAGCCTATGCATATTCAGCCCCGACTCCTTCCTTACAACTATGCTTTTGGCTGGTTTGGTTTACTTTGTTTCGATTGGTTTGGTTTATTTTGTTTTGATTTTGGATACAAGCCTCAACCTTGCCGACTAGATTTTTAGGATAGGTTCGTATGAATAAAGCATGTATTATTTGAAAGAAATCAGTTTCTAGATCAGGTTCCATTAACGTATTTTTATAAAGAGGGTTTTTGCCGAGAGTCAAATGTATTGCTAGCCATATATATATATTTTTTCAAAAATCTATTGCTCATATTTTTATACTTACATAGTATTTTGACCCCAGTTTGGGGTTCATTATTTTTCCATAGCTGGAACCGTAACAAGTGCTACCGGCCCGGTTCAGGGTGAAGTGGTTCCACGCTCCCCAAAACCTTCCGAACAAAGGCCTTCCTACGAGATGTAGTTTATCTTCATACCCAGGACGGAACTATGTTTTTGGTTTCTCCATTCTTGTTCAATTATTGCCTCATAACAACAAAACACTTTACACCGTAATTCAGAAATGGTCACATATATCAAAAGTAAGTAAATCTTTCAATGATATAACACTTAATCTGAGATCATTGTGGAATTTCCGCTGTAAACACAAGTTTATCTTACGAAACATCTACAGAGCTGTACTGAGGATAGAGGCAGGCTTCAGTGCCTTCCCTTTTGGCTAGACTGAAAACTAAACAGAAGACTAGCTTTATCATTTATCTAAAGTCATATCTGCCATCCATTTTCAAAATAAGTCTTACAGCCACACCAGTTTTAAATACCGGTTTCCGTATGATCACCGAAGTTAAGAAACGTCGAGCCTGGTCATTACCCAGATGGGTGACTGCTTGGGAATATAAGGTGCTGTAAGTTTGAATGTGCAGTTGGTTTAATGGATAATGGTTTGGAATTGTTAATCGAATAGCCGAGTTTCCATTACAGTTGGGTTCATTATATTAACTTACGCACTAATACCCTCGAGAAAGGTATGAAACCACCTCTTCTCCCCCAATTATGGGCTTACTTCTATCACTATATCATTATTATCTAAAAAGAATTCTTACAGTCTAACAAATTTTTTCCTGATTCTGAATAACCTGTAAATTAGTCCTGGGTAAACTACATCCAGCAGCAAAGCCTCTGATCAGGAGATTGGTGGTTTGGAGGAGCGTGAAACCACTCCTAAATCGCTGTTGATCTCAGCTAATGTCGAAATAGTGAACTCTCAAACAAAAGCAAAACACTATGAAAGTATAAAAATACATTTTTATAGTAAAAATGACCAACAATACATTTTATATGTAGTTGAAGGCATACAATTGCGTTCAAAATATATTTAGTTGAAGCCATAAAATTGTTTTCAAAATATTTACATTTTGACATTACACAATCCATACTTATATAGTTAAAGTTGATATGACGCTAAACAAAATAAACCAACAAATGACCTGTAAATGGTTGATAAGCTGTAGGAAACAGGTCAATCAATCAATTTTCAAAAAAGAAAACTTCATGCGTATTTTAAAATCAAAACAAAAAATGTTTACAATAGATCTGTGAAAAAGGGAGGAAGTTATTTCACTCAACTTTTACTGAAGCTGAGAGCTAAACAGATCATTTTTATCTCAGTCTATGACAATGGTCTTGAGTTGGTTTGTATCATTTGTCTAAAATCATTACTGACATTCATTTTCAAAATAAATCAAACTTTATTTCCCCCTCCTCCACCAAAAAACCTAGGCTTCTAGATTTTTCCATGTAAGTCTTATATGAATAAGAAAAATCTACAGGTCTCATTACCAAAAATAAGCGCAAGTGAAAATAAAATAAAAGCGAGTGGAGAGGTATTTAAAATCAGAATCAAAAATATTTTCAGTTGGATTTTTCAGTGAAAATGTTGTACTTGTAAAATCGGCATTATTAGGTTGACCAGAAAGTCCAGACTTATATTGGAAGTGGAAAGAAAACAATATTTTATAAAGCAACACCAACATATATTCTTCAAAATAAAGTCCATCATTCTCCACGATCTTCTGCCTGCGATCAGCCAGGATCCGAATCTGTCCCAGATACCAATCCACTGGTTTTGAATAAAAAAAAACTGTAAACAAGCTTCCTTCACTTCATCAGAATTGTTGAATCGCTGGTCGCGGAGGAAGTGTGCCATTGAGCGGTATAGGCCATAGTCCCGCTGAGCAGCATCGGGGTTGAATGGAGACTGTGGAAGAATCTGAACACCATCCATCTATTTGAATTTCTTAGTCAACCTGGCAGCGTATGGCCTCGCATTGTCTTGCCGAAACAAAGCCCGACCTCGACTGACCAAAGCAGGATACTCCTTTAGTTTGTCGTACACTCGGTCTAGCTGCTGGCAATAGAATTTAGCGTTGATGGTGTGACCGTGTGAAACAAGCTCGAAATGCAGTATCCTTGTAAATCCAACCAGACAGAGATCAAGATTTATTGTTTTCTTTCCGTTTTCTAAGCGAGTCTGGTCAACCTAATAACTTCGCAGGAAACAAAAGATTGAGGGGTTACATCAGATGTTATTAGTGAGAGGGTGTTAAGTTTTTAAAGATTTATTTTTTATCATCGGATCTTCTAATAAAATGAATATTTTTTGATCTTTTTATATTTATTCGGGCGATCTAGCTCGAACACTCATAAGTTTGTCACGACAACTATCACTGTCCTGCATCGACCTTGGAAGGTCATTCGGGTGGCATCCGGTGTCATAACAAAGTTGGTCAATGTATGTGGTTGTTCCATGGATTCTTCTTTTATGTGCTGTGTCCCTTCAGGGCGTAGTCGATCATGGTCATCCACATCTTCCTGTCCCTTGTAGATGTTAATATGTTTTGTCTTTTTGTTATTTCTCCCAAATCCTCTTCTGCCATCTCTTTGCTCAAGCCCATTAAGTATGTCACGTGTTGCCTTTCCCTGCACCGCTTTCCTTCAATCTGTCCATTGAGTTATCAGATTTTCTCCTTCCTAATAACGTGCCCAAGAATCCTCAACTGCCTCTTCCTGATCTTAAGTATAAGTTTCTTTTTTGTTTCCATTCTCTCAAAAACCTCGTTGTTGCTCACATGTTCAGTCCCTGGTATCCTCGGCATCTTTCTGTAGAACCACATTTCTGTTGCTTCAAGTCTCTTCTTCATCCTTGAGGAGATTTGTCAGCATTCACTGCCATAGAGAAGAACAGTTATCACGTAATAGTTCAGTATCATTTACTTTGTTTTTAACGAAAGTTTTCTGTCTCTTAATACTCTGTTAGTTAACTAGACCAGCAGATCATTCGCGAGATCTTGTTTTGCTCACCAACAGTGTCCTGCAAAACGCATTCTGTGTTCGCGTAAGATTGTAGAAATATCAGCGATAGTTACAGAGATCTGTGATTTTTAATTTAAGATGTCAAGTATAGCTCTCAACATCCACGTGTAGGTTTCATGAAGCTTAGAGTCTGGAGTTTTTGTTAATGTCCAGGCAGTGACACCATACATTAACACCGCATCTACAGAGGCTATAGCCATGACTGCAGACCCCATTACCAATTTGTATTCCTTATAAAAATAAAAACTGTGTTCAAATCGTGTAAGTGATACAGTGTAACCCGGATATAAGAGAGATGTCGGGACCGGAGAATAAGTCTCTTATATCCGGATTTCTCTTATAACAGGGTTTGGTCTATTATATATACATTAACACAGGCTCTAATTTTGGACCAGAGAAAATCTATCTTATATCCGGGTTTCTCTTATATCCGGGTTACACTTATATTCTTTCTTTTTAATCCATTCAGAAAAGCGTTATCAACAAATCATTTATTTGGTTGAGCAAGCTCAGATATTCGTGAGTCTATGATACCAATCATCATTGTCTACCAACCATCCTGGCCTTGCATCAAGGTCTGAAGGTCATGAGACTTTCATTCTGCTTCATAACATAGCTAGTCAATGTAGGTGGTTTCTAGGCAATCAACCCTTTTTGTTCCATGGCTAGGTTTCCAGAACAATAAATCACTTGTAAGTTCTTGTTTTACCCACCAGCAGTGTCCTGCAAAGTACATTCTGCATTCTCATAAGATTGTAGAAATATTGGGGCTAGGTCCATAGAGCTGTGATTTAGTTGAATTTTGTCTCCAAGAGATGTTAAGTATAGCTCTCAGCATCTGAGTGTAGATTCCATCAAGCTAGGGTTTTAGTTAATGTCAAGGCAGTGGCACCATACATTAACACCGCCTCTACAGTGGCTTAAAAGAATCTCCGTTTGAGGTTGTCTGGCAGATCAGACTGCCACATTACATCCATTTTATTCAAGGCGACCCAGGCTTTAGCTATGCGAATTTTCACATAACAAGATTGATTTTATTCCTCACAAAAGCGTGAGGTGAGTATTGATATAGAATATTTTACAGAGATTTGATTGACCAATTGAAAGCAACTCCTTTGGCCTTGACTTACGGCTTACGTTACGAAGATGAGTGTTTGATTAGAAACCTCACACATCCGATACATAAGATGTAACAAGGACCTTTCAGCATTAAGTCATTTAGTTTAAGGTTTCTTTGTCATCGGTAGAGGTATGTGGCTTTTCATTAGTGGTCAACGTCAAATCAGGTTTAGTGATTATAATTCCGAACAGGAAAATAGAAGTATTCATCAACTGTCTAAAGGGAGTCTGAATAAGGGTCTTACTTCCCTGTTTCAGACATTCAAGTGGACACGTCACAAAAAGGTCTTAATTCTTCATTGCTGACCTTTATAAACCTGACCTAGCAGCTGCATGTGAATTATGAAGAGAGAATTAGAAGCTGCTATTTTTCTCATCAACTAGCAACTTGCAAGTATATTCAATGCAGGTCTGACAACTCGCTTCTTTTATCTGTCGTGTCCCTTCCGTGCGTGAGTGATCATGGCTCTCCACAACTTCCCCTCCCCTCTTGTTGCCTTAAGCAATGTTTAAGTTCTGTCATCCATTTATAGAAGCTCACTGGGTAGGTTGATCGCTGCTTTTCTCTATGCCATTGTTCGAAGCAAAAGTAACTATTTCGTTTCTATTTTCCTTAAACCTCTTCGTTGTTCACATGCTATGTCTATGGTATCCATATTATCCTTATTTATGTGGCTTCAGGTTCCCTCTTAATCTGTGAAGAAATTATTCACGTTCAGAGGAAGATATCAAAAACATCGTTTGTAGACATCTAAAGTTCTACCAGTCAAACGGAAAAAGAAAGAAAAAATTCAAAACAGTACAGATATAAGAGTTTAATTTCTTTTTTTTTTTAAAAATTCAGTGTGGCGGTAAAAAAAAGTTATTTCCGTGCTAGTATACTAACAAAAATATGATGTTAGATAAAAGTGTGTGTGTTTATATATATATATATATATATATATATATATATATATATATATATATATATATATATTATGAAATGGACTATGTCCGACAATTATTGTTTATACTTTATTTTATAGATACAAATATTTAAGTAAATGCTCTGGTAAATATTGTTAATATTTTTTATTATAAACAGAGCATTTACTTAAATATTTGTATCTATAAACATAGCGTATAAACAATATATATATATATATATATATATATATATATATATATATATATATATATATATATATATATATATATATATATAGTCGACTCTCCCGTTGATATTCAACGTATGATGGTCAAGCAGATCAGTTCCCAGGAAACCGACAGCCCGACAACAACTCATGAGATTTGATTAGTGGTGAAGGTTTCGTGCAGGACCTTCCACACTTTTTGAAGGGCCGAATTCAGAGACCTGGTGCACTAAGTGCCACAAGGCCCCCAAACGACCCTCCACAGGTTTTGAATTCAGAGTTGTCCTTCTCCTAGACCAGTTGCCATCCAAGGCTATAGAACCCAGTCTGTCCTGCTATTTAGCCATAGCTGGAGGGAGAAGAGGATTCACACCTTTCCCAAGAGTATTATTAGCACATAAGTGAATGTAATGGATTCGACTGGAATTCGAATTCGGCTCTCCGATTCCTCAATCCATCAATATATATATATATATATATATATATATATATATATATGTGTGTGTGTGTGTGTGTGTGTGTGAATAAGGAATATTTAAGCAGCAAATAGTCATCGTAAAACTTTTCTTTAAAAAGATCCGACAATACCTTATTAGAATAACTGGAAAACAATAAAAGAATTAAAGACACACCTGATCGGTTCTTCTTCCTCAAACATATATATATATCAGTGTAACCCGGATATAAGAGATTTTCTCTGGTCCCAAATTAGAGCCTGTGTTAATGTATATAAAATAGACCAAATCCGGATATAAGAGACTTCTTCTCCGGTCCCGACAACTCTCTTATATCCGGGTTACACTGTGTGTATATATATATATATATATATATATATATATATATATATATATATATATATATATATATATATATCTTTACGGCGCGCTCTTTTTTATTGGAACACAGTAGAAGAGGCCTCTTTTTATATTCAACCGAAGTGGAGCGGGGGACTAAAGAGCGGATATTTTTGCGCATTTTTTTTAAACATTAATTTGTATTCAACAATAAAAAAGAAAAGAAAGGAACTTTGAGTTATTTTTTATTATTATATCTGTGGTAAATATAGGAGTGAGAAAAAGAGAGAGAGAATGTGTATGTGAGAATTACACATGAAAATGGAAACTATTTCAACTTCTACCCGGGTTTTGGTAAAGAGGCAAGTGA
>OZ010583.1:54501715-54506715 GCA_963932145.1 Acanthosepion lycidas
GTGGAGCAAGTGCCTATCTAGGAGATACTCATAAGACTGAGATGCACATTTAGGGGTATATCCAAAAAATCTATCTAAATCTGCCCGTATCTATCTATCTATCTATCTATCTATCTATCTATCTATCTATCTATCTATCTATCTATCCAGGTCTGCCTACATCTGTGTTTATCTATCTATTTTAAACTGCCAATATCTATCTATAACCCTCAGTCTACCCATATCTGTCTAAGTCTGTACATATCTATCTAATTCTATCTGTCCGTAACTATCTATCTCTCTATCCAAATATATATATATATATATCAACTACTCATATTTATCTATTTCATCTGCAATATCTATCTATACCTGTCAGTCTACGGATATCTGTCTGTCTGTCTATCTAAGTTTGCCCATATCTATTCCAGTCTGTCCATATCTATCTATTCCAGGGGCACCACGACGTGGTGCAAATGGTTAGAAAACTTGTCTTGCTGGATCAATTACGACTGAGTAGTGAGTTCGATCCTCACTGGGTGCCCCGTAGTTTCGGCCTTGTGCTACATCTAAACCAGGCCTAGAAAAATTGGCACCTCGATGTGGTGTAATGGTTAGCAAGCTTGTCTTGCTACAACTATTGCGACTAAGTTGTGAGTTCGATCCTCACTGGGTGTCTCATACTTTCGGCCTTGTGCCACATCTAAGCCGGGCTTAGAAAATCAAAGCCTCACTGGGTGTCCCATACTTTCGGCCTAGTGCCACATCTGAGCTACGCTTGGAAAATTACTATATATATCTATATATATATATATCAGTCTGCCCACATCTATCACAATGCCTTCATATCTATCTACCTTACTAGTTAAATATCTGAATGTTTATATATATATATATATATATATATATATATATATATGTGTGTGTGTGTGTGTGTGAGTGTGTGTGTGTGCACACATGCAAGCATGAAATAAGTTCAATTATGTATTTATGATTTTATGTACTACAATGAACCCACGATAGCCTTGTGAATTAAAACTTTGGCTCTTGAATTTGGTGACATAGTAATTGTGCAGTCTTAGATTTAGTGGAAACAGGGTGAGCAATAACTGAGCACTATTAAATAAGAATTAAAAGAGATATCCTTAGACATGGGCAGTGGGACGAGAACAATTTATCCGCGTAGATAAAATAAGGCTCGAAATTCATAGAAGATTCCCGGATCGACATGCACCTGATGAAGGCTGGGGGGCACAGCTGTCGAAACGTTGTGATAATAAGAACAAAGATGAGAACGATAATCCGAGTGTAAATAATGCAAATAACGCTTCAACATGTTGGATAAAAAGTAAAATAATTCATGCATGCATAAGATCTGTGTTAAATTTCGCAATATCTTAAGAGTGTTACAAAGTCAGAAAAAGAAAAGCGAAAGCCAAATTTTGTATTCGTGAGCGACAAATCAAGACAAAATTGACGAGCAAACAGCAAATTGCATTTTAAACGATTCACTTTATTATAGTTGTTCTCATTTTTAACCTCCACAATATTCTGGTAAACATAGAACACTTTCTTTTATTTAATTCTTTTTACACTGGTGTCATTACTCGACGCAGTTTGTTATTGCAGTCATTTCTTTAAGCCATAATTATCACTTTCTGTTGTCCCAGCGATTATTATCATCGTCATTATCATTTCTAAAATGTCTTCCACTCCAAACAATCATCACCTCTTTCACATGCTGTTGTTTTAAAATCAAAAATTGAAAACGGTGGAAGGATGGATAAGTAAGTATATAGCCGCCATATTGTTGACTCTGCTCTGTGTTTTTTTATCGTTTCATCATTGTTTCCATTTTCTTTTATGTTGAGAAAAATCGTTGTTATTAATTTTCTTCAGTCTGTTTTCTCGCTTCGAAAAATGGACATTCTGTATTTCTGCTCCAGTTTTTCATTATTGTTTAAAAAATGGCCTACCTGACAACCGCAACATTCTTGTTTACATTCACTGTTTACTTTCAATATTGCGTCATATATTGTCGATGCAGTTTTTCTCTTTTTTAATTTCTACTTATTTTCCGTTTCTTTTTTTTTTATTTTCGTTTTCTTTTAGGATTTAGTTTTGAAAGATTAAGCTTATTTTTTGATTATTATTCAACCATCAATCATCCAACAGCCAAGCAATCATTTCTTTCGTTTCCTTTTTTTTTTAACATAACATTTTTTTTTTTTTTATTAGGGGAAACCTAATTTACTCGGCGTAATAACTGCCTTCCTTTTTATGCAATTTATTCTGCGGATTTTATTTTTCAGAAAGAAAATGGACTCGTCCCAGCTGGAAAGCAATATTTGGGGTTATTTTTTTTTTTTTTTTCAAAAATGAATCCCTTCCCAGCACCACTTTTTATATATGAAGGAATGAATTTTCTGGGGTTTAGAACTGTTTGGCTTAAAATAAAGCAAGAAATAATTCTTTAAATTAATATAATCACCGGAAGAAAGATAGAATCAAACAGAGTCATAGCATTTTAATAATGTAAAGAAGAGGGGCATTGCCCACACGTTTCCGATTTCTGGTAAACAGGCTTTGGTGTCTTGAGTTTCAATCAACTTGGTAAATTTGTGACAGTAACGTCAAAATATTATTGTGACGAGTTCATTCGGTTCTAATCTGGCAAGTGGAAGTAATCAAGCATAATCAAAATATTTATTTGAAAAATAATGCAAAATGTGGCGTAAAGAGTAAAATGGGGATAACGAAGGCAGGTCATTCTTGTCCTGTTTTGCTAACCTAGTTGGACCCAATCACTGATTCACTCACACAAATATTGTTACTTGCGCCAACATTTCAAATTTCTTATTCCTGCAGCAGACATCATAATGTCGCCATTTCTCTATTCCTAACTAGCCCCATATGTACAGTTTTTGTTGGGTGGAGGATTACAGTAACAAGAATTAAAAGTGTTCTCCAATAAATAAAAATAATTTACAAGAAACTAAAGAAAAAGAAAATGTTAGAATTAGAAACCCCCTCGCTATAATACAAATCGCGACAGAATCAAGTATATTGTGCGGCAGAAATACCTCCCACATTGTAAATTGTCACTTGTGTGGCGCTAGTGAACTTAGGTACATGACACTGGTGTCTTCATCCAGCTAATTTATTACCATTTCTTTCAGACATCAGTAACCATCACGTCTTGGACCGGTACACACCGCGCGTTTGCTGTTGAAACGTTATTTTTAAAAACTGGTGAATCTGGAATTGCAACACAGAGAGCTTTTTGTGCTCATTTCATATCACATCGGAGTGATGCTATTTCGGGTAGAAAATCGATATTGCTATGGATTGAAATGTTCAAGGCCACAGGTTCAGCGCTCAAAACGTTTGAACTTCCGGCTGATGAAAAACTTTAGAAAGATTGCTTCACCTATCACCCGGTTCGCCCTCCTTCCCCGTCTTTTGAACAGGAGTAGATGTTTATACACTGTCTCTTGTTTAAGAGGGAGTTCCTGGTTCCTTCTCATCCATGCGTCTTAGCGGTATTGTTTGGTGTGAGATGATTTATATAAAAAAATGCAGTTTATGGCAAAGAGAGCCCACTATTTGGAGGGTGTAATTTTTTTTAAATACCAAATGGATAAAACCTCTAACCCTTTGCTTAAACAGCAGGGAAATAATTTTTTTAATAGCAGTGACCTTGGTCTTTTTGTCAACCATTAAAACAGGAGAGATATTTCTGCCGCACCCTGTATCGTCAAATCAAATTAGAGATACGCGTCATATATATATATATATATATATATATATATATATATATATATATATATATATATAATGTGTGTGTGTGTGGTTACCACACAGTATAACATAGTTAAGATTGTTTATCATGAAGGTCTATGTGAATATATTTCAAAAAATCTTCGATAACAGGTTTTGACAAAATTAAGTGCTTATCAAGCGTAGGGCGTACACACACGCATACTCCTGTAAGCAGTCATTTTTAAATGTTTTTTTAAAATTATTTCTTATTGCTATAAAAACGATTTTTCGTGGGCACATTTGTTTGAGTTGTCATCCTTTATTTTTTACTAAGACATATTGATCTATGCCGGTTGCTTAAAGAAGTGAAAAATACAGGGATGTTGTTATAGAGGAACACACCTATTCTATAGTTAATAGACTCTCCCACCTATAATAAGTAGGAGTAGTAAGAGTAACAAGTGAGTCGCTCAGCGGAGTTGGTCAGTCAGTCGATGTCGGACGACCGTTAGTCGGATATTAAAGTATCAGCAACCCCAAATAGATTACTGCGTCATTACCTATTATATCAAGTTCCTAACGTTTTGTACGTCGAACCTATTTTAGGACCGACTTAGTACAAATACAAGCCTCCACTGTGAAACCACTACATAACAACTTGGCGACGACGATTCGAACTCATACGGAGGAAGAAAAACTTTTCGTACACTATATAACAGATGTCAACACAAACACGTATGCCCACTAAAAATAACGTTTATAATAATAATAATAATAATAATAATAATAATAATAGTAAATCTTTACGATGTCTAGAAAAGGTATTTTCTTTTGTAGTTATTATGCTTAGGATGATTTTCATGGGCCTTCACGGAATTGTTGGATAGCTACAACAAGTGCATTAAAGTTAGAAGATCCTATTTTGAAAGAGATTAGAGCTTTTTACTTCTTTAATATTAATAAATGTCTACCTTGAAAAAGTCACAAAACTTATGGAATGTACTTCGTTTATATATATATTAGGTTGGTGCAAAAATAATTTCGTTTTCTCACATAGTAACATATGTTAGAAAACGAAATTATTTTTGCACCAACCTAATATATATATATATATATATATATATATATATATATATATATACACACACACACAGGTGAAATGAGAACAAATGGAGTATAATTCCACTGTACGTAACATTTAATTTAAAAGTGGGCTATATACAGAGTAGATCTCAATAGTATTGATTTTAGGATATTAA
>OZ010583.1:54524215-54574215 GCA_963932145.1 Acanthosepion lycidas
TGAGAAGGGGTTTCTCAACTTCTGTAAACAGTTCCTGCCCCTGGTGAGAGTTGAAACAGCAATGAACGGCACCGGATATATTTCAGCTGTTGGCACACAATTTGAAATGCTGCGTGGCGGGTTGTACATAGTTGAATATTACAACTGGATAATGCGTTTTGATACAGAACAAAAGCGAGTAAAACATTTTCCGGAAGTGTTATTCACGTTATGCATTGGTAAACACCAGTCGTCTGCCCATAATTCCGTTGAAAATTTATGGCATATTGTCAAATTTAAAATGCAAAAATATGGCCGGTCTATGTTTAAAAATTCAGCAAGCATCGAATGATAATTCGCCGGGAAAGTGACTTGTGGCTCTATTTGAAGTAACTGCTGAGAAGCCATAAAGCAAAATATGAAGTGGTATCGGAAATTTTCCGGACTACACTTAAAAACGTACATTAATGCCACGAATACGCGTACTTGTAAACCACGGCAAATAAATAATAACGCTGAAAAGCTGTAGCCGTTCATACTGCCTTAAATAAAAACCGAAAATTAGGCATGTGCATTTTGCCAAAAGACGCATATACTGCAATATTTGTTCTTGCTGCATATAGATGAAGTATGGCACAAGGACAAAAGGGCTGAGGAAGGCTGGTCTTCTATCTTTAACCTAACTAGCCATAATCACTGACCCAAACAATGTACAAAATAATTTACACCAAAATACATTTTTACTTACCATTCGTATTACAATCACCATCATAGACTCTATGAAGTCCTAACTAGTTACGATATATACAATTTGCCTGGTTATTGGTGGGGCACAGAAAACAACAATTTTTAAAAATCTGAACTACAAAGAAACAGAACAAAATCATATTAGTAATAAAGCTCCCCCCACCACAATTCTACCTTGTGGCAGAAATATCAGTTCACTGGACGAAAAGACGCATATGCTAAATTAATTTTTGCCTTTAGTTGATTTTATTTTATTTTTTTGAATACAAGATGCAAATAATGAACAAATAGGTTTTCGAAAAAAAATATAAAAAATATAAAAATTTCCTTTGATTTTCTAGCAGCGGCAGGAGCCGGTTCTCCAGCTCTAGTAAAAGTCGTGAGTTTACATACCGATTTTCAAGCAAGCAGACAGGTCCTCTCTAATTTGCTGCTTGGCGTGACACAGTATTTGTATTTCTCATTAAGCAGGACTCAACTGAGCATACAGTACTTCTCAGATTATCCGGACTAGATGTGAACATCGATGCTAAAATTTCCTAATAGACCAGGAAGCACATTCTCTGGTTCTACTTTTCAACACTAGCTTCATTATTTAGATTTCGTGATCATATGCTTTGTGCCTTTGGGGTACTTTGGCGTGGTATATGGTTAGCAAGCTTGCCTCGCTAGATTATTACGACTGAATATTGTGTTCAATCCTGATGTGTGCTCCACGATTTCGGCCTTTTGTCCCATCTAAGCTACCCTTGGAAATTCATTTAGGCATCTCGGCGTAGTGTAATGGTTAGTAAGCTTGTCTCGCTAGATTATTACGACTGCATAGTGTGTTCAATCCTGATCTATACTCCACGATTTCGGCCTTTTGTCCCATCTAAGCTACCCTTGTAAATTCATTTGGGCATCTCGGCGTAGTGTAATGGTTAGCAAGCTTGTCTCGGTAGATTATTACGACTGAGTAGTGAGTTCAATCTTCATGTGGGCTCCACGATTTCGGCCTATGGCCGCATCTGAGTTACCCTTGGAAATTCATTTAGGCATTTCGACGTAGTGTAATGGTTAGCAAGCTTGTCTCGGTAGATTATTACGACTGAGTAGTGAGTTCAATCTTCATGTGTGCTCCACGATTTCGGCCTATGGCCGCATCTGAGTTACCCTTGGAAATTCATTTAGGCATTTCGACGTAGTGTAATGGTTAGCAAGCTTGTCTCGCTAGATTATTACCACTGAGTAGTGAGTTCAATCTTCATGTGTGCTCCACGATTTCGGCCTCATGCTCCATGTAAGCTACCCTTGGAAATTCATTTAAGCATCTCGACGTAGTGTAATGGTTAGCAAGCTTGTCTCGCTAGATTATTACGAATGAGTAGTGAGTTCAATCTTCATGTGTGCCCCACGATTTCGGCCTCATGCTCCATGTAAGCTACCCTTGGAAATTCTTTTAGGCATCTCGACGTAGTGTAATGGTTAGCAAGCTTGTCTCGCTAGATTATTACGACTGAGTAGTGAGTTCAATCTTCATGTGGGCACCCCAGTTTCGGCCTCATGCTCCATCTAAGCTATCCTTGAAAATTCATTAGGCATCTCGACGTAGTTCAATGGTTAAGAAAGCTTGTCTCGCTAGATTATTACGACTGAGTAGTGTGTTGAATGTTCATGTGTGTTCCACGATTTCGGCCTCATGCTCCATGTAAGCTACCCTTGGAAATTCATTTAGGCATCTCGACGTAGTGTAATGGTTAGCAAGCTTGTCTCGCTAGATTATTACGACTGAGTAGAGAGTTCAATCTTCATGTGTGCTCCACGATTTCGGTCTCATGCTCCATGTAAGCTACCCTTGGAAATTCATTTATGCACCTCGACGTAGTGTAATGGTTAGCAAACTTGTCTCGCTAGATTATTAAGACTGAGTAGTGAGTTCAATCTTCATGTGTGCTCCACAATTTCGGCCTCATGCTCCATGTAAGCTACCCTTGGAAATTCATTTAGGCATCTCGACGTAGTCTAATGGTTAGCACGCTTGTCTCGCTAGATTATTACGACCGAGTAGTGAGTTCAATCTTCATGTGTGAACCACGATTTCGGCCACATGCTCCATGTAAGCTACCCTTGGAAATTCATTTATGCATCTCGACGTAGTGTAATGGTTAGCAAACTTGTCTCGCTAGATTATTAAGACTGAGTAGTGAGTTCAATCTTCATGTGTGCTCCACAATTTCGGCCTCATGCTCCATGTAAGCTACCCTTGGAAATTCATTTAGGCATCTCGACGTAGTCTAATGGTTAGCACGCTTGTCTCGCTAGATTATTACGACTGAGTAGTGAGTTCAATCTTCATGTGTGCTCCACGATTTCGGCCTCATGCTCCATCTAAGCTACCCTTGGAAATTCATTTATGCATCTCGACGTAGTGTAATGGTTAGCAAGCTTGTCTCGCTAGATTATTACGACTGAGTAGTGATTTCAATCTTCATGTGTTCTCCACGATTTCGGCCTCATGCTCCATGTAAGCTACCCTTGGAAATTCATTTAGGCATCTCGACGTAGTGTAATGGTTAGCAAGCTTGTCTCGCTAGATTATTACGACTGAGTAGTGAGTTCAATCTTCATGTGTGCTCCATGATTTCGGCCTCATGCTCCATGTAAGCTACCCTTGGAAATTCATTTATGCATCTCGACGTAGTGTAATGGTTAGCAAGCTTGTCTCGCTAGATTATTACCACTGAGTAGTGAGTTCAATCTTCATGTGTGCTCCATGATTTCGACCTCATGCCCCATGTATGCTACCCTTGGAAATTCATTTATGCATCTCGACGTAGTGTAATGGTTAGCAAGCTTGTCTCGCTAGATTATTACGACTGAGTAGTGATTTCAATCTTCATGTGTTCTCCACGATTTCGGCCTCATGCTCCATGTAAGCTACCCTTGGAAATTCATTTATGCATCTCGACGTAGTGTAATGGTTAGCAAGCTTGTCTCGCTAGATTATTACGACTGAGTAGTGATTTCAATCTTCATGTGTGCTCCACGATTTCGGCCTCATGCTCCATGTAAGCTACCCTTGGAAATTCATTTAGGCATCTCGACGTAGTGTAATGGTTAGCAAGCTTGTCTCGCTAGATTATTACGACTGAGTAGTGAGTTCAATCGTCATGTGTGCTCTACGATTTCGGCCTCATGCTCCATCTAAGCTACCCTTGGAAATTCATTTGCTCATCTCGACGTAGTTTAATGGTTAGCAAGCTTGTCTCGCTAGATTATTACGACTGAGTAGTGAGTTCAATCTTCATGTGTGCTCCACGATTTCGGCCTCATGCTCCATCTAAGGTATCCTTGGAAATTCATTTAGGCATCTCGACGTAGTTTAATGGTTAGTAAGCTTGTCTCGCTAGATTATTACGACTGAGTAGTGAGTTAAATCTTCGTGTGTGCTCCACGATTTCGGCCTCATGCTCCATCTAAGCTATCCTTGGAAATTCATTTAGGCATCTCGACGTAGTTTAATGGTTAGCAAGCTTGTCTCGCTAGATTATTACGACTGAGTAGTGAGTTCAATATTCATGTGTGCTTCACAATTTCGGCCTCATGCTCCATGTAAGCTACCCTTGGAAATTCATTTAGGCATCTCGACGTAGTGTAATGGTTAGCAAGCTTGTTTCGCTAGATTATTACGACTGCGTAGTGAGTTCAATCTTCATGTGTGCTCCACGATTTCGGCCTCATGCTCCATCTAAGCTATCCTTGGAAATTCATTTAGGCATCTCGACGTAGTTTAATGGTTAGTAAGCTTGTCTCTCTAGATTATTACGACTGAGTAGTGAGTTCAATCTTCATGTGTGCTCCACGATTTCGGCCTCATTCTCCATCTAAGCTATCCTTGGAAATTCATTTAGGCATCTCGACGTAGTGTAAATTTTAGCAAGCTTGTCTCGCTAGATTATTACGACTGAATAGTGTCTTCAATCCTGATATGTGCTCCACGATTTCAGCCTTTTGCCCCATCTAAGCTACTCTTGGAAATTCATTTGGGCATCTCGACGTAGTGTAATGGTTAGCAAGCCTGTTTCGCTAGATTGTTACGGCTGAATAGTGTGTTCAATCCTGATCTGTGCTCCAAGTTTTCGGCCTTGTGCTTAGCTGAGAAAAATCACCATACGCTTTGAGAGTGAAGTTGCCTCGAATTCGAATAATTCAACTGAAGGAAAAGGGTTAGTGTTATAAATACATCTACTTAAATCCAGCTTTGCGAATTCACGGTAGGGAAACGCATTTCTCAACCGGGGACAGACCAGAATTGACGCACTTTTTTTCCTAAAAAGAAAATGGATCAAAACATTAGACAAAGGTGTTTGTAAATATTACTTAATGACATAAATGTCAAATTTCTTTCAGAAATTTTTTTCTTAATTTTTATTCGATAATTTACGTATTCAATCATCCAGAATTTGAAATTATCCCAACATTTTTTAGCCCCTGTCTCAAGTTGTCCGGATAATTCACTAACCAACACTTTAATCCGCTTGAGTATTAAAGCGCTGATTCGTGAATTTGATGACATAGTAATCGAATTTAATCACTGGACCAGGCAATATGTATTTTGATGCCGTGGAAACAGTGCAAGCAATAACTTATCGGCACTAAATGTAAGAACTCGACGAAATATCTGGAGACGTGGGCAGTGTAACGCGAACAGTTAACACCGGAGATTATCAGAAAAAGTAATGGGTACTTACCTTCCAGAAGATTCTGCCAGAGTATGGTGTGGACGGAAAAACACCTGCTTTGCATGGATTATCTTTTTATTTACATGTTATTTTGCAGAAGTCGTCACATTTCGCCTCCGTCAAAAGAGGCTCATTTTTTTGCTGTAGAGAAATTATTTTCTTTCTTCTTACCTATGGAAGAAAAATATCCCAGCATGCATTTCGTGTACTTCCGACTCTACGAGGTGGTGGTGATTGGGTGGGGGTGGGGGTTGCAAGCATTACCTCCTCTTTCTGGTGTTTTCTTTTTACATTTTCCATAGCATTGAGTGACGTAAGTGTTACAGTTTTGTCCATGTATTGTCCCAATTTACTATTTGCGTAATCGCCGTGCTTTTTTTTTTCTTTCTTTTTTTATTAAACTTTGTTTTCATTGTCATTTGTACTGGGGTGGGAACGCCTCTATGGCGGAACAATTCAAAGCATCCTGAATCTTGTCTGCACGATCAAAGGGGGTGTAGAAGGCGACGAGGATGTCGTGCTTTCAATTTAGATCAGTCCAAGGCATTCGATAGGGTGAGAAAGCACGGTGGAGTAATGGATAGCGACTTCGATTGAGAGCCGAGTTCGAATTCCAGTCGAATCACTTACATTCACTTACGTGCTAATACCCTTGTGAAAGGTGTGAATCCTCTTCTTCTCCCTCCAGCTATGGGTAAATAGCAGGACAGACTGGGTTCTATAGCCTTGGATGGCAACTGGTCTAGGAGAAGGAAAACTCTGAATTCAAAACCTGCGGAGGATGGGACCTTGTGGCACGTAGTGTACCAGGTCTCTGTAATCGGCCCTTCAAAAAGTGCGGATGGGGACCAAAATTAACCGCGTGGTTCGGGCCCGGTCTCTAGCTGAAAAGGAACTGGTCCGAATTACAGTCAAAGGTCAGAGTGGCGGTCCAGACTTGGCTTCGACGGCGCTTGTCCGTAAAGGGTAAAGCTGAGGCGTGTGCCAAATACGTCTTACTTTTATCCTTTATCGATTGGCGGTACTTCCTTTCTATAAGAACAGAAAGAAAGCGCTCGATCGCCTGGGGACTTCCCTCTTGTGGGGGGTCGCAGGCGTCTAGTTTGCATAGAGACTGTTTTCCAACGTTCGTGTCACGAGAGGCTGGGAATGCCGCACTTATTGAACCAACGGCACGCTTCAAGGTTACTGTTCCTACGCCGTGCGTTAACAGAGGACTCAATTTTAGAAGGGAGTGTTAGGGGGGCCTTCCCTAGGATTACTATCAATCTCTCCGTTTCTGAGACTGAGTGCCATCGTAAACCTGGAAATCACACGAGATTCCTGCGGGAGTGTCGTTCGACCTTTAGGGTTCTTACTCGGTCACGTAACTTTTCACGACTTCGTAGGCTATTGTATTATGATCTAATGGAGAGAGTCGCGACGGGCCGCCTTTTTGACAGAGTTACGCTCTTTCTGGCCATGGGCGCCAGTGACGGACTATCTCAGCAACCCCGAGTTTTCGCTTACCTAGTGATTGATTCGTAACGTGCTACCACTCAATGACGTAGCCTTCCGATGGGGCTGGTTGGATTTGTCCGCCTGTCATCGGTGTGACCTTGGTTTAGAAGAAACTGCTTCACACGCCTTCTACCATTGACCTCAGGTGCCCCCTTTCTGGAACTATGTCGTTGAGTTGACGGCTCGTATTGCTCCCGATAAGCTCGTGTCCATTGATCTTGCGTATATATATATATATATATATATATATATATATATATATATATATATATATATATATATATATATATAAAGAAAGAACTGTAAGATATATAATCCGGTGTTCTTATAGATATTTTTATTTTTACAAAATAGTGCTCAATGTAAATTTATAGAGCATTAATATAAATAAATTAACTGATTTAAAATTATGGTTTTTTCGTTACACAATTCTAACCATGTTTCAAAAATGGAAGCTTTGGATTCCAAATTTTTGGACTCCAAAATTTTTACTACGTAACCTAAAAAATTAAAAACGGAAAAAATAAAATAAAAACAAATAAATATACTAATAAGCAAAAATAACAAAAAAAAAAAAAAAAAAAAAAAAAAAAGAAATAAAACATAAAAAAATACTATGTTACTTAAAAATCGAAAACCGAAAAGAGAAAATATACAAGTAAAATAAATTAACCTAAATTCATCCAAGTAAATAAATAAACAAACCAATCCCAAATAAAGATAATCAATTAAAAACTGTTCCCGCCAAAATAATACTTAGAATGAACTACAACAATCAACCCCAAAACTGAACAAATAGTTTTAATTAAATTCCCAAACCAAAACAAAACTGTTAAATAAGTGATATAAACAAATTTTTACTACGTTAATAAATAAATAAATAAATAAATAAAATAAGAAACAAAAACAAAAACAAGCAATATAATTTGACCTAAATAGATAAACAAACGACTTCCGGTGAAATAACCGCCATAATAGAATACCCACAATGCACCACTAACCCGTATATATATAAATAGCCGAGAAAAATAACAGCACACGTGGCTTGACGATTGCATATAGCATGAAACAGACTGTCGCCTCTAAGTGTTGACTTCTATGTTCACTTTTATATTTATATATATATATATATATATATTCTTCTTACCTATGTCACGTTGTACGCAATTACTGATCTACATTTAATCTAACTTATATTTTATTATTAGACCTTAGTACTGAGATTTACAAACTAAGGCCGCAACACTGACAATCTGTTGCAAAATGATTTCCACCAAATCCAGATATAAGAGGTAAGGTGAGTTGTCGTTTGATTTGGGAATAACTTTTTCTTTTATTTTTCCTTCTTTTAGTAAGGTCACCCGCCTCCCGACTCGTAGCGTCACTTTCCGAGGAAATTCACTACAAGATTAAATAAAAGGTTCGGTTCGGAATTCCCTGGAGATTACCGGATCGACATGAAAAAATTCGGAGGCGCACAGCGGCCGAAACGTTGTGATAAAAACAACAAAGATGAGGACAATAGTCTGAATGTAAATAATGTAAATAATAACTCATCCCGAAAGTTCAGACAGAAAGTACTGTTATAAATATGATAATTTAAGAATAAAATTTGGCACTTCTCTCAAGATGATGCCCCGCCCTATTTTCAGCAACGCATGCAGTGCGGTTTATTGTAGAATTTTTATGTTATCTTCTTTCTTTGATAAATAATTTAACACCATATCTGTATTAAGCAACAAAAGCCACAAAGCATTGAAATTCACACTTGTCTGATTTTTAGCCGACAAGTTAATACTAATCGATTGCTTCAATTATCTCCCTTTGTATTTGGATTTCCTCGCAGAGAGGACAATGCAGGTATTTCCCTATCCAGATACGATTTGCCATACAAGATTTTACATTTCTCCTTAGGATAAGGTCTTTCTGTGTCCTCAGTGTCTAAATTTAAAGGCCGGTCTCTCTTATACATTATTATAGTTACACGGGATGATGTAAACGTATTTTTGTCAAATTATACTCGTAATGTACTAATTCTTGTAATAATGTTACAAAGGTGATTCGACTAGCGAAAACCACACTAATGTTAGAGATTTAGATATGGCACAAGGCCGAAATTGTAGAGCAGACACGAGTGTATCAGCGCCACTTATGCAAATTATTGCTGATGTTTTCTGATGGACACATCATGCTACTGCAAGATATTAGTAAGTTTGGGTAAATATTAGTCATCGTGATGTGGTGGGAATTAACATTTTAGATATTAAATATTTACAGGCTCCTGGATCATTTGTCCCGCAAACAATATTGGCGGAATCAATATGAGTCCAGGTAAAAATGAGTTACAGAAAAAAATAAATATAAAACAAAGACATTGTACGGAATTGCATGTGTAGATAAATGGAAAATAGCATTAAAACAAGTAATGTGCTTGTTTGGGTGTGTGTGTGATAGACACATGTGTGTATATGCGTGTGTGAGAGTGTTCAAAACTCATAGGAGGCCCAAAGAAGTGAACGTGCCTTTTCGGCAGCGTTCGTATCTACGTACAACTACTTCTGAAAGCCGTAGGCAAAAAGACGACTGAAATAAGAGAGAACATGATTGCCCATTTATAGGCTTAACGAGGGCCCTCTAGAAAGCGCTTTTGGTAATGCCAAGTGGGATAACCCCCAATGTCCCTCTCAATATCTCTCCCTCTCTCTCCCTTCTGTTAAACTACGCTAGCTGTTTTTATTTTTTTAAATATACCGTTTCTATTTACATTATTCGGACTATTGTGCTCATCTTTGTTGCCATATATATCACAAAGTTTCGGCCGTTGTACGCTCCGATCTTCTTCAGGTGGTTGGAATGTCAAACTGAGCCCTTTATTTCACTCGCTGGGATAGACTGTTCCAGTTCCACGTGTCATGTGAAATAAAGGGTTCAGTTCAACATTCCAATCACCTGAAGAAGGCCGGAGCGGACAACGACCGAAACGTTGTGATAAATATAGCAACAAAGATACGAATAATGTAAATAGTGTACATAATACCTCATCTCAGAAATATAGACATATACCGTTTCCGTTTGCTATAACTAAAGCCAAACTATTTTATGCTCTAAAACAGAGAGTACTGAATTCTTGGGTAATATAAATTTTCATGTATGACAGTGAATTCTGGACAATCTTCTTCCGGTTGAAGAGAAAACTGAAAACGACAGAAAAGGGATTCTTTAGAAAAATGTTGAGAATACCATGGACAGAACGCGTAATACTTCAGAAAAATTAAACCGAAAACGACAATTACGCTGAGAATTAGAAAGAAACAGCAGAAATTATTGAGACACATCACGAGAAGGAGACCTTTTCAAATTTAACACTCACAACACATATTGAAGGTAAAAGACAAAGGAGGACATCGGACCAATCTTGTGTGAATTTGTAGCAAAATGGTGGTTAGAAGTTGATAATAGTTACAAAGGATAGAAAGTTATGGAGAGCCATGTTCACCTGCGTCCTGAAGGGACACGACATACAGAAGACAGGAAATGAAAATCAATAATAAAAAGAGAGAATTACATAGAATGTAGAACAGGTGAAGACAGCAAGAAGCTTAAGAAGCACGACTGATCATAAAAACAGATTTAATGTTAGTCGACTTTCAGTAATGCTCACTAGAGAATTGAGGCGCGAATAAACATCGTATAATAGTCGAGACTATCTTTGCTAAAATATCTCAATTTGGCAACTAGAAAGGAGTCTTTGCTTCTTTCACTGTAATTCTTCGTTTCTTCTTCATATCTTTTGTTCTTTTTTTTACAGTAAGGTTCACTCGGGGGTGACACGAGGTAGAGGGTTACGTTAGAGGTTAGTTTATATGGATAGGAGGGGAAGATGACCTGTTCAAGTCTAGATTCAGCCGTTAAGATTGTATTGATTAGAGAAACATTCACTTGGGAATCTGTTCCATGGGGCAGTGGTACGCCGGAAGAAGCTGTTTGAGTTAAACTCACTTCTCGATGATGGAATATTGTTATAGAGGAACACACCTTTTCTATAGTTAATAGACACTCCCACCTATAATATGTAGGAGTAGTAAGAGTAACAAGTGATTTGCTGAGTTTGGTCAGTCAGTCGATGTCGGAGGACCGTTAGTCGGATATTAAAGTATCAGCCACCCCAACTAGATTACTGCGTCATTACCTATTATATCAAGTTCCTAACGTTTCGTAGGTCGAACCTATTTTAGGACCGAGTTAGTACAAATACAAGCCTCCACTGTGAAACCACTACATAACAAATATGAAAGGAATGAGGGTGGTTTGTTACTAATGTAAGTGGCATGGCGGATGCTAGCCGTGATGGTGGAACCAGGAGATGCAGTTCGCCCGAGCACTTTCCATGGTAGCAGCGATAGAGTAGTGAGATACTCGCCACATCCCACCTGTGAGAGAGGTTGAATAGTGTAAAAATGATTCTTCTCCAACAAGGACTCGGAGAGCTCTATCAAGACTGAAAAGTGCGGTCTGGCAGCTCCTGCTCAAATATGGCAACAGTACTCCATTTTCAGCCTGATCTGGCTCTTATGAAGGTAGAGGATATCATGAAGAGTCAGGTACTTACTGGAGCGGTACAGGAAGCATTTTACCTGCATCTTTAGCAATGTATCGTATGTAAGAGTTCTACTTCAGGTTGGGTGTTAGTTTGAGGCCCAATATTCTCCCAAGGCATGCGGCTTCCTCGAGTGGACATCCGTTCATCGTGACTGGCGGTAGTTCAGGGTCTGGTTGACAGTGATGAGATGTTTGGTTTTAGAGGCATTGAATGTAACCAGACATTTTTCCCCACTGGGAAGTTAGTGTTTCATCGGAAGAGAGGTCAAGCTGCCAATCTCTGAACATCAAGACTTTTAGAAGTGCACCGGTATATCGTCGTATCATCGGCATAGGCGTTTACAAATAATCGGAGTATATTCTTAGCTAGATCATTTATGTAAATCAAAAATATGGTTGGTCAGAGAAGTGACCCCCTGGGGGACGCCTGCATTGACCACCAGGGCCTCGGAGGACTGACCCTTAATGACTACCTTCAGGGATCTACCAGTTAGGAAGGATTTTTTTAATAGAGAACACCCTTCCAGTGATTCCATAGCTGGAGAGTTTGTGTAGCAAACCTTTGAGCCACACCATGTCGAAGGACTACGAGGTATCTAATGTTATGGTCCTTGCGGTATGTAGGTTGTCAAGGGCCTCACTAATTCTGTATGTAATGGTAGAACGTCAGCAGTGGATCGAGCTGATCGAAACTCATACTACTCGTCGCACAAGAGGTTGTTTCTATCGAGGTGCTCGACGACCTTCTTGTTGATTAAGGCCTCAAAAAGCTTATTGATGATACTGAGGAGACTCATGGGTCTATACTGGGAGAGGGTCGGTTGCGCACGTTCTTGAACACCGGACATACGTTTGTCACCTTCCACATACCTGGGAAAGATTTCTGATTCATGCATCGGGTAAATAACTTTGCTAGCATCAGGTTTACTCTCTCTCTGTCTTTCTCTCTCTCTCGGTATTTCCGGTGAGTGGGAGCTATGAAATTAGTAAAAAAAGAGGCATAGTAAAAAAAATACCCCTCTCTCTCGTAAAATGACTTATGTAGATTAATTTTTTGCAATTTTGAGTTGTCTTGGGAATTTCCCATTTCTTGTTCAGAAAGTGTTTGCTCATTGATGCAAGAGCAAATTTCATAATGCTACTGCTCAGTGGAATGAAATAATTAACTAAAGCTAAACTTATGAAAGACAATTATTAGTGAATAAACAAGTATTTAACTTATAAAATTAATTTTTATTTAAATTTTGAAACATTTTAATTATTGTAATTTAAAAAGTTTTAAAATTCCGTATTAATTTGTAGTGCTTAGGTGACATTGTTATTAAGTAAAAACTATATTTAATAATCATAAACAGAAAAGCTTACAATAATTCAGAGTCACCCAATATTTTGAAAAAAGAATTGAAATTTTGTGTGTATAAACGTGCCAATTTTTGCAAATATGGACGTCCATACACAGCACTATCAGAAAATAGAAGCGGTAACTATAGTAAATTTTCTAACATATTCTCAACAAGCGTCTTCATAAGCTAGTGTATTTACTTGATCCCCCACTGAGTCAGGTTGTGACAGAAGGTCAGTTTTTAACGTGGGGACCCGAGTGTTTTCACTCGGGCCGCTGGTCTAAGCTGGTCTTAGCTGGTTATAGCTTGTCCAAGCTGTTCAGGACTGGTCTAAGCTAGTCATAGCTGGTCTTGGCTTGTCATAGCTGGTCCAGGATAGAGCCGGTCCGAGTTAGTTGTAGCCGTGCTACAACCCGCGCAGGGACAGATCCCTACGCATGGTAAGTATATTGCGTCTTCATAAGTAAGACTAAAAAGCCAAAGCACCTAAAATTCAATCAAATATTAGATTACTTGTATTCGTTAAGTTTTATAGTTATGTGCTCATTACTTAAAAAGACAATCATTAAGCTATCGATAAATATATCAGCACTGCATAAAAACAACCACCTCTCTGTTAAAAATACTTTTCTGCGATATTATAAACTAAAAGTAAGTAATATTTGTTTTAATTCAGATTAATTAAACTTTAAATCGGTTAATCTTCCTCAGATAAAATTTCAAAAAATATATTTTATTTTTTTAAGTTTTTTAATAAAGAGAATTATATTGTGCTGAGAATTATGTTTGTCAATATGGCCGAGGTTTGTGATTTTAGCGAATTAGAAAATCATTCCAATCAATTTAAATTCGATTTAAAATACAGCAAAGTATTTTGCTTACTGGAAATATTAAACCTAATATTTATTAAAATAATTTGGAAGCGGTTGTAATTCGTTTGATAAAGGTTTTTCTTAATGAATAGTTTAATTCAGATTTGTTGATTATTTGAAAAAAAAAAAGATACATTTTTTAATATTATTTCAAGAGTTCACTTACTTTTGCATAATACTATGTATATATATATATAATTATTTATTTAAAAATTATAACATAAATGTTATAAAATCACTACAAAAATAGCCATTTTGTTTCAACACCTCTGGTGTCTTATCAAGTGATGATATTGAATGTAGATTGTACAATTGTTGGTTATTGGAATTTATTCCGTATACACCAATCATATACTTATATATATATATATATATATATATATATATATATATATATATATATATATATATATATATATATATAACTGGTTAGGGTAATGGTTAGTAAGTTTATCTTACCGATGATTACTAGTGAGTTGGATACTTACAGGGTGCCACATTTTTATACTTTTCTGCAATGATTAAGGGAAATACACTGACGTGACAAAAGTCATATGATAGCAGTATGTAAGGGTAATGATCGGTGGCACCACCTTGTTGTAACGTTATGGAATTGCCCAAACCTATATCAGCTGCTCATGGCAAGGAGAGGAGTTCGAGTGTTGCATAATGGTAATGATAATAATAATAATAAAAGTCGTTTACTTATAAGAAAACATTTGGTATGCATTTACCGAGCAATCGGCTGAAATTTATGATTTTTTTTTTCTCTTAAAATAATGTTAAAAGATAATAGCTTTCTCAATCCCAGTAGTTTTTATCATCCTTTCCATACTTATAGTGATTTCCTTAACTTGTCATTTCTGGAATTGTTAGTACATTTGACAGCCCTTGATCTACAGTACCATCTGTTTACAGGGAGTACGTGATGGAAGGCATTATCGCCCACTGTGGACAACGTAGTAACTGACCACTCGTCCTTAATGATCAATACTTAATGATAAGTGATTAGGGGCGTTTGGTGAGAATTATAGGATTTGGCAAGACCAGCGACACTGACTCAAATCACGTCCACATATGCAAGACCCATGTAAAGCAGGTTAGTTTAGCATTCCTTAATATATGGGAGGAGAATACCTGCCAAGTTGCTTCGATTAGCACCATGACAACGTGACGTCACTAATTGGACCCTGGAGGACTGGCAATTCTGCGACGCTGTCTAAGGAATCACAGTCCCATTTGTTTGGCGTTGATGGAAAGATTTGGCTGTGGCGTAGACCCCACGAGGCCATGGATTCAACAAAGCACCATTCAGGCTGGCGGCTTTTCTATAATTATGTGGGGGTGTGTTCGCGTGATATGTATTGCATCCACTTGTCTTCATAAACGTGTCATTTACTGTCGACAGTTATGTTGCAATGGTTCTGGACCACTTGCACCCATTCATGGGTTCTGTGTAACCCAACAATAATAGGTTATTCTTACAGAATAAATCAGCGTGTCATCAAACCTAAGTTGCGTAGATTTAAGTTCTAGAACATTATGGAGATTTCTGACGAGTTTTGGGGCCAGCCGTGTACGTTCGAAATCAAATATTTATTGGGCGTAGTGCCGAGGTTTATTCACACGCAAGATCACATAGCCACAAACATCAGAGAGCCTCAAAATTGCGGTTGAGACGGTATGTCTCAACATGTCACCAGCACATCTTTCGGACCCTTACGGAATTTGATACCAGGTCCACTTGCTGCACATAGCCGGGTTAGAGAGTGTCCAACAGAATATTAGAGATCAATCCCTTGACCTTTAACACATCAGTATATGTGTGTGTTCAGATATTGACAAATTGGTGATAACAACTAACACGATATGCTGCACGGTGACTGTTAGCTTTACGCATCAAGTGATCTTTAGACGATGGTTTATATATATATATATATATATATATATATATATATATATATATATATATATATATATTCTTTCTCTCTCTCTCTCTATATATATATATATATTCTTTCTCTCTCTCTCTCTATATATATATATGTTCTCTCTCTCTCTCTCTATATATATATATATATATATATATATATTCTTTCTCTCTATATATATATTCTCTCTTTCTCTCTGTATATATATATATATATATATATATATATATATATATATATATATATACTCACTCTCGACTCGAATTCGACGTATGAGGGTCAAGCAGATCAGTTCCTAAGAAACCGACACCCCGTCAACAGCCCATAAGATTTGATTATAGTGGTGAAGGTTTCATGCAGGACCATCCACACTTTTTGAAGGGCCGAATACAGAGACCTGGTGCACTAAGTGCCACAAGGTCCCCAAACGACCCTCCGCAGGTTTTGCATTCAGAGTTGTCCTTCTCCTAGACCAGTTGCCACCTAAGAACCCAGTCTGTTCTGCGATTTACCCATAGCTGGAGGGAGAAGAAGAGGATTCACACCTTCCCCAAGGGTATTAGCACGTAAGTGAATGTAATGGATTTGACTGGAATTCGGACTCGGCTCTCCGATTCCTCAATACAAGCCGCTATCCATTATATATATAAATCTTTATATCTTTATCTATCTATTTATCTCTCCCTTTCTTTCTCTCTCTATATATATATACACACGCACATCCATATGACAATCTCGATTTGATAAAGCTATTGAAGAACATATCTCATTTTTAGATTAATGTATAGGCTAGATAAATGTATTAATGCTTAGGCTATATAAATGTATTGATGTATAGGCTATATAAATCTATTAATGAATAGACTATAAAAATAGATGCTCTCGTATAAATTCCAAGGATGTTGACAATTAAGACATCATTTATATATTTCCGCAACTACTGATTGAATATGGTTGTTATATACATATAAGACGTGAATTAACACATAGAATTAGATAATGTACATAAATTAAATATATCTAAAAATAAATAGTTTCGACTATAAGGAAAGAATAATTAAACTTGGTAAAAATATGGAAACAAGCAAATAAGCAAAAAAAAAGTGACAAGATGTTAAGACGTAAGATCGTTGAGAAACTCTGTAGACGATTCTGTAGTGTCGGTTGTGAAACTGTAATCGATTTTGAATGTTTTTCAAAGCGTAAATGCCAAACAAGCAGAATAAAAAAAGGATAAGATGAACCTATGGACCTTTTATGATGACTAAGTTTATTCATTACCTTAATCTTTTGCTCGTCAATAAAACTTTTGGTTGAGGCTGTTATATTCTAGCCATCGATAGGCTTGACAGTGAAATTAAAATATTAAAATTTAGGGCATGTCGCGTAATATTAAGTTAGGTAGTTTTATATATATATATATATATATATATATATATATATATATATATATATATATATATATTTCGATTATAGGTGCAGTTCAATTTATAATTACATGAATCATTCATACAAAAATTGAAATTGTTTGCGAAGATGTATTCTCGCCATTTAAATCATTAACCTCTATATTTGTTTTTTGTATGAATGATTCATGTAATTGTAAATTGAACTGCACCTATAATCGAAATTAAAATAACTGATCCAACGTGCAACTTTCGGATAATAAGTGTGACATTCCTGTAATTATTGAACAATATAGTTCATGCCACATTTACGGAAAACCTACCAGTACAAAAGAATTCTCATATTACTATATTTGTACAAAAACGCACAACCTTAAAATTTAAAATTCAAACTCAGCGTTGCGACCGCACGTTCCAAAACAATAACACATTTCTCATAGCATTTTTTCGGATCACATCTATATTTTCGTTGTCTTCTTATTACCGAGAAGTAAAAAACAAGAACAAATCTATTTCCATACCTGAGGATATCTGTAGGAACAGACGAAAGCTTGTAAAAACTAAAAAAGACCTTATTCAACTGGAATTTATAAACAGGGATCATATCATTCATATACAGGTTCGGGGTTAGTGTACCTTATCGAAATTGTTTGCAAAGATGTATTCTCGCCATTTAAATCATTAACCTCTATATTTGTTTTTTGTATGAATGATTCATGTAATTATATATATATATATATATATATATATATATATATATATATGAGTGGACACTGAGGTCAACAACAAGAGACAACAATTTGTTTCATGCTTGAAAGCAATTTTTTGACTATTCGTTCTAGCATGAAGCACTGGTCGCCGCTCGATGTGAACCTCAGTCTCGACTATGCTCTATTTCTGATATTTAGCATTTTTACCCATAAATACAGCATACCTTAAAACTATATATATATATATATATATATATATATATATATATATATATATATATATATATATATATATATATATATATAAATATATATGTATGTATGTATATGTACCGGGTGTAACAGCAAAATTGTCCAAATCCTGTAACAGCCTGGGATAATTACCCATCCCACAAAATGTTTAACATCTAAAAAAAACTACTAAACTAGTTGTTTCTTTTTTCCAGGTTTTTTAGATAAGAAGTTTCGCCACCTTGAACACCATTTGTCGTAAGAATCACTGAAAGACCTTTGAGTTATTCAGCTAGAAAGAGAACAGTTTGTAATCGTTTTGTTTCAGACACACTATGTCTTCCCAACTGAGCAATGGTGAGAGCAAAAAGATCATTCACGCCTTCAGTAATGGCACCAACATTCATATTTTGGCTAGAAATTAGAAAACAATTTATGATTCCAGTCATATTCCGAAAGAAAGAAGACATTTTGTTTAAATCTAAGATCTACCATCATATAACTATATTTTATGTATCTGGAATATATGGCTAACGCTATTGTCTGCTTTTTTCAGCCGCAAGCAGAGAATCCAAAATGGCCGTTAACACTTTCACTGCTGCATTGTTATAGCTTTGTAACCTCTCTTGCTGAGCCATTTTGGAAAAAAAAAGGAAATTGCCCTTTATTGGAAATAAATGACTACGAAGACGCCGACGGTGATTTCTCATGGACGTCGCCATTTTGGTTTTGATAGAATACTCTGAGGTGCAGATTAAGCTGAACGACACCCCAACACACATTATAATGAAAATGCACCAAAAACAGGCCGTATTGTACGTTACATGTCTACGCTGTTTTGGAAATAGCACTAAGCACTAGTTAAGTTATAACACATTCGCAAGGGACCGACATTTCAAGATCTCTTCAAAACGTGAACAGTACGGAATGTAAGTTTCGGAATCAATATGTCCAAAGCAGCGGAAATAACAAATACAGTGAGCCTTCGCCTATTCGCGTTTCAGCATTCGCGGCTTCACACATTTGCAGATTTTTCTTTAGAACATATGTACTTGTCATTCGCGGAAACTCCCAATATTCACGTGTTTTTCTGAAGGACATATGTGCAAATTATTCGCTGAGAACTCCCTCAATTCGCGTATTTTTTCGATAGAACATGTTTAAAATATTTTTGTATTATTTTCCTGTTAATTAAGTGACTTAAAACATATAGCAGTTCATTTTTATGGTAAAAATTAGCAGAATTGTACATCTTCAATTTAAAAAGCAAACGCAAAACCATGCGTATTGCTTGGGTTTTGTTCTTTGTTAGGGGTTGTGGCCGGGGTCTTAAAAGTGGCTTATGCTAAGTCTGGGGGCATCATCACAGTTCTGTTTTTTTTTTAAATATTTTCAACTTTATATTTTATGTCTTGTTACACATATTTTTTACAGTATTTTCAATGGTTGTATCGATTTATGCGTAATTAAAAACGGTTATTGTACGCACAAAAGAAAATTTATGCTAAGTGTATGGCCACCAGTACTATTTTTCAAAAATTTGTTAGAAGAGTCTGTAATGTTTCTAAAGTGTTTAGGATGAAAGTTTAAGGCATATGGGGTTTTAACAATCGAAATAGGTAATTATAAGCACTTTGGGTGAGGGTACAAGTATTCGCGGATTCTAATTATTCACGGCCGGATCTGGTCCCTAACCCCTGCGAATATAGGGGACTCACGGTAATGCTGTTGCTTGCCGATTTTGACACAAGGCCCCTACTGAATGAATTCTAGAATAACAGCATTTGAAACATTGTTATACTTAAAGTTAAAATATAGTTAAATATAGATATGAAACCAGTGAGAATGAGAAATGGATATGATTAGAAAGATAAATTTGTTTCTATTGTTGATAGGTGTATGAGTAGAAAACCAAGCAGCTAAAAATTGTGGGTGCATATATTTGTTATAGTGAGGCATATTTTCATTTTAACTCCTTTCAGATGGACCAACAAGATTAGACGAGATAAATATTAAAAATCCGTATACAACCATTTCTTCAGTTGTATGGTTAAAAGGGTTTCAACCAAATTAATCTTATAAATTTTGAATTACAAAGAGTTTCACTAAATAATAAAAACCACACCTACTTGAACACTTTCAACAATAGCAACAACAAAAATGGGATAACACAAAGGATACTTCCAAAGCACACTAGTAATGCATCACAACAGTTCGCTACTATATGTCTTGGCTGGTTTAGAAACATGTCCTAATTAATGATTTTTTACGCTTTATCAACCCTTTGCAGGTTATTTAAAGCCAGAAAATATTTTTAGACTGTAAGAATGTTTTTGGAGATAATAATGATTTACTGATACAAATCTTACTAATTAACCTATAACTAGGAGTAGAAGAGGTGGATTCATAGAATATTTGCGCGTAAGTGATAACGAACACGACCGAAATTGCAACTCGTCTTCCCAATTTCCAATTCCGAGTCATTGTTTACTTCCCATCCGCACATCCAAGCTTACAGCACCTGGTATTCTAAAGTGTATATCCATCTAGGTACTGACCAGGCTTGACGTTGCTTAACATCGGTGATCGTATGAGAACCGGTGTTAAACGTGATGTGGCCGTAAGCCCTAACTGCTTGTTAATTTATAACACAAGCGCTAAGTACTGATATTAAACCTATATACCTTATATACTCGCATATAATTTTAGTTTTTATTATCAGTTTTTTTACGCAAAAAATAGAGGGTCGCACTATACATAGGTAATTTTTATTTTTTTTTTTTTGAAGAGGTTAAAAATCATGCATTTTCGGTGACCGGTTGCACTATACATAGGTAATTTTTTTAAATCCATGCATTTTCAGTAACGGTGACCGTAACCTAACTGGTAGACTTACATTCTCACGGTACCCACGGCTAATCATAACGATAGAGATAAGATTCTTTAGCCAACCTCCCTTTGTCCAGATTCTTTCTTTCTGTTGCTCCATGAACAGCAGAACGTAATTTACTATGTGTGTCGCTTAAAATCTACAAATATCTTCTACAGCTATTTTCCAAGCGTAGCTTAGAGGTGGCACAAGGCCGAAAGTATGGGGCACCCGGTGAGGATCGAACTCACTACTAAGTCGTAAATGTTCTAGCGAGACAAACTTGCTAACCATTACACCACCTCGAAGTGCCCACAAATGATAAATACGAATGTCAGAATGCCGTTGTGTCATAGTTTTTCAGCTTTACGCTGAGAGGCCTTAGCCCAACATATCATACCATTTTGGATTCAAGTCAACTCCGTGAGCAAATTAAAAAAACATTACGGGTCGGATCCAGACCCACAATCCTGAATTTTTTTCCCAAGTTTTCTTTACTGCGATTTTTTTCGGCGATATATTTGATTTTGTGACGATTTCTTTTTGTACGATAACAATTTTTTTTTTTTTTAACTTGGAAATAAATTTATGAATAATCAAAATTAATGGCGGAATCTAGTGAAAATCACCCATGAAATAAAATAAATGTTTGTACGGGAAGTAAGAAGCTACGTACATGAAATTGTCTTTAAATTAAAATGGCGACAGAAGAATTATCGTTGAACTTTTAAAAGGTAAGCTTAAATATTAATGCAATACTTAAATGAAGTGATCAATTTTTAGTTCTTCTATAGTTTACTGTTGCCTATCGCATCTACTTCTCCCTACCTATTGTGATGAAGGCCAAATCAAGAGCCCTCCGCCGGAGTTATCTTAAATGCTGCCTGATATAGGGCAACTTTTAAGCTATTAGGTTGGTACAAAAATAATGACGGTTGTTGACGTATTTTTTAACGTCAAAAACCGTCATTATTTTTGCACCAATCTAATAGTATATAGGTAATTAACAATGTTTATTTTTCCGTTCTTTAATTTGCGTTCATCTTCGTTCGCACATCACTGAGGGATGCTTTTGCAATCTATAACTGTATATGTTTCAATCATGTTCAATATTCTATCTTCCTCCTGTTTCTTTCCATTTATTTTTTTTTTACATTTACTGGTATTATTTTATTTTATAATTCTCCGTTATATATTGTTAAAAGATTTTGAAAAGATGTACCGCGATATACAGTAAATGATGATTTCACAGGATGAAATGCCAAATGCATTTTAATTATAGTAGATTTATTTGTAGTATACAGTAATTTTATTAATAGGAATCTACAAAATTGAGGAGCATTATAAAAGCATATCCAACTGTTTATAAATAAATTATACCCAAAGTATTACGGTATATGCTGGAGAAAGAAAGTTATTGTCAACTTTGTCAGAGTACACCCGATAAATATACAAGATTTTACTGGAAAAATACGAAGGTATTTTATTTTTAAATAGACACCCTCACTGGATTCCATCAGCATGGTTGATGCTAACCTCTAGGAAAGTAATTCTTTGCGCCTTCTCGGGCTCATGTTCTCACCTGCTACGAAGTGGAAAGATTATATTAAATCCATTGTTAGGTAACTTGCCAAAAAACTCGGTTCACTGTGTCATAAAGGACATAAATGAATGGAATCGTCTGTTTATGTAAATAAGCGGAGTTGAGCATTAAGTAACTCTGCTTGTCGGCTCTCTGCCTCCGGGCAAAGAGGAACCCAGACGAGGCTATACCGAAGGGCAGAGTCTCGTTAGTTGAGGTAGACCCATTATTACGAGGTCTACGGGGAATTTCTGCCGGGTCCTACTGTTAAATTAAGCCTATTTGTCACTTATAACATTAATTATAACAAACTTCCAATGACCTTCTCGAGAGAGAAAAGGCAACTATTCAAAACTGATAATCTAAAGAAAAAGAATTAAACCAATGCGAATTTCGATTAACTAGAAAAGATGATAACTTGACAAATAGACTTCGGATACATTTAAAGTGGTTCTAAAATCCTTAAACACAGATTGTAATAGATCACTTAAGAAATGTTCTAAAAGCTGCAAATCTTTTCTTACCAGCTCTCTGTGCAAAATACTGTTACTGTTATTGTCAATTAGCATGGTTGATGCTAACCTCCAGGAAAGTGATTCTTTGCGCCTTCTCGGGCTCATGTTCTCACCTGACACGAAGTGGTAAGATTATATCAAATCCATTGTTAGGTATGTCGCCAAAAAACTCGGTTCACTGTGTCATAATGGACATAAATGGGGGGAATTGCGGAGTTAAGCGGGGTTGAGCAGATTTAGCAGTAGGTATTAGGTTGGTGCAAAAAAAATGTCGTTTTATCACATAGTAACATATGTGAGAAAACGACATTATTTTTGCACCAACCTAATAACTCTGCTTGCCGACTCTCCTACCTTTGGGCAGAGATGAACCTGAACGAGGCTATGCCGAAGGGCAGAGTCTCGTCTGGGGAGGTAGACAAACCCAGTCCAGTTATTACGTGGTCTACGGGGAATTTTTGCCCTGGCTTACGTTAAACTGGTCTTGTGCCACATCCCGCTTTGTGGGAATCTCGGATAAATACCGGGTGAGCATTAGGTCATTTGCTCCGTGCACCTTCGTGTAGTAAATCTTCTATTTCACTACTTACCTACAAGTTGGTTTTCCTTATTTATTTTCTTCTGTTATCTTGAAAATTCGATATACAAACGTAAGTCTCATGAAGACGTATAACTACAATACCGACATCTTTCTCGTTTTATCAAGCAAGTAAACAGAAAACGGTTTGGTTTAAAGATGTAAACGACTATAATTTTGAACATTTTTTACAATGATGTTCACCCTGTATAAGGCTCGAGAGTCACGCGAGGTAGAGGGTTATAGGGGTACATTTTATGCGGATATGTGGACAAAACAATGGTTAACCCTAGACTTGAATAGGTTAAGATTGTAGTGTCGGAAGAAACTACCTGAGTGAAACTTGAATTTCACCATTGGAATACGAAGGGAATGAGGGTGGTTTGTTAAAATATGAGCAACATAGCGGGTTTAGAACTGATGGAACTAAGGAATGTAATGCGTCTGAACACTTTCTATGGAAATAGCGACAGAGCAGGGTGAAGCTTGCGATGTTTCCCTTCTGAGAAAGGAGATGCAAGGTGGAAAATAATTTGTCACTCACAAGGATGCGGCGATTCTTTTGAACGCTATCGAGAGAGGAAAGTAGAAACTGAGCAGCTCCTACCCATATATGGCAACATTACTCTATTTTTGGCCTGATCTGACACTTGTGAAAGTAGAGGATATCAGGAGGAATCAGGTACTTACTGGAGCGGTACAGGAAACCGAACATTTTTCCATCATCTTTCGTTCCACCTGAGGTCTGGGTTTAAGTCCCAATAAGCGCTCAAAGCACAGGGCCTCCTTGAGGGGACATCTGTTCATCCTGATCGGTAATAGTTCTGGGTCCAACTCGCGATGATGGAATGTCACTGGTTTTATTTTTCGAGGCATTGAACGTGACCAGCCAGTTTTTCCCCCTACTGAGCTTGGAGGTGCGCGCATATACCGTTGTATTATCAACATAGATATTCACACATGATTGGAGTATAATCTTAAATAGATCATTTATGTAAACAAGATGATTGGGCAGAGAAGAGAGCCTTGGTGAAAGCCTACATTAATCGCTTGGGTGTCGGAGGACTGAACGTTAACAACTACATTCAAGGACCTACACGTTACGAAGGATTTGATAATTCTAAAGTCTTTTCATTTTCTTTCACTCCCAGTAGCCTCTTGTGTCTTAGTGGCATTACCGCTTTGCATGGGGTGAATTGATTTAAAAAAAAAAGTAGCCAGCTTTTCCTCCAGAGTTATTAGAGCTAAGTCAGAGGAGAGATCAGCTTCCAATCTCCAGTCAGCGTTTTGAAAGTGCACCCATATACCTTTGTATCATCAGCATAGATATTCACAAATGATTTACGTCTACTCTTAGGTAGATCATTTATGTAAACTAGAAAAAGGGTTGAACCGAGAAACGAGACCTGGTGGGGAGAGGGGCGCCTACGTTCATCGTTAGAGCCTTGTTTCAGGAGTTAAAACCAACTTTTAAGCAATCAAGATTTTTGTAATGGAGACTTTGTAGCTGTTTCAGAGAACTGGACTGATCCCTGATTCAATCGGATTTTCTTTAGCATTTGAGAATTTATTTTCAACAATTGTAAATAAACTATTGACATCTAATAATGCATCAGCCTTAGAGCTGCTTCCACTGAAATAAAATTCATGTGAGATACAACAATGATTAGTAATTAATTTTATGTCAATTAAAGTAAAGAAAATACCAAAGAAAAATAAAATTCGGCTAATTGGGACCAAATAAATTCAATTCGTTACCCTCTAAAATGAACCCACGTTAAACTGACCTTATGTTACATTCTACTCGAGTAAGTAGGCAGAAAATACTAACAGCTTGGGAAAAGGTGAAATTACAAGTCGAACCGCATGTCTGTGTCATAACTAAACACCTTTAATGTGTTTAGAGGATTTTCGAAATCATCAAAATTTTTAGTATATAGTTTCATGCCGTTCATGATCATTATTGTTATTTCAATGTTTTCTCTGATATGATCTTAATATCTCGAAATTAATGTATGATCAGCGGGATACAAATAACAGCGTTAGATATCATACCATAAAAAATTTGGGGGGGGAACCAAAAAAAATTTCGCTTGAAGATGGAACAGAGCTTACTTTAATTCAATTTAATTCAAATAATTATATTGAAGTTTTCGGCTCTTGTTTTGAAACATGAGACCTCTTATGTAGCGTGCTGGAATCATATTTTTGAATAAATAATTATATTTATGCTCTACTTTTGTATCGAGCACTATTTTTTAAAAATAATAACAAAAATACTAAAGAACTTTGGATTATTTACCTAACCAGTTCTTTCCTATTTTCTATATATTTTCACACACACACACACACACACACACACACATATATATATATATTCGTGTGTGTGTGTGTGTGCATGGATGCACAAGTTGATTGTTTAAAGTGGTCAAGTGTCTGCGCACTATACATAAATATTCTCTCCATCCTGGTACTATGTCCAGTATTGCTGCATAGTTTGCCGCGTGTAAAATGATGCTACAATCACAAGCTTTTTAAAATAAGGAGTTTTCCACTTCGAAGCTGAATGTTGGCCCTTTTGCCAAAACTCACCAGGCTGATTTGAATTCAGTTTTCCATTTGCTATACTGTTTACCAACCAAGACTATAGAGTACAGGCTGTCCCCTGTTATTTAACCACTACTGTAGGTGGGAGGAGAAGCAGTTCATTCACATCCTTTCTCATGGGTAGTTGCGCGTAAGTAAATGTAGCGAACTCGAACGGAATTGGAACCCGGCTCTCTGATTTGACATTCCAGGCCGTTATCCACTATACCACCAGCATATCCAAGCTTACAGCACCTGGTATTCCTAAGCGATCACCCATCCAGCTACTGAACAGGCTCCTCGTTAACTTTGGTGATTGGAGGAGAACCGGTCTTTCAACGTGACATCACCGTAAGCTTCTATGAAATATCTCTCTAATTATATATATATATATTTATTAAAGACATTTTTTATGTTTAACGTTCTTTTTATAGATACAAGTATTTAAGTAAATGCTCTGTTTATAATAAACAGTATTAAATAACATTTACCGGCCTGAATGTCCGAGAAATTTTCATAGAAAATATTCGTCCTTGGATGAAAGTGTAGTATCTGCGGTGGCTACGATCAAAGTGTAGTATCTGCGCTTTGTGAGCTGCCGGGTCGGGTGTCTGTCGAACTCTCTGCTTGCAGAGAGGAACCCGTACGAAGCTCCGCCGAAGGGTAGGGTTTCGTTGGGGGAGGTTGACGGAACTGGCCCGCCTCGGCGGGTTTGGATGGTTATTTATTTTTGGCTGGGCCTACGGGCTCAGAGATACCCACATTAAAAAGGCCTTGTGCCACATTCGATCCCCGTGGGTGGATTGATAAATACCATCTATAAAAAGAACGTTAAACATAAAAAATGTCTAATAAATAAAATTGTCGGACTTTGTCCATTTCTTAATATATATATATATATAGGGGTTTACTGGGTGTCGAAGAATTAGAAAAACATTACTAAGGAGCGAGAACAATAGAATAGTAATCAGGAAGACAGTTGATAGCATTTGAGACACATTTAAATTTTTGAAGATTAAAGTTAACTGGAAAGCATGGAGCCGGAAGGGAGTTTCACTAGCGGGAAGTGCAAGAAAAAAAAACTGTTAGCATAGAATTACGTTTACATCTAGCCAAATCAACTGTAGAATGATGAGACTATACCGCTAATCTAGCATTGCGCTTAACTTCATGAAGTCTAAGTATCAAAGAGGAAAGTTCACCAGAACAATTAAAGATGAAAGTATTTATAGGAAAGGGACAGAGAAGCTACATTATGGCGCTAGGAATAGGAATTTATCAAGGCAATTGCATTTGCCTTGATAAAGTCCCTCATATAAGTTTTCCTTTTATATTCATACAGTTCTTTTACATATATTACAGATATACTCTATATGACACACATACACACGCACACACATTATATATATATATATTGTTGTCATAGTCAGTCTCGGTAGAGTTTAAACACGTCTCCGAGTCCTTATGGGTAACGAATTATTTTCCATCGCCCAACGTCACTCTCACAGGCGGGATGTGGCAGGTCATTCGCTGCTCTATCGCTACTAACATGGAAAGTGATCGGACGGTCTACTTGGTTTCGCCAGGTTTAACCTTCAAGGTTCGGACCTGCCATGACACTTATATGACACCATGACACCAACATTTCCTCTGTATTCCATCGGTGAGTAGACAGTTTCACTCGAACGGCTTCTTCCCGTGAACCACCGCTCTGTAGAACCGAAGATGTTTCTCTGATCGCTACAATCTTAAGCTGTTCAAGTTTAGTTTATGTTTTCCTTTTGTCTTTATCCTTTTACATATATTACAGATAATACACCATCTGAAATTTTTACACACACACACATATATATGTACATAGGATTCGATGGATAAATTATCGCCATTTTACATTTTTAATTTCGCGCATGCGCGTTATCTGTTTTTGATTTTTTCGACTAAGCAGTATAGTACGGTCAGTTAGGCATTCTCTGTAAGAAAAAGAGCACCACGACGCAATTCACTCCGACAGAAATTTCGAAACGGTATGCTGTACTGCTTGGCATTCCCACTAATACAAACATTTTAGAGCGTTTGGGAATCAATCTGAGGACAAGGCAGATGATTCGGAAAGAGTTGGATGAGCCTAATGGTGACTACGATGTTACGGCAGCTCGCCAAAATCACTCTGATTGATCTGATAAGAAAAGAAGTACCGATTTTGTTGGGGGTGGTGGTTCAGACTCAATACAGAGACCTACATGATGTGCCTTGAAGAAGTAGTGCTGCCCTGGGTCAAGAGGGCAGCTGCTGGCAGGAGGACTCTGCACCATGTCACACACCAGGAGAACCGAGTCATGGCTGTCAAACAATTTCTGCAACCACATCACCCCTTATATTTCGCCTCATACCCCCCAGACTGCAACGCCGTTGATTATTATATGTGGGGCACAGTTGAGCGAGAAACTAACAAAACTTCTTGTAACACCAAAGATGAGCTGAAGGGAAGGATTATGGCAGCATTCAGCAACTTAAACAAAGAGACCGTCCAGAAGAGTTGCAGGAGATTCCGAGGTCGTCTGGAGGCCGTGATTGAAGCCAATGGAGATTTTATCGAATAAATTTAACCTTTAGTATTTGAAGATATTTTTGTGTAATTTTGGTAAATATATTTTATTTTAATTTTTGCGTAATTTAGACGACAATCTATTCCTCGCACCCTGTATACATGTTGTATAACATTTACACTATTTATATAGAAAGGGTGAATACCAAACAAGGATTTTTTTTATAGATATAAACAGTACGGATATAGTTAGTAACAACATTGCATAATAGCTATCAGTTTCACGCTTCAGTGCGCCCTTCAAATAAATCTGATGACCGCATTGAGGCGTAAAGCTGAGAGTCACCACGCTTTGTGGATTCATATGTCCACATTATTTCTCTCCCCCCTCTCTCTCTCTCTCTCTCTCTCTCTCTCTCTCTCTCTCTATATATATATATATATATATATATATATATATATATATATAATTCATTAAAAATATGCCAGACAAGGAAGACCTAATTATTTTTTTATTTAGAGTTTCCAGCATCCTTACGTTTTTCCGTTTTGTACAGATATTTTCCATAATTTTCATTGTCCGAAGATGATTTCGGCCACTTCTTTAGCCATTTTCAAGAGGGTTCTGTTTTTGGTGATGTTACTTTTTCCTCATGTTTTGACTGTTTAATATGTATTTTATTTTTCTGTTGTTCCGGCTTGGAGAGTTTATTCCGCGCCTTCGCTTGTTGAGTTTCGAATGGAATTGAACGCGACTAAAGAAGTAACCGAAAGCGCTTGGGACAATGAAAATTATGCAAAATTTCTGTTCTCCTTTAGTCTTTGAAAACGGAAAGACGTAAGGATGGTGTAAAAAATTAATTAAATCTTGGCTGGTATATTAATTGAAAGTTGTTTAAAAGAAAGGTTGCAGCACAAATATACATCCATTCACACACACACACACAATATATATATATATATATATATATATATATATATAATATATATATATATATATATATATATATATATGAGGTAATGCTATCAAGAACAATATCGGAGTACAAAATGACAAGCGTATCGTCCTTTAGAACTTCATCGGACTAAATTTGTTATGTTATTCCGACTACACATGCGCACGAAAAAGGAATGCTGGGAATTCTAATTTTAAAATATATATATATATATATGTGTGTGTGTGTGTGTGTGTGTGTGTGTGTGTGTGTGTGTGTGATCTAGCCGATTTCATTTAAATTCTTTTTTCTTTTTGTTTCCATCACTGTTGTTATTAAACTGACGCACAACGTTATATGTCAATTATAATTAATAATAGAAGCCGTTAAGATAATCAAATCGGGAAATCTTACAGAAAAATCGCCATTGTTGCGTTGTATGGTCAGTGAATTCGACAAACTTTGAAGTTTTATCGAACTGAGGTCTTAAAAGATCTAAGCTGCATAAGAGGATATGTAAAATTCTTTGCTGTCCACAATTTTGCTTACCTCTGGAATTCGCTTAAAGCAGAAGATAATCTTAGGAAAATAAGTGTGCGTCTACATATGCGTGGTTGTCTCGCTGAGGTTCGCGGACTCTTCATAAAGTTGATGTGTATAAAAGTATGTATTTGTAAGTATATATTGATATCACAGAAATTCCAATATTTCTATTCCCCAGTTCTAACAAAATCAATTACCAAAGATTAGTTTTGGGATGTGGAACTCTGGGACTCGGAAAGTCACAAAACAAATCTCTATTTGGCACTCACCTTGCTTTCCGTATTGATCAGGGGACTGAGTGCCATCAACTTTGTGTCCTCCCGTTTGATGTGTTCTCCGTGACAATTGGCCATTGTGTTGGAATCTTTTGTCCAAAGCAAATTTAGTTGTGTGGGGCAGGAGAGCGAGAGAAAAGAAAGAGAGCAAAAAAAAGAACCAAGAAAACAAAACGTGGAATAGTGAATGAGAGTAGGGAGAGGAAATAGGAACTGAAAATCAAAGAGAGGGTGCTAGTGGAGAAAAAATTAAGATGAAAATAAAAATGAGAAAAAAAAAAAGAAATGTGATGTATGAAGAGAGAGAAAAACTGAGAATAATGAGTGTAACAAAAAGGAAAATAGGTAGATAGCAAAGCGTGAGAAGGGTAAGAATACGCGTGGAAGAAACAAAGATGAAGATTAGGGAGGGAAAGAAGAATTAAAGAAGACGAGAATGGAAATAGAAAGGAAAATAAATAAGATGAGAAAAAAAGGAGAGATTGGAAATAGAAGGAAAGCGGGGATGGAAATAGGAAGAGGAAGAGGAAGAAGAGAATGAAAATAAAAAGAAGAAACTCAAAACAAAAAGAAGAAAGGGAAAGAAATAAAGAAAAAAGACAATGAAGAGAGAAGGAAAAAAGGGACAGAAATAAAGAAAAAACAATGAAAAGAGGGAAAGAAAGGGATAGGAATAAGATAAAGAAAGAGAGGGGAGAAAGAAATAGAAATTAAGAAAAAGACAATGAAGTGAGGAGGAAGAAAGGGAGAGAAATAAAGAAAACAGAATGAAAAAAGGGGAAGAAAGGGAGAGAAATTAAAAAGAGAATGAAAAGAGGGTAAGATAGGGATATAAATAAAGAAAACAGAATGAAAAAAGGGGAAGAAAGGGAGAGAAATTAAAAAGAGAATGTAAAGAGGGTAAGATAGGGATATAAATAAAGAAAAAAGAAATGAAAATAGCAGAAAGAAACAGATAGAAATTAAAAAAAAGATAATCAAAATAGGTGGAAGAAAGGGATAGAAATAAAGGAAAAAGAACGAAAAAGATGAAGAAAGGGGTAGAAATAAACAAAAAAGAACGAAAAAGATGAAGAAAAGGATAGAAATAAAAAAGAGAATAAAAAGCAGGAAAGAAAGGTATGGAGATAAAGAAAAAAAAACAATAAAATGAGGGTAAGAAAGACATAGAAATAACGAAAAAAGAAAGTGACAAAAGGGTGTGGCAAGGTACAGAAGTAATAAAAAAAAGACAATGAAATTAGGCGGAAGGAAGGGATAGAGATGAAAGAAAAAGGCAATGAAAATAGGTGGAAGGAAGGGATAGAGATGAAGGAAAAAGACAATGAAAATAGGTGGAAGGAAGGGATAGAGATGAAGGAAAAAGGCAATGAAAATAGGTGGAAGGAAGGGATAGAGATGAAGGAAAAAGGCAATGAAAATAGGTGGAAGGAAGGGATAGAGATGAAGGAAAAAGGCAATGAAAATAGGTGGAAGGAAGGGATAGAGATGAAGGAAAAAGGCAATGAAAATAGGTGGAAGGAAGAAATAGAGATGAAGGAAAAAGACAATGAAAATAGGTGGAAGGAAGGGATAGAGATGAAGGAAAAAGGCAATGAAAATAGGTGGAAGGAAGGGATAGAGATGAAGGAAAAAGGCAATGAAAATAGGTGGAAGGAAGGGATAGAGATGAAGGAAAAAGACAATGAAAATAGGTGGAAGGAAGGGATAGAGATGAAGGAAAAAGACAATGAAAATAGGTGGAAGGAAGGGATAGAGATGAAGGAAAAAGGCAATGAAAATAGGTGGAAGGAAGGGATAGAGATGAAGGAAAAAGACAATGAAAATAGGTGGAAGGAAGGGATAGAGATGAAGGAAAAAGGCAATGAAAATAGGTGGAAGGAAGGGATAGAGATGAAGGAAAAAGGCAATGAAAATAGGTGGAAGGAAGGGATAGAGATGAAGGAAAAAGGCAATGAAAAATGGGATAAAAGCAAATAAAAAGTAGGATGAAAACAGAACAATGAAAATGAAAAAAAATGCAATTAATAAAAGATGAAGACAATGGAAATATAAACAAAATGATGTAAACAGAAGGATGAGGAGGAGGAGAAGAAGAAAAAGAAGAATGAGGTTCGAAATTTGACAAGCGAGAGGGCAGTAACAGATGGACAAAAAGTTTGAAATAAAAGGAAGAAGAGGGATGAGGCTGGAAATACGAGAAAGATGAAAATAGAAAGAAAAAGAAGAGTTATTGACATAAGAATTACAACAACAAGAAAGATGAAAAGAAATGAACGTATTTTAAAAAAATGGGGACCAGGGCAGCGGCAAAAGAGAAAACTGTGAAATTGAGGGCAAAACACGATAGAATTAAGTTTAAAAGGAGTTGTCAGGAGTGACTGAGTGAGTGAACTGAAAAGTTTAAATAAATATAAGATACAAAACAATTAGGGAAATCAAAGTAAGAAATGCAGTAGAACAAGATTCGAGTTTCAGTTATTGGTTGGTTAGTGGTTTCAGGTTGGTGCAAAAATAATGTCGTTTTCTCACATAGTAACATATGTGAGAAAACGACATTATTTTTGCACCAACCTAATGAAATGCAAGTAAAAATCACCATTGTGCGATCAGTGGTTTAGAAAAGAAGTAAAAACAATAAGAAGTGAAGTTAGCGTCAAAACAAGATAAAATGTGAGAGTGAGTGAGAGAGAAAGAAAGAAGGCAGACAGAGAAAAATTAAGTTGAAAACAAAGAAAAAAGATAAAGGAAGGAAAGAGAGAAAAATGTGGGAAAAGAAAGAAACAGAAAAGTAAGAAAACAAAAAATAAAATGTGGGTAAGAAAGAAAGAAAGAAAGAAAGAAAAGTGGAAGAGAGCGATAAAGAGAAAGAACAGAAGAAAGACAATAGAAAACTGATGAGAAAATAAAGAAAATCTGTTAACGAGAGATAAAGAAAGGAAGAGAAAAGGAAACAAGAAAAAAGGATAAAGGAAAGAAAGAAAGAAACAAATAAAGTGAGACAGCGATGGAGAAAGAGAGAAAGAAAGAAATAGAAAGAAAGAAATAGAAAGAAAGAAATAGAAAGAAAGAAATAGAAAGAAAGAAATAAAGAAAGAAATAGAAAGAAAGAAAGTAAGAAAGAAAGAAAGAAAGAAAGAAAGAAATAGAAAGAAAGAAATGAAAGAAAGTAAGCAAAGAAAAATTAAGAAGACAGAAAAAGATAATGCGATGGAGTGGGTTGGCCATTATTGATGAACTGAATTATCAAAATGAAAAACAAGAGAGAAGGTAAAATTGAGATGATGAACAAGTTAAAAAGAGCTGACTGGATGCATAGACTGGGTAAGAGGAAATAGGGAAACGATAGAATGAAAGAAAGGCAACGAGAAAGTAAGGAGAAAAACGAAGCAAATGAAATGGCAAGAGAGATTGAAAGCCAAAAGAATTGAACATGAGTAGAACTAAGGTCAGAAGAAAGGAAATAGGAGGTTAAGGATGAGAATGTGGTCGATGTGGTAACGGATGGGCGTGTATGAACAAGCGTAGACTACTAAGATCAGTCCAATTTCCAGACCTGCGGCCTGGCTGCACTTCACTGTCCAGGCTTTTCTGTCCGGTCTAGAAAACAATATACTATCCCCGGGAAAGTATATTAAATGATTTGAAGGACGAAATAAAGACATAGATTAGTTGAATCCTCGTGAGAAATCATGGGTGGTCATTTGGTATTTTTCTTGCTCGAACCTGCCATAAAAGCCGTATGATTAACAACGCTGCAATATCGGCAAGAACCGCTAACGTTCCCTTGCCACTGAGGGACGGAGGAGGAGGAGTAGAAGAACCAGGGTGAATACGAAAAATCCGGATAAGGGTGAGGCAGGAACTGGAGCTGTAAGGTTGTTGTGGGTAGTGGGACTGATGTAGAAAAAGGGGACGATTGCATTGCTGCGGTGACCCTTTCTTCTATTGTGTCCATTTGTGACGGAAGCACACTTTGATGACGGTCCAACACATCACTGGATAGCCGCCGTTGTTAGCTTTTGTTCCATTGTTGTGAATGCTGATTGTTGATGCTGTTGTTCTAACTTGCCGTCCAGAATTCGAAAACTTGAGCCGAGACCGGAAAATTAACGCGTGCGTGAGTCACAGAAGGAATTGTACGATTTTCTTTCTCACTTTCTAAATTGTCCCACCGCGTGTTCAGATTTCTGTCCAGTCTGTTATTAGGCAATCTAAAAAGCCGGAAGTTAAAATGATGCAAGAGCTGCTTCTGTTTATTTTTGTTGTTGTTTTTCTAAGTAAAATAGTCTCATACGAAAGAAATCAAAACTACATTCATTCCTCGTATTGTAATGCAATTTTCTTGCTTTGTTTTCTCTTATCAGTCAGTTATATTCCATGCGTAATACACGCTTGAGTGATCATGTATCCTTCGATACATGACTGACGAAGCAAACTTTTTTCCCGCAGTAGGTTGCCATTTCTTTCTGCGGTAGACCAGTTGCCATCCAAGGCTATAGAACCTGGTCTGTCCTGCTATTTACCCATACCTGGGGGGGGGAGAAGAAGAGGATTCATACCTTTCTCAAGAGTATTAGCACGTAAGTAAATGCAATGGATTCGACTGTAATTCGAACACCGCTCTCAGATTCCTCAATCCGAACCGCTATCCATTACTCCACCGTGCCTCTTATCTTTTATACTCATATCAAATAATTGAATGGAGGAACATACCTAAATGGTAAGTTTACTTATAATGAAACATTCAGAATTGATTGAGTCAGCAGCCAGTGCGAGTTTCGGTTGAAATTTATAAAATCTTTCGCTTAAAACATTTTTTTAGGAAAATATGTTTCTCAAAATAAATCGCTCACAAACAGCAGCAGCAAAGTCCGTGCTACAAATAGGAGTAGATAGGTTCGCCAATAGGAGTAGATAGGTTCAGCTAACGTACGGTCCACACACATTCCTCATCATTTGAACAGGAGCAGCTGTTTATTCCTTGTTTCCTGTTTAGGAAGCGGGGGTTCAGATTCCCACTTTTGAAGCTTACCAATCACCATCACGTTTTTCTGAATTTTGTTCTTTTTTTTTCTGCTGTCTTCTCACTAATGTCTTCTCGTTTTTGTTTTACTCTCAGTAACTCTTTACATCTTAGTTGCATTATCGCCTTGACTGGGGAGAAATGAATAAGCAAAAGATATATTGATACGCTATTCTTCCGCGAACTTTTGGGCAGTCTATAGTATTTACCAAAGTTATCTTTGTAAGGCAAAATGTTAAAAAAAAAATCATATAAAGTCCTTAACGAGGATCGAACTCAGTCCAATAGATACTTAAGACCAGCTGACTATCCACTCATCCAGAGCGAGGCGTTAGTCATAACAAAAAACAAAATAGATGATGCACTCATATAAAATACATTTTTATTTGAAATGAAACAGCGTATCTCTACATCGCATTCAGACTGTAAGATAAACAAAATAATTGTATTCGTCAGTGTAACGCAACGACCCGACATTAAAAATATAAAATTAATGTTTTGACTAAATGATTGATAATCGTTTAATGAATACCCGAGCAAAATGCAACGGAAATGGAAGCCATTTGTGGTTTGTCACATTCCCTCTCCTCATTTTAAACTGCAAGCAGTAACAGAAGATCAAAAGATGACAAAACCGTTCATTTGTGAACAAAGCAAAAGCTTTGTTTTTTGGAGTCTTTTTGTTTTCGTTCTCATTAAATTTACTATCTGGACCGATTTGCTCTTGGGCGTATCAATGCGTAACGAAACAAATCGTTTTGTTTTTCTCTTCTCTACCTAAAAAAAAAAGTCTATCTTAGATTAGAACGAAAATACTCGCGACTTTGTAACAAACTTTTAAATATTTGTTGCTATTATTTATCTGGGGAGTAATGTTGAGAAAAGCATTTATATCGAGGAAATTTAAAACGCGCAGTATTCAGCTTACAACTCTCGTAGTTATTGCGAAGTTGATGTGAAAATAAACCGCACATATGTGATGCCATATTATTTATTTTTAGCGTGTGTGAATTATTCCACCTTGTTTGCTAAGTGTCGCTTCGCGCCACATCCCATCCGCTAGGTGTCTTTCTGTTTAGGAGTAAGAAAGGAAAGACATAAACCCTTTCTTTTGTTTTTCCTGGATGTTGTAGACATAACAAAACTTGTTCTTGGCAACAGACTTCTTAATTTCACACTACTACGTGGCCCTTCATATGTATACACACATACACACTCACACACACACACTATAGTATATAAATGTTTTATTTCTAACTGTAGATATATAAATATAATTTTATCTTTCTCTTCTTCTGGTAATTATGTTTTTCGTTATAGAAATATGTATAAGTCACGTATTGAATTCCTTTCTTTTGATAATGTTAAATTCATTCTTTTTTTTATCATTTCACTCCAAGCAAGGAAATAAAAAACATTAAGAGGCAAAAGGTTACTGAGTGTTAGAGAATATGAGAAAAACTAATATTAAGAGGATGGGACATTAAAAGAAGAAGAATTAAGAAGACAGAAAATAAGGATTGACATAGCATTTAAATTTTTGAAGATCATACAGAGTGGGAAGCAAGGATTCAGAAGAGAGTTCCACAAGCGAGAATTACAATAGAAGAAACTGTTAGCATCGAACTTACGGTTACACCTAGCCATTTTAGATGTAAATTGATGAGACCTTACCGCCAATCTAGTACTGCGCTTAAATTCATAAAGCCTAGTTACCATAGAAGAAAGTGATATTTATTTTGAAAAATACAAAAATGTGGTACAGGGTCAAAAGTTGAATAGGTGAAGGCTGGTCTTCAATCTGTCTTATCTGAAACATATCTAGCTACAATTACTGACCCAAACATGCCACAGTATTCCTTACACCAAAACAACACATTCATACTTACCATTCTTACTACAGTCACCATAATACCTCAAGTCTCTATAAAGTCCTGACTAGTTCTCACCTGTACAATTTGTCTGTAGTAGGGGGAGATGAATGAAAATGATATAAAGTTCATCAGAATAATTACCATAAGAGTTTTTATAGAAAAGACACAGGGAAGCTATGTTACGGCGGTGGGAAAGCGGCTGAAGCCGAAATGCCAAGTCAGGACCAATAACATTGCAGATTCTTCTTTGAATTTCATCAAGAATCTCTAAATATATGGCAGGAGCTCTAGACCAGATGTGGCAACAATATTCAAAGCAAGGTCGAATAGCAGACTTATAAATATATAAGACAGTTTCTGACGAAAAAGAAAAATGTCTATCACGATATAGTGAACATACATTCTGAGCTGCAGGCTTAGCAGTTGATTCAATAAACTCTTTCCACTTCATGTCAGCTGAAAACGTTAGTTTGTTTTGAAAGTCTTCATCCTCATTAGCAACAAGTCCGCAACTCCTCTCGCTACAAATTGGTCACCATCAGTAATCACGTCCGTTGCAGTTTTGTCGAACCTCTTAAATACAGGCATTTTACCTTGATTTGTTAACGACGCTTTCTTAGCACACCTGGCTGTTTTTAGCCCCCCACATTGTTTTATTTTCTTAATAGTTAGCAAGTGGCAAATGACATTTTTGGGATTAGCAAATAGCTCTCTGAATACCTCTGTCAAAGTCGACGAAATTCTGATTCTTGTCATAATATTTATGTAAATTAGAAGCACCTAAAGACGGTAATCAATGTGATAGAAACGTATGAAAATATCACAATAACCACTTGTTCATCGAATGCAACGTAAAAGGAGTTCCTAAATGAACGCACTACAAATAAATTGAAACATATTTTCGCGTATTTGAATTATTGAAACTTACAAATGCATTTTTGGAATTAGGCATTTAGTTCAAATTTTCAAAATACTATTTATACTAGCGTATAAGTCGACTTCATGTATAACCCCTGAATTTTGGGGGATGAATTTTAACTCCGGCTCTATAAAATTTTATCTGTGTATTGTGTAATCGGTCACTGAAAATGCATGATTTTTAACCTCTTCAAAAAATTATCTGTGTGATACCCCGACTATTTTTGCGTTAAAAACTTACCATAACAATTCACACTATACACGAGTATATACGGTAAAACATTTTCTTTTCATATTTTAATTTGTTCTATAAAATCCAGAAAGAATCCTCAATACAATGTATAAGAAGAAAATAGGGAATTTAGTATGGTGTCCCTAGTGAGGACCGAACTCACAACTCAGGCATCTCCTTATTGTTTTCCTAATGTTATGAGTTGTAGATTATTATTATCAGCTTCGTCTTGACTATAAATTCGCCAAGGAGAGAGTAATGTTTTTTTTTTTTTTAGTTCAGATCAGAAAAGTAACCTATGGAATTTTTTTTATTAGCAACTGTATTCAGATAAAAAGTTAATCAACTCCCCTACTAACGTCAGTGTTGAGAAAGAAATCGTGACATTAAGCAAAAACAGTCATTAAATACATTATTCCTTCTGTTACATTGAAATATTTCTATTTATTAGACCCAAAACATTAAAATAGATGCATATTTGAACGATATTTTCTGAGTAATTCCTTTTTAAGGAACTTTACCCAAAATTTGATGACATCATAAGCTACTCTACTACTGATGTCAGGGTGACAACTCAAAAAAAAAAAAAAAAATTAAAAAAATAAATTTTTGATTGATTTGTTTTTTTTTACGGCTTATCAACCCGTTTCCAATTTATTCCAAGGCAGAAAACAGTTTTAGATTGTAAGAATTTTTTGAAGATAATAATGATTTACTGATACAGGTCCAATTATTTAACCCATAGCTGGGGAGGGAAGAGATGGATTCGTACCATTCCCAAGGGTATTTTGCGCGTAAGTGAATATAACAAAGCCTACTGGAATTTGAACACGGCTCTCCGATTTCCAATTCTGAGCCGTTATTCATTACACAACCCGCACACCCAAGCTTACAGCACCTGGCATTCTCAAGTGGTCAACAGTCTAGTTGCTGACCAGACTCGACGTTGCTTAACTTCAATGATCGTACGAGAATTGATGTTTTAACATGAAATGCCGTAAGCCGGAAAACGACAAAGAAAACGGAAAGAGGTACTAAATAAATTATTTTAAGTGAAAATACTGAATAAGTTATTGTAACAATAAAAAATATTAAGGTAAAATCTGCCTAACTAGTTTAGTTACGTTATATCTTTCTTTTCTATATATTTAATCCAAACATTAAAAATTAACAACTTGAGTATTAATCTTTGCGCGCAAACCAAATAATAATCAAAATCGTAAGATGGTTATAAAAATAGTGTAACTAAAAAGCTACAATGAATATGTCATACAAATCATTCTGGAACCTTCTTTTATATACCGTTTCCCTTCAGAGTGTTGTCGATCATGGCTCTCCATAATCTCCTGTCTTTTGTAGTGCTTAATAAATTTTATATTTTCGTTATATCTTCTAAACCCTCTTATGCCATACAATTCCTCAATCTCGTTGGGTAGGTTGTACGTTATTTTCCTCTGTCCCTCTTGCCTTCAATCTGTCCTGTGAGTATCAAATTTTCCAAGCCCACTTTCCTAATTATGTGCCCTTGAAATTTCAACTGTCTCTTCCAAATGTTAAGTATAAGTGTCCCTTTTGTTTACATTTTTTCTTGAAACTTCGTCATTGGTCACATGTTTGGTCCATAGTATTCTCGGCATCCTTCTGTAGAACTACATTTCAGTTACTTCAACTCTCTTCTACATCTATGAGGAGATTGTTCAACATTTTATGCCATATAGAAGGACTGATATTGCATAACAGTTCAGTACTTTTTCTCTAGTTTTAAACGATTTTTCGGATTTTTAATACATTGCTTAGCTTTAGGAAGACATCTTTCTCTATCCCAATGCGCCTTCGGATATCAGTGTCACACTACCTCGAGGTAGAGGGTTACGTTAAGGGTAGTTTATACGGATAGATGGGGAAGATAACAGTTAACCCTAGACATGAACAGGTTAAGATTATAGTGAGGTGGTTCCACAGAGCAGTGGTTCGCGGAAGAAGCTGAGTGAAACTTATTTCTCACCGATGGAATACGGGGCGGGGGAATGTGAGTTGTTTGGTTCAGTGGAAGGTGAAGGTTAAATCTGGCAGGACCAAGGAATGTAACGAGCACTTTCCATGGAAGTAGGGATAGAACAGCGAGAGGCTTGCCACATCCCACTTGTGAAAGAGAGATTCGAGACTGGAAAATAATTCGCCATCAAAAAGTGCTCGATGACGCTTTTGAACTCTATGAAGACTGAAAAGTAGTTGACTTGTCTTTTGATCGACTTCAAAGATTCGTGGACTACGTTTATCCGAATCAGAAGACCATATGGGTGGATTTGATTTATCCAACAATTTAACTCTGACGAACGGCGTGCCCGTGAATCTTTGAAGTTGCTCAAAAGATAAGTTAACTTGATTTTATTAGGTTGGTGCAAAAATAATGTCGTTTTCTCACATAGTAACATATGTGAGAAAACGACATTATTTTTGCACCAACCTAATAATTCATTTATTGACATCGTTCTAATTCTCTTCCGAGGACATTCTTGACAAAAATTCAGTTCGCCCAGAAATATGTGAAATTCTAGTAGTTTTACATATTAAACAAGTCATACTGATTTTGAATATTTTTTATAATAGATTCTATTGGTTCACGATTGGTCTGACGCAAGTAATCTATAAGAGTTAAAAGAAAATTTACTTCCGTTTAAACCCAAACGTAAATCAATTATCACAAGAACAAAAAAAGAACTAACGGCTGCATCAAACGAATTTGCGACAGTGTATTTCATCAGTTGTTAAGGCGAAGTACCAGTGATTACAGAAAGACTTGTTAAAGATTTTTCTCTCGCTGGACCTAAATGGATTCGAATTTAATGCTCAGGGCAGATTTCCAAATCAATCAAGTCATGATTTAGGGCCCACAGCCAACACTTTAGCAATCTATGACGTAATGCTATCATTAGAGTTAACGCAATTACCAATATGATTATTAAGACTGGCAGTAACACTGCCGTCAAAGTCATTATCACTTGATAATCTAACCTCTTTCATCAATTTCAACTGAAATACCTTGACAACTAATAACATCCATGTAATAACTGCTATAATCATCAGCACCATCGCTGTTATTATTATTATTCTTATCATTATTATCATCATTATTGTTGTTGTTATAATAACCTCATTCTGTCAGTAACACCTGTATTAATTCCTGACTAAGGACAGATCTGTTCTTCCTGGTTTTCAACGCACAGCAAATGATTATGAATATTATAAAGTTAATTGACGAATTTAAGTTAATAAGCTAAACTCACGAAAATGAAGACCGTGCAAGCATTTTTTTTTAAATTCCAAATTCCCACCAGAAATACACTAGAGTTTAAAAGTTTGAGAACAGCCCTGGTAATTTTTTAATTTTGCCGTAAAAGTGGTTAAATAAGAGAAAATTATTACAAATGGTTAAAAAGTGTGAGACATGATGTTTTTTCATCAGAAATTTTTATGACAAATAGAAAAGAAATCATTTTATGATTAAATTTTGCTCACATCAAAATACCTTCCTTTAGCTTGCTGCAGAATAAACTTTTGGCATTCGTTGCAAAAGTTTCTCAAAGTATAAGTTTGATAATTGATTCCATTCTTTTTTCAATGACTCTTTTTCTTTTTCATTTTTCTTTTTCATTTTTCTTTTTTACTCTTTTTTCAAGTTCGCCCCATACTAATTCCGAGTTTTAAACTGTAGTTTATTTAGAAAAGGGTTAAATATTTTAACAGTGGGGGAGCTGTGCAATCTGGCTTCTATGTGTCGTGTACCTTCAGGGCGTGAGCGATCATAACTCTCCACAATCTCCACTTATTTGCAGTAATGTTTCTTTTTTACTATTCTTTCCACATCCTGTTCTGCAAGCCATTCAGGTAGGCCAAGTAGGTGACCCCATTGCCTATCCCCACCTCTTTTGCTTTCCATATATCCTGTTGTTCCTGTTGTTCATAATTTCATCCATCCCGCTTCCTCATTATGGGTCCAAGACGTTTCAACTTTGTCATTCTAATTCTGAGTGTAAGTTTCCTTTTCGTTTTCACTTTCCTTAAAGTTTCCTCTTTACTCACAGGCTCTATCCGTAGTATTCTCAGCATCCTTCTGCAGAACCACATCTCTATTGCCTGAAAACTCCTATTCATCTGTGAAGAAACTGCCCAGCATTTGCTATCATGCAGGAGTTGTTGATATTACATAGCAGTTCAGTACTCTCTTCTTTGTTTCTAACAAAATTTTCCGGTTTCTTAATGCTTTGCTTAGCTTTTGAAAAGCATATTTTGTTATTGCAATGCGCGTTCTGATTTCCGTGAAAACATTTTCCGCCCTGTGATAAAATATTTCCCAGATATTTAAACTTCTGTACTTGATTTATTTCAACATCTCCAATCCGTAGTTCGTATCTTGGGCTTTTCTCCTGCTGACAAGAATAAAATGCTGACTTATTATAATTTGCGGTTAGTCCTTTCTTCTTGCTTTTCTTTTCTAATTTGCCGATGTGTCTTGTAGTATTCCTTTTGCGTCTGCTATCAACATAATGTCATTTGCATATCTTATACTGTTGAGAATTTGATCATATATAGTAATGAATGTTGGACAATTTCCTCACAGAGGAAGAGAAGAAATGAGGCAAGAGGGACGTGGTTACACAGAAAGATGCTGAGAATACCATGGACTGGACATGTGTGCAATGAAGAAGTCTTAAGCAAAATAGAAACAAAAAAGGGCACTATAATTAAAATCAGAAAAGAAAACACAGATAAAATTTGAGGGACAAATAATGGGGAATTTTATATATTGACATCAAGAGAGACAGAAAGAAACAGCGTGTAGATAACTGCTACAAAAGAGAATGTAAAGGATAGTAAAAGAAAAAAAAAACATCGCTAAAAGATACAAAGGATAAGAGGTTGTAGAAAGACATCATCACCTGCGCTCTGAAGGGACATAGCAGTAATAATAATAATAAAAAAAATGGTAGACATAATCTCGATGTATGCTCATCGGATGACTTCCAAAAAATAATTATCAGAAAGATATAACTTTTAAGATAAATTAAAAGAAGTTTACAGGAAACATAATACAGTCAAGTTCAAAGCTATTTTTTATTTTTTTATTTCAGAAACAAAAGAAAAGATAAAATAATTCATTATGAAACAAAACCACCCAAAAAGGATATTATTGAAAAACTTTACGGTATTGTTCATGTTATGGTAATTTACCCATGCACACATGGACTCTCCCAGCTATAAATAAGAGCAGGTATTGCCTTTTAGAGAGTGCAGTTTCCAGCAGTCAGCTCTTAATACTTGTTCTTTTATTGTTATCTCAACTTACTAGTGTTTTTTTCTCATATTTTCTAATACTTAGAAAGCCCCTTGCGTTTCAGTGGCTTCCGTCCTCGGTATAACGATAATGGGACAGCAAGTCATCTGATCAGAAGTTTTGAGAAGCGTGGAAGCACCTCTTAATTGCTGTTGTTCCCAGGTCCACCCTGATCTGGTGTGGTAGCACCTGTTAGGGTCCTTGCTATGGTCAAATAGTTAACCCCAAAACTGTGATCAAAACAGTATGAATGTCTAAAAAAACATTTATAGTAAAAATATCACCAATACATTTTCATAGTAAATAAATTAACAGCAATTCATTTTGTAAAAGAAATTACTAATGCTCCCAAGAAAATTAAATTTAATATTAAATGACACATAAGGAGTTGATATGCCGCTAAACAAACAAATAACTTTATTACTTTGCTTGGGGTGAAATGATTAAAAAAAAAAAAAAAACTTAGTCGAGGTTGGAAAGAGATGACGAGGCAGCGGCAGCTCCAGCCCAGATATGGCATTTTCGGTTTTATCTAACACTTGTAAAGATAAAGGTTGGTATTTAGCGGAGCGATATAACGAACCGATTATTTTCTCAGCATCTTTAGCGATGGATCATATATATTAGTTGCACTTTAGTTCTAATCGACGCTCAAAGCAAAAAGCCTCTTTGAGAGTGCAACCATTCACCGTGACTCGTGAGAATTCAGGGTCAGCTCAGTGATGATGAAAAGTTACTTGCGTTTGGAGATACTGAAAGTTACAAAGCCAGTTTTCCACCCATTGGACTGTTGAAGGGAGGTCAGATAAGCTATAATCTACGAGGTTATTTTATAAATTCTTGTCACGCTGACATTTGCATCCTAGGTTTTACTATTTTCGATAGAATATTTTACAAGTTTATCATTATAAAACTTTAAAAAACTTATAATACCAATACTTGATCAATTCCTGTGTTTGAAATAACTAAAATCACTACTACTCCTTGATAGTATTTATTGAACGAAGAGTTTGATCCAAACTCTGGAAATGTGTTTTCATTTTTGATAGGCAATTTGTTATTTTGCTACATGCTTTGATGAAGACCTTGCAGTAAACCACACACACGAATATATATATATATATATATATATATATATATATATATATACTGACATATATACATATGCATACGTATCTGCACACATATGCACCTGCATATATGTATATTCTCACACACACATATATGCTAGCATACATGCATATATATATATATATATATATATATATATATATATATATTAATGTAAGCTATATTTATGGGATAAAGTGCTCAAAATCAGATAGAGCGTATATATATATATATATATATATATATATATATATATACTGACATATATACATATGCATACGTATCTGAACACATATGCACCTGCATATATGTATATTCTCACACACACATATATGCTAGCATACATGCATATATATATATATATATATATATATATATATATATATTGTATGCTATATTTATGGGATAAAGTGCTCAAAATCAGAGATAGATCGTATATATATATATATATATATATATATATATATATATATATATATATATATATATATATATAGATATATATATATGAAGAAATATAGTCTTAAGGTGTGCTATATTTATGGGATAAAGTGCTCAAAATCAGAGATAGATCGTATATATATATATATATATATATATATATATATATATAAAGAAATATAGTCTTAAGGTGTGCTATATTTATGGGATAAAGTGCTCAATATCAGAGATAGAGCGTGTGTAAATATAAAAGTGAACATAGAAGTCAACACTTAGAGGCGACAGTCTGTTTCATGCTATATGCAATCGTCAGGCCATATATATATATATATATATATATATATATATATATATATATATATGTAAAGGGAGAACAGAAAGAGAGAGAATTAATATAAGAAAATGTTTGTCATTTAGCTGATTGATGTTAACTTCACATTCCAACTCCAGAGTTTCGTACACGGTCCCGTCCGTTCCCTCTTCAAGGGGTATCAGCAATTGACTCCTTATATTCTCTATTTTTCTATCCTATGTACTTACCATGGTTGCAAGTTTTTTTTCACCGTATTGTTTGTGCGTTTGAGCGCGTGCGGACATGCACCATTCTGTGCGAATGTGCGTTAGTGTTCATGTGCCCTTTCTCTCTCTCTCTCTCTCTCTCTCTCTTTCTCTGTTTATATATATATATATATATATATATATATATATATATATATATATATATATATATATATATATATATATATATATATATATATATATATATATACCACACATACATATAATTATACACATACACGCATATATATAAGGATTACAGTCAGATGACGTTGAAACACCGGTTCCCGTACGATCACAGAAGTTAAGCACAGTCAAGCCTGGCCAGTACATAGATGGGTCACTGATTAAGAATATCAGGTGCTATCAGCTTCGATGAGCGAGTGGTGGATAATGGCTCGGAAGTGTTAATCAGAAAGCTAAGTTCCAATTCCATTAGGGTTCGTTATATTCAATTTAGAGTAAATACCATTGGGAAAAATATGAATCTACATATTCTCCTCCTAGGTATGGGTTAAATACTAAGACTTGTATTAATATATTCAAATCATTATTATTCCCCATCTCCAAATCTTAGAAACTAAAAAAAATGTTCTGGCTTTAAATAACCTGCAAAGGATCGATAAGCCATAGAAAATGAATCAAACATGCATATATATATATATATATATATATATATATATATATATATATATATATATATATATATATATATATATATATATATATATATATATTACGAAATGGACAGAGTCCGACAATTTAATTATTAAAGACATTTTTTTTTTATATTATATATGACACATATATATATTATATTTTTTATATATGACGTCATTTGTTTGGCCGATCGGTTAGGCCCGTCAGCGTAAATGACGGTTCCGTATAGGATGCAGGTTCGAATCCTGTCCAAGGATGAATATTTTCTATGAAAATTTCTCGGACATTCAGGCCGGTAAATGTTATTTAATACTGTTTATTATAAACAGAGCATTTACTTAAATACTTGTATCTATAAAAAGCACGTTAAACATAAAAAAATGTCTTTAATATATATATATATATATATATATATATATATATATATATATATGTGTGTGTGTGTGTGTATGTATATGTATATATTCTCACACACAAATATATACAAATGTGAGAACTTGCATATGTACTATATATATATATGTCTGTGTGTGCGTATGTATATGTATGATTATACACACACATATATACATATATATATATGTAAAAGTGAATATTGAAGTCAACACTCAGAAGCGACAGCACTTTAGTGGATATCTGTATTTGAATAGACGCTCCATTTTTTTCCGGACACACGTTTTCTTTTTCCGGTAGACAAAATAAATACTGTTTAAATAAGCGGAGCGTCCACTCAAATACGGTTATCCACTAAAAGTAACACTTGAAGTAATAACAAAGTGTGTGCGTGTGTACGTGTGTGCGAGAGAGAGACAGAGAGAGACAGAGAGAGAGAGAGTAACTCCGGTGATAACTATCTGTAGTTTTGCCTGATTAGGTCACATGAATGCATTGGTCGATTGATACAGTATAAACGTTGTCGTAGTCATACTAAACACATTTCATCAACGTACTTATTGTTGGTCAAATCCGTCTCTCTTTGCAGTACAAATACAAATAAAAGTGCCTCCTTCTGGACATATTAAGAAGACAAACTCCTCCCTTCATAACAGTATCAACCCCTCCCCTCCAAAACACCACTCCCAAGACCGCAGCCGCCAGCGTACGTACCAATCCCTAACAATCATTTGGTCTTCGGCGTCCATCTTTTCGGCCTGTGTCCATTATGGATGCTGGCACACTGATCAAGCGATCAGCGTGACGATGGAGGTATTTCTGACCAACACATTAGCCGTGTCCGAAACAATTAGCCGATTGCCTACTCTATGGGTGTGCTAATACCGACCGGTCAGTGGTCGAGATTAGTACTGACCAAAGCAATTACATAATATTCGCCAGTCAGTATGGACAGCTCTGGATACCAATTACTCCATCAGACTATATTGCGTGTGACATATGCAGAAGGCAAATCACACACACACATACGCACACATTAATTCATGTGAACACATACATAACCCAAAATATGCTCAGGGCTCTCTTTACACTCATACACCAATTTCGATCATAACCGTACATAATATGGAATATACATACTGATATATGAAAGATATAATACATAAATCTGTATAGAAATGGTGTTACTGCTAAGTAACGTGCTTCGTCAATGATGGACCTTCTTCAGACTGATAATAGTTTGTCTCTCGTTGGAACAACTATAACCTCTTCCCTATATATATATATATATATATATATATATATATATATATATATATATATATATATGTGTGTGTGTGTGTGTGTGTATGCTTCGTATATATATATATATATATATATATATATATAGATAGATAGATAGATAGATAGATAGATAGATATGTGTGTGCGTGTGTGTGTGTGTGTGTGTGTGAGTGAGTGCAAAACTTCAGATATAAAGAAATAATTTATCGGTAAAATAAGAATATAAATAAAAACTGAAGGAAAACTATCCTTTAGTAACGTGCTACATCCTTTGATGAACTTCATCAAGACAAATATAAGGATTTTATTTTGCGATATGTATTTATAAACAGAAGTTAAAAAAAAAAAAGTAGTATCGTTAGGTTTAAAAACAAATTAAATTTAAGAACGCTCAAAAATATTCTTAAGGCTAATTGTGAAAGTCATGGTAAACTATGGAGTATGATAAGTGATGTAATTCAATATCTAATAAACGAAAGTGAGTTCATGTTGTTGATTTTTCTTATTTGGTTATATATTTATTTTCTTTTTTATTAATGTAATTATTATTTATTATTTTATTTTAATTTAATTAATTATTTATGTGTTTATTTATTTTAATTAATAGGTGGTTTTGATTTAACTGTTTCCTATCAATTTCAAAAAAAAAAAATATGATCATGTATGTTGGCTTGGGAAATGATTTGGAAATGATAATTTCTTTCACGAGAGGTGATATTTGATTCCGGGAGGACGAAGGAAAGAAATATAAGCAACATCAAAAATGCTAAAGATACAGAGAGGCAAGGCTTAAATTTTTTTATGCCTGGTCTATCCCCATCCATAACCTGGCCAACTTCATTCAACATGCTTTTAATTTAAATTAATTTTGTAAAATCATTATTTCTTTTAATTATCTCACAAATAAACATGAATTTTGTGAGTAAATAAGCAGTAGTTTTATGATCTTGGATGTAAATATATAGTAGACGATTCCGCAGTTAGTACACTTTCAATATATTTTCACTTTGGTAAATTGTTACCTCTTTCAGGCAAAACTGCATTCTTTCATTCAAAATTTTAGCTAGACCTGTTACGACGACGACTTATATACAATGTATTTTTTTCTTATCTGTTTTTTATGATCCGTTCTGTGTTTCATTTAAGTTGCTAGATGTCTCACTAATGTATTTCTCGGGATGCGTTTTGCTGTTTCTTCGTACACAGATTTGTGAAGACATATACAGGGCTTTATGTGTGTTTTGGCATACGTCAATACTCGGCCTGAACGTTCGTAAACAATTTATAAGCATTTACCAGTTGCGCTATATAGGTATGTTATTCTGAACCATTAATGTTAGGTTAGTGCAAAAATAATGACGTGATAATGTCGTTTTCTGACGTATTTTTTAACGTCAAAAAACGACATTATCACGTCATTATTTTTGCACCAACCTAATATATGTAGGTAGGCACAAACTGAGGCGGTAGAAAATTCGTACCCATTTCGAGCACTATAAATCGACACTACACTCTTGACGATGAAATATCTTCCCGTGTGAAGAGAGCAACTGATATTTTTGCAGCTCTAAAAGATCAAGTTTGGCCTTAGACAGGTGCATCAGATGGCAGTCTGCAATGCCTGTGCGCTGACCTGCCTGCTCTATACCCGTGAGACATGGGTTGCACACCGTAGAGGTTCCACCAAAAACATTTCAAAT
>OZ010583.1:54579215-54614215 GCA_963932145.1 Acanthosepion lycidas
TATTTATAAGTATATTAATAGCTAGAATTACTATTTTATTATATATATATATATATATATATATATATACATACAAGAATGCATGCTGAAAACTTCTCGGACGGACCCATTTACCATCTAACTAAATATATTTTGGTAAGGAAAAGTTTTTTAGTCAGACCAGGCACTTTTTAACACTTCCTGGTCTCTCTCTCTCTCTCTCTCTCTCTCTCTCTCTATATATATATATATATATATATATATATATATATATATATATATAAAACAGACAGAAACATATGTATGATGACACATATGTGCACACCGTAGCCCAAACATATATTTACTAATGAAAATACAGATCAAATGATTCAAAACTGCTTTCAGCTAATGTTTGAATACAAATGGTACAATGATTTCCTTTGAAAAGGAACCATCATCTTATAGCAAAATTTTTCATGCTTTCACACCGATTGATCGATCTGAATGTCATCCCATGCCCTCACCTAGAGACCCGTTCGCTCATCCGTTCACCTTTGTCTTTAGGGTTGAACCCATAATAAAATCACGACGGTAAACTTCAAACAGTAACGGTTGTGAGACGACGAGAGACAGTTCCGTGATGTTGTGCATGACGAGCGAAGAGGTGACCACGAAAACTCGCAAACACAGTGAATCAGTTTAGGGACGCCATTATCATGAAAGCGTCATGGCTGGACACAGAAAAACAACTTCAGAAATTCAACACTGCCGAATTGCAAAACTTATCTTTGAATGTCTTTTGAGGACTTGTTTATTTCTGTTATTTATTTTATTCAAAACAGTGACATGGTGGCATGAAATTCTGTCAGGCTCTGGAAAAATTCCGTCTGTATTTCCTTCCACCTTTCTCACTGCACACGCATATGCACATAGAAACACCTAAACACATACATACACAAAAGTACAAAAAAAAGAAAGAAAGAAAAAAACGAAACAAATATACAGTTAATGTTTGAGTGGTCATATGAACTCTCCCTTTGGTCTTTTTTATTTTTATTTTTTTCCTTTTGCCGATTTCATCTCTACTGTTCAGCTCTCCTCTCCTTACTCTCCTCTCTAGCGCTGTCAAGTCCCTTGGCTATGCGCTGGTGTCCACTGCCAATATCCATTATGGTCACCTTTCAACGCCCTAGCGTCAAACACAGCTGATGATTTTGACAGGGGTGCATTATGCTCATGGCGAGGGCATCCACCGATGAATAAATCTCTCTTTTGTAAGTACGTTTTCGGAATTTAGTCCACCGCCGTGTCAAATGAAGGGTAGTGGAGTTTGGGCCAGATGGGCCGAGGATGATTTCTTGGAGGACCCTTAGGAATGGTCTTCAGTAAAAGATATGACAACTGGTTTGCAAACCAGTGCTGACCATGCATCAAACGTAGTTTGCATAGGTGTTGACGAGCTCCTCTCGCCTCTGACATTTCTGGCAGTCACAGTGCAAGCACACCGTCCACATTTCTTACTTTTGATGATGACAAGATATTCACCTCAATCGCGTGTTTATTTTCTTATTCTTTGATAATGAGATAGCAACAAGTCAGCCTTACTCTCGTTAACTCGAATATTTTGATATTTCTGATATTTTGCTGAGTCGAATTTTATGCAAGGATGTGTTGCATATAAATTTGTCTGCCTTTCTACAGAAACGCACCTCTCTAAGAAATAACCATTTTTAAGAATTTTTTTTTTTTTATATCGCTATCGATTAAGCTCTCCAAATCACGAATAAAATTGCCTGATGTCATGGAAAACGGACATTTCCTGTTTATTTTTAACAATAATATTCACCCTGTTTGGTTGGTTTTACTCAGCGGAATATCATCCTCTATGGGTTATTTAATGCTGAAATCTAAGTATTTCGTACACAATTTTTATTTAAAAAAAATTTTTTTGGATAATAATGATTTAGTGATACAAATCTTACTAATTAACCCATAGCTGGGGGAGAAGAGGTGGGGCCATATCTTTCCCAAAGGTAAGTGAATACAACGAACTCAAAGGGAATTGGAAGTCGGCTCTCCGATCAACAATTCTGAGTCATTATCCATTACACCACCTGCATACCCAAGATTACAGCATCTGGTATTCCCAAGCGGTCACCCATTTAAATACTGACTAGGCTCGACGTTGCTTAATCTCGGTGATCGTACAAGAACCCGTGTTTTAACGTGATGTGACTGTAAGCCTGTTCACTCTGTACAAGGCCCAACAGCCACTCGAGGTAGAGGGTTACATAGTAATACGTAAGGGGCAAAATTTATGTGGATATATGGGGAAGATAACTGTTAAACTTAGAATTGAACAAGTTAAGATTATAGTGATTGAGAACGCATCCTCTTTGGAGTTGGTTCCACAAAGTAGCGGTTCTGTAAAGTAGCCGTTCTGTCCACAAATTGTGGAATTAAAACAAAAGTAGGAACAGAAAAAGTAGGAAATGACATTTAATAAAGGAAAAAAAAATTATTGGGTGTGAACCGGTTTTACTCCTCCTTTATCAAATGTCGATAGAAGATAACTTCTTTTTATAATTTTATTTACATTTTCGAAGTTTTAACGGGAATGGGGGTCAGTTTGTTACGTAAATTCAATCTTGTTATATAGGATTAAAGTGTCACTTCCGACACTTGAGTTTGAACATAGATCACCACTGAGCAAACACAGGCGATCCTATTATTGAATTACGTGGATCACGTGACCACAGAAGAAACGCATAAGTAGAAAGTACTTTGGCGTCTAACTGATCGCTATACCTAGTCTATCCTCTATACTATACGGATCGCATTTTTATTTTATCTTCTATTACTATACGGGCCGCTATTCTCTACTCTATTCACTATACCATTTCTCTGTACGAATTACTATTCGGTGGTTACTTTATGAGCGAGTATTATCGAGCAAGTTCTATTAGTGCGAATGATATTCGAAGGCGTCTGACACCAGTATTGTTCAATGGCGTTACTATAATTGTATTTACGAGTACAAAGTCTCTATTACAACGAGCATTTCAAAAGTGGCAACGAGTGTTCGTTGACATCACAAAAAAATCTAAATCATAATAATAATTCCAGTTGTAGTTGGAGCCCTCGGATTGATTGGATATGTTTCCGATAGACTCATTGAAGGGATTTAAAGAAATACAAAAAATTGTGCTCAAAAGTACAGCTCACATCTTATGAAGTGCTTTATCTATGTAAAATGTGTGTGATCTTAGGTTTTGGCGGGTGGCTTTTTATTTTATTTATTTATTTTTTTTGAAAAGTGATCAGTGGAAAATGCCATGCATGAAGCCATTTCTGACCTTAGGTCTCTGGTTGAGCGCTTTCACGTAATGTGTATACAATAGAAATCAAAGGAAATAATAATAATAATAATAATAATAATAATAATAATAATAATAATAAAAATAAATAAATAAATTCATTCATTCATTTTCTACAGCTTATGAAGCATTTGCATGTTATTTAAAGCCAGAAAAGATTTTAAAATTGTAATTTAAAAAACAAACAAACTGTTTATTGTTTAACGATACAAGTCTTACGAACCCACAACTGAAGGGAGACGAGGAGGATACGTACCTTTCCCAAACATATTTTATGCGCAAGTGAATATAACGAACCCAACAGGGTTTGGAACTCGGCCTTTCGATTAACAGTTCCCAAACATTATTCATTACCGCACCCGCAAAATCCAAGCTTACAGCACTTGGTATTCCCAAGTAAGAATATGATTTACCTCGTGGTATGCGCGTATATTTTGGCTTGCGTAGCCGTATCATTTTACATTTAATTTACATAACTCTTAACAAACCTCTTAAAATTTAGCAAATATTAAAAAAAAAAGATATTTAGGGTTTGGAGTTTTTTTTTTTTTATATTTGACAGAAACATGCAAAAAAAGTTGAAAAGTTATTTCTTTTTGGCGTGATAAGTTTCTGCCAAATGACAGTTGCTGGATTTTTAGTATTAGGTTCGTGCAAAAATAATGTCGGTTTCTCACATAGTAACATATGTGAGAAAACGACATCTGGTGTCAGACGCCTTCGAATATCATTCGCACTAACAGAACTTGCTCGGTGAGAAACCGACATTATTTTTGCACCAACCTAATATTACGTTGGTGCAAAAATAATGTCGATTTTTGACGTTAAAAACCGACATTATTTTTGCACCAACCTAATAGAATTCTTTTGATTTCATATTAAAATGGGATAAATAAAATAAATAAACTGTCATTAAAAAATAATTATAGATACACAATTTCTTAAATATTTTACTCTTAGGTTTTATCACACCAAGTCTTAGACAATCATTCAGAATTTAAATCGATGGATACCTTATTGTAAGATTTGTAACCCTGAAAATTTAACAGTCTTCCTATTTGAATTTGCTGATGGTTTTTAATTTAATGATTGAATAAGCTCTTTGCAATTAAACAATAAAATACCTTTGGAAATTGCCCTACTGCATTGTTAAATATTTGAGCTTAGCAACTTTAACTAAACCTTGCAATATAATCAATATATAATCGTTAGTATAGATGAATTTAAACAAGTGAAAGAGTACAAATGAAAAGATTCAAAATTTACAAAATTTTAATTTCATTGAAGCAGATTACAAATGCACGAGCGAGTGTCGTGGAATAAATAAGACACCGTCGGTAACGCAAATGAACTCGGTAAGAAGACGCCTTAAATAAAAAAACTCAGAGTGAGTCAGGGAAGTCTGTTGGAGTCCGTCGAGGAGAATTTCTAATGACGTCATCGCGAGTAGCCTAAGCGAATAATATTATAAAAAAAATGCAATGAAAAGTGTAAGAAATATTAGTCAAAGTATAAAAAGTATAGATCCCTTAACGTATAGTTTGTCAGATACAATGGTTTAAATTCTCACTATTCAAAACTATTCAAAAATGATTTCTTTTTGGAGAGATAAGTTTCTATAAAATGACAGTCGCTGGATTTTTAGTAGATTTCTTGTGATTCACATTAAAAAGGGATATTAATAAATAAGCTATCAATAAAAAATAATTATAAACACACAAGTTCTTAAATATTTTACTCTTAGGTTTTATCACACCAAGTCTTAGACAATCATTCAGAATTTAAATCGATGCGTACCTTGTTTTGTATGAATTGAACCCGTGAAAATTTCACGGTTTTCCTATTTGAATTTTCAGATGAGTCATAATTCTTATTTTAATGATTGAATAAGTTATTAGAAATTGGTTTTATTATTATATAGATTTTCACAGAGTTAATATGTAAAAATTTTGTCTATAATTATTAAATTAATAAATAAATTTATTTTAAAATGTTTAACTATATAAAGTAACTGTTATCTTTAAAAAATATTCATTAAAAATAATCTGCAGACGACTTCGAATCAATATAAGCGGGTAGAAGAACAGACGAAAAAAAGGAAAGAAAAAGAAAGAAAGAAATAAAACACAGAACGGCTCCTTTTTCGAATGTACACCAAAAAAGGGAATAAGAATTGTTTTGTTTGATGCTGGCTCCAACCATTTTCTGAATGATGATTACGAAAAGTTCACTAAAAACAAGAAATTTTAAAGTATTTGTATCTATTAGACCTTAGAAAAAGATAGCTGAAAGATAAAAATGATTCAACAAAATAATTAAACCCCTTCCCGGATTTATAAAAAAGCAGACGAGATTCATCCAGTTTTCGATTCTTCTCTCTAACAGAACAAAGTATTTTTTTTATTTTACAAGAGATGAACTGCGTCGAAATCGGCCGCAAATTTTCAAAAGAAAATAGTCGTTGTTTTTTTTTTTTTTGTCATTTGTTTTTTTTTTTTTTCACTAAGAACCTAATTTAAGAAAGTAACAGTTTTAAATTACCCCTTTGTTTTGAGTGTATCGGCTATTTTCACAGCCAATCTATGCGATAATTTTGGTACAATAAGTATTTAAAAGGGAAATTCAGAGGGATGTAAAAATTTATTTCTAAACAGCAAGAGCTGGGCAATCGTGACTAATGGTCTAGTAATAATGCTTTTATGTGTACTGATATTTCGATTCATTTTCAATAAGTTCAAAACTATCTTATCACAATCACTAAGGCCGTAGGGGCAATACATGCACTGCAGTCGCAGCGTTGTTTCTTGAGCAATATAGCTTGAAAGAGTTAAACCCTCTCCTGGCCCGTTTGAATTCAGAGTTTTCTTTCTCCTAGACCAGATGCCAATCAAGGCTATAGAACCCAGTCTGTCCTGCTATTTATCTATTGCTGGGTGTGGAAGGATCAAACTATCCTCTTCAGGTTTTGAATTTTTGATTTTCCTTCTCCTAGAGCGGTGGCCACCCAAGGCTATAGGATCCAGTCAGCTCTACTATTTACCCATAGCTGGAGAAAGAAAAGATGGATTCATACCTCTTCCCAGGGTACATAAGTGGATGCAAATAACTCGACTGGAATTCGAACTCGACTCTCTAATTCCTCAGTCCATAATTTCACCGAACCCCAGTCTTAAAATTAGTCATATTTTAAAGAAAGAAGCATTTTAATGTAAAAATTGATTAGTACAACACCGTTAATACTTTGAGGAAATTTTCGGTGCAGTTACGAATTTGATTTAATTAATTTACTTTAATGCAATTTAATTTAAATCTTAATCTAAATTTTAATCTTGATTTATTAAGTTATTAATAAAATCATTTCTCTCCGTGTTTCATGGATAAGGAGTTATTATTTACACGCGGGCTATTGTCCTAATCTTTGTTGCTGTTATCCCAACGTTCCGGTCCTAATCCCTTATGCATGGGCAGTGGAAGGAGAACTGCTTAGTCGCGTATATTAAATAAAGGGTTCAATTCGAAGTTCCCTATAGGATATCCAATCGACAAATACCTGATGAAGGCCAGAAGGCACAACGGCCGAAATGTTGAATTGAAAACCATACAGATGAGGACAGTAGTACAGGCGTAAATATCGTCCGGTTCACACTCCTTCCCGGTCTTTGGATTTACCCCCTGTTTCCTGTTTAGGATTGGGTTTCCGGTTCTTTCTAAAGTCTGCTTTAGTTCTGTACTCTTAACGCTTGTCGTTTCTTACGCTAATCTTACACAACACCACATATCAACCCTCTACTTTGAGTGGCTCTTGGGCCTTGTATTAGGTGAAGATTAGTAAAAAAAAATAAAATAAATAAGACTGGTTGTGTAAAAATATCTGTACTGACACTTTGTAATATTTTTGTTATATAGGAATAAAGTATCGCTGTGGACACTTGAGTTTGAACATTTGCAGGTCCAGATTCGGGTCGGAATGTTTTTAATTTGCTCACGGATTCGGCCAGATTCCAAAATGTTATGATATATTGGGCTACCTCCTCTAGGACTAAAGTTTAAAAGGTGTGACACAGTGACACACTGACATTCGCATTTATTATATAGATAAAAGTCCAGTACAACTTTTATTGAAAAACTAGCAGCATGGCCCGGCGTTGCACGTGCTTGATTAAAAAATCGTACGACTGATACAGCAATCGCTATCACTTGACTTAAAATATTTTTGCCCTTCCTTGCCTTTAAAGGAGTGTCCTTTGCCGTGCTGATATTGCTACATGCCTTACTTCTTGCCTATCTCACACTGCGAATTTTTTCTATGCTCTATACTAAACATTAATTCTGTTACGAAAAAAAGAACTAAACAAAATGAACACAAAACGATCAGCTTTAAAAAAGGACTCGTAACTGGAAAAACCGAATGAAAAAAGAATGTTAATAACAAATACTTTTTTACACCCAACCCAATTCTGCGGAATCAGAATCAACGTCGACTTTAAGCAAGCGAATGAGCCAATTAGAGTAAAGTACCATGCAGATTTAAATTTTTCCCACTTGTGACGAATGCAGATATCGATTTTTTTAAGGCATGCTAGCATGCAAGTTAACATTCGTGTCAGTTAGCTGTTGGCTCTCACGCTGGCCAATAGAATCTTCCTGCCTATTCGTGGCAGCCAGCTATTGGCTCTCACTATGGCCAGTAGAAAATAGCCGCAAATTACATGAAAACTGCCGTAGAAGCATGAAAAATCGATTATTTCCACTATTGATAGGAGTTGGGAAATGCAAAGTTGGTCTTGGCCTTTCTGCTAACTTGGAGCATGTGCATGTAAATCTTAGTGCAAATCCGTCGAAAATTGCGGCCGTGCATTCGTTACACACACACACACACATCCTGCCTTTTATAGATAGAGATATACCTGCCTGTTATCATTTGGAATCTTAAATACGTAAAAATACAGCTTCGGAAAAAGCCGAAAGAAGATTTTTACTCAGCCGAATGAACATGGGGGAAAAACATGAAGCAAACAAAGCGTTATGTTTTTTTTCAAAATTTTCCTCATATTAACTTGTCTGTTTCCGATCTTATGTTTTTATCACTTTCTGTAGATAACATACACACTTTTTACTTTCATTATCCTCCTCTCGCGGTAGCTGCTGGCTGACTGCCAACAATAGTTTAAAATTGCCAGCTTCTTCGTTCAATCTTTGTAACTCACCGATACAGTTACCGTAAAACTATTTCTCTATCTGATTTAGGCGTGTTAATTCATTTCAACAATTTCTCCATCTGAAAGATTTCGGGCAATGAAAAACGGCTCAAAGAAATGAAACAATAATTGTTACGATGAATTATATAAAAAAATGTTTAACGATATCCTTGATAACGAAAAAGAAAAGAAAAATTGTGCCAGATGCAAATTTACTTAATTTTTCGGTGTATAAGGCTCACCTTTTCACCCCAGAATTTGATGTCAAAATCTGCGTGGGTCCTATCAACCGAAGATTTTTTTTTTATATAATGATATTCACCCTGTACAAGGCCCAATTGCCACTTGAGGTAAAGGGTTACATAGTAAGAGGTTCGGCCACTAGCAAGGTGATAATGCCACAACAAGACGCAAGGAGGCCACCGAAAATGGATGAGACATTAGATGGAACCCAATCCTAAACAGGAAACAAGGGATAAACGCCTACTCATGTTCAAAAGATGAGGGAGGAGTATAAACCAGACGATAGACAAAACTATCTACAGAAACCCAGCGACTCATGTGAATTGCCATCATTTTCAGCTCCTTTCGGCAGTTATATGAATCGAAGTAAGTGAACATTTCGTCGATAATAATCATACTTGTTTTTTATGAACAGAATTGTAATCAGAACTTGTTATCTTGCTTAATTATTTGGTGCACAAAGTGAAATTTTGTTCAAGCTTCTTTTGTAAATTTATAATAACAGTGCTTAATATTTTTGTTGTAAATTCTCAAAACCAAAAAATGTATAAATCAGAATAATATGAATTACCTAAAGAATTAATTTTTTTTTTTCAAATTTTGAATCTTATATATTTCTTTACGTCAAACGTTATTTTAGTGGATACTCATTTTTGAGTAGACGCTCCGTTTTTGTTGTTTGCTTTTTTTTTAACAGTGTATATTTCGTCTGGCAGCATGTGCACCCGAGAAAATTGAGTAAAGAAAATATGCCCTCAAACAACGTTTAATCATTTGAGCCCTGCGTTCCGGAACAATTTAAACACTTCTGCCTGAGCTTCTGAGTCAAAATTCGCAAATAATTGGTATGTAATGTTTCACGGTAAATATAAAAGTAGTTACAAGTGTTTACCCACCATTCAATCGGTGATTGGGCATTGTCATTTTTCTCTACCACTGTTCAACCGGTGGTTGGGCATTACGTCATTTTTCTCTAACACCGATAAAGCAGTGGTCAGGGCTCAAAGTGTTAAAGTTATATATATATATATATATATATATATATATATATATATATATATATTAATCAAATTCACCGCAAGCGAACCAGTAAAGCCACTAAGACACAAGGGGTTATTGAGTTTGAAAAAATTAGAAAATATAAAGATTATTAAGGAGCTAGACAAGTAGAAGAGTCATCAGGAAGACTGTAGATAACGATAGACATTGCATTTAAATTTTTGAAGATCAAAGTTAGCTGAAATGCATGGAGCCGAAAGAATGTTCCGTCAGTGAGAAGTGTGAATAAAGAAACTGTTAGCATAGAACTTACGATTTCAGCTAGCCAATTCAACAGCCAATTTGATGAGACCTTGTTTTTTATCTAGCGTTTAAATTTGTAAAGTCTAGGTACAGCGAAGAGCTCGTTCGAATAATCACCATGAAACTATTTCTAGAAAAGCACAGGGAAGAAACTTTACGGCGGTGTGAAAGTGATTGAAACCTTGACGCCAAGCCAAAAAGAATGATATTTCTGATTCTACTTTGAATTTTATCAAAAATATTTAAATATATAACCGGAGCACCGGACCATATGTTGCAGAAATATCGTAAGCATGGACGAATGCTCGACTTATAGATATATAAGATAGATTCTGGAGAGGCAAATTGTCTAGTACGACACAGTGAACCAAATTTCTTATCATCAGACTTAGCAATTGATTCAATATAGTCTCTCTACTTCATGTCAGCCTAGATTGAATGAATGTCAGCGTAATGAGTCGCTCTCCTTGGGGTTAGCATCAGCCATGCTGATGGAAGGCAGAAAGGGGTTTCTTAGACGATTAATAGAGAGCAGTTTAGTTTTGGGGACGTTATAATTAATAAGCCATTATTTGCTCCAGTTATTAACAGAATGCAGGTCTTTTTTGAGATCAGCTGTCAATTTGGCCTTATCGATCTGATCAGATTTGCTATCGAGACAGGAGTAAATGGTTGTGTCATCAGCATAGATACTAACTTGAGAGTTGATGACACCAGAAAAGTCATTGATGAACATTAAAAAAAAAAAAGGACCAAGTATAGAGCCCTAGGGGACACTTGAATTAGTATGAAAGGATCTAGATATTTCGTTTCACCATTTGATAAAACTGAATCAGTTCAAAAATTCGTCTGTATGTGAGTGTGTGTGTGTGTGTGTGTGTTTGTGCGCGTGTATGTGTAATATACACAATGTTTAAACATATTTAAATAAGCACGAAATTTTAATTCATTTGAATGTCTTAAGATATTTAATAGTAATGGATTTCAATCGTATGGGTTTCATATGTGCAATGTTCTTGCCCAATTCTTCCTGTCCAGAGAATTAGCAGTCAGAAAGATTCTGCTCCGACTATAATGGACGAAGGAAAAAGCCGACGCTTACTCAGGTATGCGCATAGGTAAATAATTCGTGGGGAAAAATAAGATGTGATATAGTGATTACGTCATTTAAGAAGTGAATGCGACAGAGAATGGTATTATTATGCTATTATCATAATATTGAATCCACTGGTAAAATATCTAATTCCTTTCCAAGAGACATTTATATTAATGAGAGCTTTGTAGGTTTTTAACCAAAGTGAATAACACTAAACCTTTATTATTATTATTATTATTATTATTATTATTATTATTATTATTATTTTAGTAACATCCAACATATGAAAAAAAAAAAATATAGGGCTACTGATTTTCTAAGCGTTGCTTAGATGTGGAACAAGGCCCAAAGTAGGGGTACCCAGTTAGCATCGAACTAACTATTCAGTCCTAATTGATCTAGCAAGACAAGCTTGCTATCTATTACATCAAGTCGAAGTATCGAAGGATATTGTTGTAAGAGAAAGAGGTAAGCAGCGCATTTTATGAGGATACGTAGGGTTATGCCTAGATTTGAACAGGTTAAGATTGTAGTGGTCGGGAAAGCATCCTCTTGGGAATAATTCTACAAAAGTAGCAGCACGTGGTAAGAAACCGTAACTTCCTTCTTACTAATGGAATGCGAAAGGATAAGGATGGTTTGACTCAGTTCGTGGCATGGTGGGTCTTAGCTGTACTGGTTAGAATTTTTGGAACGAAGGAATGGAGTTTCGTCTGCGGGAAAATGAATATAGGGTAGAAAATGATTCATCAACTACAAGGTCGCTCAGAAGCTTTTGAACTTGATAGGGAAAGGAATACTGGGAAGATCCGTTCCAGATATGTTTTTAATCGAATTCAGCATAAGGAAGGCAGCAAACCCACTAAGACAGCATGGGTTACTGGGTGTAAAAAATACTAAAAAAAGAAACATTATTAAGGAGCAAGAAGGATAGAAGAGTAATCAGGTAGACAGTAGAAAACGAATTACATGGCATTTAACTTTTTTAAAGATCAAAGTTGGCTGGAAAGCATGGAGCCGGAAAAGAGTTCTACGAGTGCGAGAAAAGAAACTGTTAGCATAGAACTTACGGTTGCATCTAGCCAATTCAACCGTAAATTAATGAGACCTTGTTGCAAATCTAGTACTACGCTTAAATTTATAAAGCCTACTTATCAAGAGCTCAGCCGAACAATCCCCATGGAAATATAGAAAAGGCACAGGGAAGCAATTTTACGGCAGTGGAAAAGTGACTGAAGCCGAGATGCCAGATCAGGACACATACTGACTGCTGATTCTTCTTTAGATTTTGTCAAGAATCTCTAAATATATAGCAGGAGCACCGGGCCATATGTGACAGTAATATTCTAAGCATGGACGAATAGAAGACTTATAAATATGATAGATTATGAGGAGAAAAAAATTGTCTTGCACGACACAGTGAGCTAATGTTATTAGCAGCTGACCTATCAATAGATTCAATATATTCTTTCCACTTCATCTCAGCCAAGAATGCTAGCCCGAGAAGGCGTAATAAGTCACTCTCCTAGAGGTTAGCATCAGCCGTGCTGATGGAAAGCAGAAAAGGGTCTCTCAGATGATTAATAGAGAGCAGTTTAGTTTTGGGGGTGTTAAAATCAAAAACAGATTCTTTGTCCACAGTTAACAAGAGACTGTATTAGGAGTCAATTTCTTACTCGAACGGTACAAGGAACCGAACATTTTTTCCAGCATCTTTAGCTATGGATCATATATATGGGTTTCCCTTGAGGTCATGAATGAGCTTGTCCCAATAGGCCTTCTAGATAACACTTGTTCATCACGATGAGCGAAAGGTCAAGTCGGCTCGGTGATGATGGTTTTGAGTATATTGTATGTGACCAGTCAGTTTTTCGACCATTGAATTGCTATAGATCAGAGGAAAGATCAACTGCAGGCCCTGGTCAAATAGATTTTTGCAGGTCTGCCCATATACCGTCGTACTATCAGCATAAATATTCACTAAAGATCGGAGTATGCTCTTAGGCAGATCGTTAATATAAAGCAGGAAGTCAATAGGACCAAGAATTGAGATTTGCTGTATTTAGCCTTTTTTTTTTCCCAAAAAAAGAGTCACCTTTTACTAGGTAGAGGGTTACGTTAGGAGGCGATTTGTGTGTATAGGTGATGGATATAATGATTAACCCTAGCCTTGAATAGTTTAAGATTGTAGTGATCGAGGAAACATCCTGTTCGGAGTCTATTCTACAGGGGGCAGTGGTTCGCGGGAAGAAGCTGCTCGAGTGGAACTTCTCACCGATGGGATATGAAGGGAATGTGGGTGGTTTGCTACTATGTAAGTGGCATGGCATGTTTTTGCCATGAATATTTGCCTTGGCAGCACCAGGTAATGTAGTTCGTCCGAGCCCTTTCCATGGAAGTAGTGATAGGAGCAGTGAGAAGCTTGCTTACACAGCTCACCTGTAGGAAAGGAGTTGAAGGGTGGAGAATAATTAGTCACCGGCAAGTGTTCAGAGACGGTTTTGGAACCCAAGGCTGGAAGGTGAGGTCTTAGCAACTCCCGCCCAGATATGACAACAGTACTCTATTTTTGGCCTGATCTGGCACTAGTAAAGGTAGAGGATAGCAGGAAGTGTCAGGTTCTTACGAGAGCGGCACAGAGAGCCGACCCTCAGAAATAACTTTTGAGCTATTTTGTGTTTAAAACAAAAACTCAATTGTTAAATATCAGATTTAATTTTTGCTAAATAATAAATCTTCCTATTTTTTGTTTTGTTTTTAATAAAAAACTGTCTTTAAAAGAAGAGTAGATTGTATGCACCAATGCATATTATATTCCGAAAAAATACAGCACTTACATATTTTCTTCAGTAAATATTGGACCTCTTTTGGAATTTCGTCTTCTGAAAATGTCTTAAGCAAAATCCACAGGATATTTCAGAGTTGATTTATATAACGGTGATATGTCTTCAGGTTTGACATTAAATTTTATTATCAAATGAACATGTGTTGTTGTAGCTCTGACTCTTATTACCTCTCTCCTCTCTCCCTCCCTCTCTCTCTCTCTCTCTCTCTCTCTCTCTATATATATATATATATATATATATATATATATATATATGCATGCTGTTTCTATCTAGTCTCATGCAAACAAGATGAGACAGAAAAACAGAAAGAAAACTAAATGTAAAACAAACTGCAATTAACTGGTTTAGGTAGGTCGATTTTACGAAATACCAACGTCTATCAGGTTATTTATATTTGAGTCTATAGCTAAACAGTGATCAATTTAATTCTTGAGTCATAGGTAAATGTTGGTCGGGTTTATACTTTAGTCTATAAGTAAATGTTAGTCATGATTTAGTTATGTCTCTACTTTTATCACTTTAAAAGTTATGTTTAGTGGCTGCACTTATTGGAGTAGGGGCCAGGTTTCTTATTTAAAAACTATATTCATTTTCGTCTATCGACCCTGAATAGTCAAGTAATCTTATTAGGCCTGTAGACGAAATCAAATATACTGTTAAGAAATTAAACAGAGCATTTACTCAAATATGGGTATCCACAAAAAATGACATTTAAAGGGATAAACAAATTTCTGATGAATAAATAAAAAATACATTAATTCTTTAGAAATTGATTAAGTCTAAAAATAAATGTTAGTCAAGTTTATAAGATTATAGATAACCATTGGTCAGGTTTATATTTGAATCTATCAGCAAGTGTTAGTCATATTCATACGTAAGGCTATAGGTAGACATTGGTCAGGTTTATACTTGAATCTATCAGTAAATCTTATACAACATCAAACTTAAGATAATAGGTAGACATTGGTCAGGTTTATATTTGAATTTATAAATAAATGTTAATCTTGTTCATACTTAAGATTATAGGTAGACATTGGTCAGGTTTATACTTGAATCTATAAGTAAATGTTAATCTTGTTCATACTTAACACTATAGGTAAACATTGGTCAGATTTATATTTGAATCTATCAGTAAGTGTCAGTCATATTCATACCTAAGACTATAGGTAGACATTGGTCAGGTTTATATTTGAATTTATAAGTAAATAATAATCTTGTTCGTACTTAAGAATATAGTTAAACATTGGTAAGGTATATATTTGAATCTATCAGTAAGTGTTAGTCATATTCATGCGTAAGACTATAGGTAGATATTGGTCAGGTTTATACTTAAATCTATCTGTAAATGTTAGTCAACATTAAACTTAAGATTGTAGGTAGACATTGGTCAGGTTTATATTTGAATTTAAAAGTAAATGTTAATCTTGTTTATACTTAAAACTATAGGTAAACATTGGTCAATTTTATATTTGAATCTATCAGTAAGTGTTAGTCATATTCATACATAAGACTATAGGTAGACATTTGTCAGGTTTATACTTGAATCTCTCAGTAAATGTTAGTCAACTTCAAACTTAAGACTATAGTTAGACATTGGTCAGGTTTATACTTGAATCTATCAGTAAATGTTAGTCAACTTCAAACTTAAGACTATAGTTAGACATTGGTCAGGTTTATATTTGAATCTATCAGTAAATGTTAGTCAACTTCAAACTTAAGACTATAGTTAGACATTGGTCAGGTTTATATTTGAATCTATCAGTAAGTGTTAGTAATATTCATACCAAAGACTATAGGTCGACATTGGTCAGGTTTATACTTGAATCTATCAGTGTGACGTCCCCCCGGTGTCGCTGCGCCAAATGATGAGATCGCATTCTGGCGTTAATTAAAAATAATTTTCTTATCATAGCCAGACCCTGGCACATAACAGATGCCTTTTTCAAAGATCTTCGCAGATAGCCAACGGCTCAGTCTTTTGTTTTTGCAATTCTGCGGTTGATCAAACGGATATTTTTCTGCGACCTAATTAATTTTTATCTATTTAGAATTCTGCCCTGGAATTTTCACCCGCCCTGTAACATAAATCAGATTAAATCCAGTATCTTCCTTTCTCGACAATGGAAATAAAAAAAATTACCACTTTTCTTTGTCAGAAAAATAACACCACTTAGTGTCCTTTTCGTGATGGCTTCTTATCACCTAACTTTAATTCTCGCCTTTCTTTTTTTTCTTCTTTCTTTTTTTATCAAGCCAAATAGTGTCACAATCCTCCCTTAACCTATTTTCTTTTACTCGTAAATGACACCTAAACCCAAATACACCATTTAGCATGCATCATGCATCTGTCCCATGCAATTCTATTCTTCTTTTCTTTTTTACGGTTTTACATGCAAGGTGATGTACTTTTCATCTTCTTCTGTTCTACATGCAAATGTAATATTCTTTTCATCTTCTTCTGTTCTACATGCAATTGTAATGTTCTTTTCATCTTCTTTTGTTCTACATGCAAATGTAATGTGTGCCTGTGCCTGTGGGTGTATGTATGTGGTTATTATGGCTTGTTTTTCTAGGTCAATATTTTTCTCTCCGCTGTAGGTTTTTTTTCCGGCGCACGTGTCGGTCTCACGCCAGCCTCCTCCGCCGGTCTTTCTGCAATTTCTTCGCCGATTCTGTATGAGTAGGGAACACTGCTCGGCATCTCCCTCTCGAGTTGCTGCACGCTCATTTGATTATCGCTAGTTAATTTCCTCTTACTCCTAATCTTCCATATTGCCATACCCACTATGGCTATAATTACGAATGTACCCATCATTGCCGACCAACTTATCGCGATCTGCTCATCATCTTCCCAAGCCATCTTCATTTCCCAACGCACTTAACTTGTCCCTCAATTGATCCATATCGATCTTTTCTATCAGCTTCATTAGTACTGGCATTTTATTCAAGGTATCATTGGAGAATCCCTTCACTATTGGCTCCCACAACTCTGTACAATTGACTAAGCTTCTGCCAATCAATTCTATGATTGAATCTTTCTCTTCATATCTTTCCTCTTCCTGGTAATAGGGTGTAAGGAAATAGTATCCCAAATGCCGAACATCCCATGGTTAACTTTAACAGGGATAATTGTGGCCTTACTTTTAATGTGCTTGTGGACTCTCCCCCACATACCCTAGACAAGCTGATGGGTTTCTGTGTGGCCACTGCCCACACCCCGTCTGAAACACTGATAGCTTGTGGTAATGCCGTGTTTGCTAATACCTCTACTTGACAAGTTCTCTTAATTCCCTCTTTCTTCCCTTCAAACAATTTTAGTATGCACATTTTGTGGTTACCAGCTATATAGATAGAGCTTAACGATGTACAAGTCCCTAGAGCATCATTTCTGCACTTTCTAGCTTCTTCAGCTGTTAGCAACATGTATTTTGTTCTACCCGAATTTAAAGCTATGTATTCTGTTTCCATCTTGTACCTTGCTACCATCCCCAAACCTTGATCTCTTCTGGGGTAGGGAATAGGTAAATTTACAACCTGGTATATCTCGAATATACTCTCTTTATCTAACAACGGAACAGACATCATAACCAACAGTCGTCTATTTTCCAACAAGGTCACACATCCCAGCGCATTATAATATTTCCACAATTCTTTGGTGGGATCCACTGGCAGTCTTAAATGATGGGGTAACTTGGCCTGTATTCCGAGTAGCACTTCCTTTAGGTGACTCGGGTTTACTATGCTTGGGGAGAGGTGTCCCAATGATAACACGTCTAATTGCGCTCTCACATGTTCCAGCAAGGTCGTCAACGACTGACTAGTTTGTCGTACCTTATTCGTAATTGCCATCAGTTGGAAATATCTTTGCATGAATCCACTTATTTCCTCTAATTCTATCATTATAGTTTCTGTATCTTTAATTACCTCTTGTCTCAACCCTGCCAGGTTATTTATTAACCAATTAATTCTGGCTCTATTCTTGACCACTTCCAAGCTTGTCACATTTAATACTGTCACACTCTCTCTTGCCACTTGAGCCAGCGTCCTCTGGTTTATTTCCACTTCTCCCAGTTTCCTTCTTATGAATTTAACGTCATCTTCAGTCACTGTTCCTAACAGGACATTTAACGCTTTACCTAAAATCGGAACTACCGATCTTGTTCCCCGCGTCTGCAGTAACTCTATTCCCTTCAGGTAATTTTGCATGTCCCTCCATTGAGCCTCTATCATAGTGGGCTCCGATTCCAGGAAGTGTAATAATCTGAGATATCCTTTTTCCTTGAAATAATCTTGCCCTACTTTCAACTGGGCTGCATCCAGCTGCGTTAGCTCATTTCTTAGTTTATTTAGTAGAGACTCGTATGGTTTTAAATCTATCACGAATGTGATCAACCATTTCGACCTGGTTATTATTACTTCACTCGTCTTTTTAAAAATGGTATTTCGGCTGTGCTTCCAAGCTTCCGCCATCGTCACCATCAGTGTGGCTACCATCATCATCAACGCTTTCATTTTGGTCATTCCTGCAAGGCAACAAAATTCTCTTGTTTTTATTCTTCATAACCATTCGGTCTTGTTCAATTCTTCATTCAATTATTCCATAATTTCTTTCTAAGTTTGTAACAAAACGGCTCTTTCCTCCCCTAACTCCTAGCAGACAGAATGGTCCGGACAGGTGTGCGTGGCGCTCACTCCAAAGGTCGTACTTCATGACACCACTGATGGCCAGTTAGCAATGCCAATAATCTTCTTCCGTCCTTCGTGAGGTGCAGCTCGCGATTCCATGCCTTCCATCCACATCCACCACAGTCAGCCAGTAGGTTTTTGGATGAGCCAATGTCGTTTTCTGTCGACACCGAGCGCTTCTATTCTGCACCGCTTTCTTTGTTCCACTGAGACTTGGGGTTCTTCACCCTTCTCAATCTCATCTTCAGAGGTAGTTCCTGCTCGACCTCTAACCTTCCTTCGGTGTTTAATTCCCGTTCAGGAGGTGTTTTGTCCTCTTCTTCCTCTCTTGATTCTTCCTTATGCTTCGAGTCCGCGCCCTGGACGTCTTCATTACTTCTCGATGCCTAAATCTCTCCTGTTTCTTAGTCTTTCTCTGAGTCGGGGAAGGGGTATTTGATCCTCTTCCTCCCACTCGTTGAACTCTTCGTCTTGTTTAGGGTGCCTCTTTTTAGAGCCCTTGATTGGATCTCTTCGTTTTTCTCTTCCTTTTCTTTTGGCATTGGGGTGCGACGGTGACATCACAGGGTCTTCTCTGCACCGATTCAGGCAACGACTGAACGCCGCTGATCCCCGCCGAGGATTCCAACTCCGTCACTCGGATCGCTTCGTCTATCTGTCCAAGTCGATCTATCTCTTCATTTTCCTCGGAATCTTCTTCCGTCTCCATTTCTTCCGGCTCAACCAGAGTTACCTTCCTTGTCCTTGTCTTCTTAGGTCTCGGTTCGCTCATTTCCAGGTTAGCTATTTCAGCCTTCTTCAGATCGTTGGCATGGACCCTCCTTGCTCGTCCTGCCACTTGATCCCATATTACATATGATACTGGACCCGTCTGCTCTACTGACCGGTAGTACGGTTCCCATCTTTGGTCCAGCTTTCCTTCTCTCTGTTGGATTTTATAGTAGACAGGGTCTTCAACCTTGAATTCTACTACCTTCCTTTCAGCATTGACTCTGTCATTTCTTCTCTTCTGTGACCTCTTTATTCTTTTTCTGGCCTGTACAAATATTTTATGTTGCTGTTCCAGCAACAACTGATGATGATCTTCTCCCATATACTTTCTTCGGGGCTTCAACAGGTTATCCACAGGCAGGACCACGTCTCTGCCAAACAACATAAAGTAAGGAGAAAATCTGGAGGTTTCGTTTATCGTAAACCTCACGGCCGCCAGAGCCTGCGTCAAATACAAATCCCAATTTCCTGTATTCTCTCTGGCCAGCTTGGCCAGCACATCTCCCAAGGTTCTATGAAACCTTTCCACTTTAGCGTTTCCTTGGGGGTGATATGGAGATGTTTTTACGTGCTCTATATTCAAACCTGTCAGCACTTCTCTCATTATGCTGTTTATATTCTCTGTGCCATTATCAGTTACCAATTGCACAGGGGCGCCATACCGAAGGAAGATTTCACTTATTATCAAATCGGCCACAGTTTTAGCCTTCTTGTCTGGTACTGCAAATGCCTCGGGCCAATTTGTTAGCCAATCGACAAAACTCACTATATAGTTGTTTCCTTGTGCAGTTTCCACATATGGTCCTGATACATTCATACTCACTTTCTCGAAGGGGAAGTTCAGCACGTCCATCTCCTCCAATGGTGCCATTTTCTGCCTTCTGCTCTGCGACTGGCACACTACACAGCTGCGACCATAGTTAGTGATCTCTCCGTACAGTTTGGGCCAATATTACTTTCTCCCTATTAAATCATATGTTCTATCAATTCCCATGTGATCTAACCTCTCGTGGCACTGTTCCAATATCTCTGGTCTTAAACTTTTGGGCACATACAATTTGGGCTTGACTTCTTCATCCCTACCTGAGAGATAATACAGCCTTTCCTTTATTATGGCATACTTGGTAGTCTCCCCTGCCTCCACCTTTTCTCTAAGGGCAGCTATTTCACTGTCAGCCTGCTCCTTCTCAATTCCTTCTGTCCAGTAGGGATCGGTTATTATCTGTACGTCCCCTTCCTCGTCCGATTCTAACATAGGGCGTACTTTTAGCTTATTAGAGTTAATTACTCCGATTCTATAGACTTTATCATCTACTCCCTGCTCTACTTTTGCAGATCTTTCTTCCAGTTGTTTCGGTATTCTTGAGAGTAAATCTGCGCACGTGTTTTCCTTCCCTGTCAAATACTCTATCTTACAGTGGTAGCCACTTAACTTTAGCGCCCACTGTTGAATCTTATTATTATTTGTCCATTCTGCATGCAATAGGTATTGCAGAGGCTTGTGATCTGATTTTATAGTAAAGACCGCACCATTCAAGTAGTAGTCCAGTTTTTGGAGAGCATACATGATAGCATATGCTTCTCTTTCTATTACTGGCCATCTCTGTTGTGTCTCTGAGAGCTTATGAGAGAGAAAGTATATCGGTACCTCCTCTGGTATGCCTGGCACTGGTCCTTCTTTATCGGGACACGGCTGGGTAAGAGCTGCTCCTACACACTGCTCACTGGCATCAGTGTATAGTACCATGAGCTTGCTGAGGTCTGGGTACGTCAGCAGTGGGACGGCTGTCAACTGTTCTTTTAAGATATCAAATGCCCGTTGACAGTCTTCTGTCCACTTGAACCTAGCGTATTTCTTCGTCAGGGCTACTAAGGGTATGGCAATTCTCGAGAATGCCGGGACGAATCGTCGGTAGTACCCTATAGCTCCTATAAAACCTCTTACTTGTCTCACTGTCTTAGGTTCTGGCATTTCCCTTATGACTTTCATCTTATCCATGTCGGGTTTAATACCGTCTCCGTTTATAACAAATCCCAAATATCTAGTCTCCTCCTTCAGAAACTGACACTTCGACAATTTCAATTTTAAGCCGTGCTTTCTTAGTCTTCCCAACACTTGTTTTAGATGGAAAAAATGTTGTTCTACTGTTTCTGAAAATATCAAAATATCATCTAAATATGCCATGGCAAAGCTCTCGCATCCTCCTAATACTATTGACATCAGCTGTTGGAAGATTCCCGCGGCATTGGCTAAACCGAATGGCATCACCCTGAACTGAAATAGTCCCAAGTGACACGCAAATGCGGCCTTTTCCTTGTCAGCCTCATCAAGGGCTACCTGCCAATACCCGGACCTCAAGTCCAACGTAGAGAAGTACTTCGCTTTCCCTAATAATGCCAATATGTCATCGATTAGTGGTAATGGCACCGCCAACGGCTTCTGTATAGAATTCAGTTTCCTAAAATCTACACAAAAACGGTGCCCGCCATCTTTCTTACCTACTATCACGATTGGAAAGCTCCAAGGGGAGATCGATCTTTCGATCATCCCAGCTTCCAACATCTCTTCTACTGTCTCTTCCACAAGGGGTCTCTTATGAATAGGTGTCCGGTAGGGCTTCAATTTCACAGGGGGCGGGGTGATCGCCGGTGTCGATTTTCATTTTTACTGTGTGGGTCTGGCCCAATTACTTATTTGATTTGGCCACCACACCTCGATTATTTCTCAGCAGACCTCCCACTCTGGCCCTAAATTGATCAGGTGCCAATATATCTTCGTCCCCTATTCCTTCTGTTTGCTCTACGAGTTTTCCTCGTTTCTCCTCGAATCTCACTCGATTCAGAGTTCGTAGGGGTAGTGCTTTTCCTATCTCTTCCTCTCTCTAAACCTTTATCGTCTTTTGGGCCTGGTTCACCATCATAATGGGCACTAATTCAGCTGCCTCCACTACTGCCTCACACAGAGTTACCTCATTTTCTTCTAGGCCCTTCCCTACTACAGGGACCAATTGCAGGGTTCCTTTTCCTATTTTCTTTCCTGTCATTAGCCTACATTTTCCCGACACTGCCGTTCTGCGGGGTAGCTTTACATCTTCCTCCACCACTATTGTTATATCTTCTTCCGGTGGGCATCCCAATGGCGTTCTCTCGCCATTCACTACCAGCACAGTGGGGTTGAACTCTATCCGAGCCCTCTGGCTCTGAAGCCAATCTTCTCCCAAGATTGCTTCCGTACACAGGTTGGGGGTTACGTAGAAGTTCTGGGTGCTTCTTAATTTCCCACTCCTCACAGGGAACCTCGCCATCCTTTTTATATCCAGGGGGGCTCCATCTGCCTGCATGACCTCTATGTCCGATTCCTGTAACCCATTCTTCCGTTTCACCCCGCTGTATGCTTCCTCTCTCAGCAATGAAACAGACGCTCCTGTGTCTATCAGGGCTTTCACTGCCCTACCCCCTATCTCTGCCCTACAAGACAGATCCCTCTCCTGCGTCAGCGAGGAGAATACTTGGGCTTGGGTCATCCCAGATATAGGCGCCGGTAGCAACAAACTCCTTTCATTCTTCTCATATGGGGGAGTTCTGCGTTTTCTGCACCTGGGCGGTCCCGGCTGGACCTTTCCCGGTCTCTTGCGGCTGTTCCTAAGAATACAGTTCCTCTTCAGGTGCCCTGGTCTCCTACAAAATCAGCACCTTCTTGTTGGACAGTTTACCGCAAAGTGGCCCACCTGACCACATATCCAACATTTTACTTTTCCTCTCTTCAACTGGGCCACCCTCTCCCTTATTCTTGGGGGGACCTGCCCTCTACGTAAGTGGCTCTCCTGACCACATGTCCAACGTTTTACTTTCCTGCTTTTTAACTGGGCCACCCTCCCTCTTAATTCTGGGATGGCCCGCTGGCTTTTCCCTGGTCGTGTCTCTTGGGCTCGGCATTTTTTATCAATATCGGTGGGGCACCTTTTCTCAAACCGCACCACTTGGCTAGGTGTCCCTTCTTCACACACCTAGTACATTTATCCCGTCCGGAGTCTGGGGGAAAACCCCACTTCGTCGGACATTCCGCTGCTCTGTGGTTCTCATGTCCACATGTCCAGCAGACCAACCCGTATCTACCCGGCGTGGGCTTATAGAACCCATGCCTTGTTGACCAAGTCAGCTGGCAATCCCTGTTCAACCCCCTCTTCCTCTATGTCTACCCTATCTGACTCGTAGTCAGACATATTTAACACAGCAAAAGAAAAACAATCTGAGCAGCAACAATCGAGATTGAAAGATCAACCGAAAATAAAGTGTCCTACCTGACAGACGATTTCCGCTCGTTCTTCTCAGGTTCCGGGTTGTCGTACTAGAGTATCTGGAACCGTATGGTTATAGCCAACCAAAGTCCTTTGGTTCCCACTCTAGTCTGTTTCAATTTGAGTCCTTGAGACGCCGTGTGTTGTCCTGGTCGAAATTTTTCTGCAACTCCTGTAGCAGCAGCTGATCCAGGGTCTTATCCTGCTGTCACGGCACCAATTGTGACGTCCCCCTGGTGTCGCTGCGCTAAATGTGACGTCTGCCTAGCCGCGTCCGTCGTGCTATCCTGTCCTGAGACGACCAACTGGCTAGGTATTGGTCGCGGCACCAAATGTGACGTTCTAACCTTTTGGTGATTCGAATGGGAATCTGGTTATATTCGGTATCAGCCTTGTCGTTCCCAGCTAGCTTCCAACGTCTGGTTACCACAGTAACTGCTTTGATTTCCAATCTAACCTACCGACGTTGTGAATTGATCTTAGGCAGACGAAATCAATCAGTCGCCGGGCCGTAATGCAAATCGAGTTCGAAAAAGGGAGATATCGCACAAGTATATGTAAAAGAAAAGAAAATAATAACTCGAAAAGTTCAAATGTGTTAAAAAAGGATAACAATATTTTATATATGGTTGCTGAATACAGGACTGCGTCTACTTCCCAACCCGCTATATGGATTCGTGACACTTTGTGTTTGTTAGGCGAGTCTTAACATCTTAAGTTGTTTGTTCTTTAAGAAACTGGTTCTTGGTGTATCTTCAGGTGATATTCGTAAAACTTGTTTTGGTGGTGTGAGTCTAAGTCGTTCTTCAAAAATAAATTGTTCTTGGTTAGAAATTGAGTTCGGAATTTGCGCGAATCTTATTCAGCTTCTTCGAGGCGGGTGCAACTGCTTGCCTGTCTGTCTCCAACCCCAACTGTGAACTTGAACTCGAACTCAACTGAACTTAACTCGCTGTGATTCTGCTTGTATGGACGCCGACCAAACCCGGAGTGGGCTTGTCGGGGTTTGAGGTTCCTTGATAATTCTAAACCCACAATCCACTTCTTTGTTTTCGGTCAGGAAAATTTTATTATTTTCCATTTTTGAAAGTCTTCCGTCTTCCCAACTTCTTCTGTTCTCATATTGGTATCTCACCCATACCCTCAGAGGGTGTCAACGGGTTTCCCCTCTATCTCACAGTGGCATCTCACACCTATCACTTCAGGGGGGCGCAACAGGCCTCCCCTGCTTCTTCACATGATTACCTTCGCCTAACGCTCATGCCACCATTCAGCCAATGGGCGCTCAGCAGCGTGGGTGTGGCCGGACTAGCCTCGGTTTAAAAAATCATGCTCAAAGAAAAAAAAATTATCTTCCACTTTTTTTTCTTTCTTTTCCTTTTCTTTCTTCTCTTCGAGGAGACCTCACACACTAGACTCTTTATCTTAACCGAATCAACTGGAATTCGTCAACCAGCTTTTCGACTGCATCAAGTGGGCGGTCATATGATGAGATCGCATTCTGGCGTTAATTAAAAATAATTTTCTTATCATAGCCAGATCCTGGCACAAAACAGATGCCTTTTTTCAAAGATCTTCGCAGATAGCCAACGGCTCAGTCTTTTGTTTTTGCAATTCTGCGGTTGATCAAACGGATATTTTTCTGCGACCTAATTAATTTTTATCTATTTAGAATTCTGCCCTGTAGGTCATTTGACCAGCCTGGAATTTTCACCCGCCCTGTAACATAAATCAGATTAAATCCAGTATCTTCCTTTCTCGACAATGGAAATAAAAAATTTTACCACTTTTCTTTGTCAGAAAAATAACACCGCTTAGTGTACTTTTCGTGATGGCTTCTTATCACCTAACTTTAATTCTCGCCTTTCTTCTTTTTTTCTTCTTTCTTTTTTTAGCACGCCAAATAGTGTCACATCAGTAAATGTTAGTCAACTTAAACTTAAGATTATAGGTAGACATTGGTCAGGTTTATACTTGAATCTATAAGTAAATGTTAATCTTGTTCATACTTAAGACTATAGGTAAACATTGGTCAGGTTTATATCTGAATCTATCAGTAAGTGTTAGTCATATTCATACTTAACACTATAGGCAGACATTTGTCAGGTTTATACTTGAATCTATCAGTAAATGTTAGTCAACTTCAAACTTAAGACTATAGGTAGACATTGGTCAGGTTTATACTTGAATCTATAAGTAAATGTTAATCTTGTTAATACTTAAGACTATAGGTAAACATTGGTCAGTTTTATACTTTAGTCTATAAGTAAATGTTAGTCATGTTTTTTCTGATGTCTTTAATTAAATATTGGTCGCTTTATAATTGAGTCTACCAACACATATAGGCCGGGTGTATACTTGGGCAAATATTGGCCAAATTTATACTTGCAACACGGAATAAGTCCAATTTTTTTGGTAGACATTTTTTTTTGTTTCTATTTTCTCTAAAACTTTGTCATTGTTCGCATATCCATGGTATTCTCAGCCTCCTTCTGTAGAACAACATCTCTGTTGCTTCAAGTCCCCGTTTCATCTGAGGAGATTGTCCAGCATTCCTTACCAGAGAGGAAATCTCATATTACATAAGATTTCAGTCCTCTTCGTTTCTAACGGAATTCACCTGGTTCTTATTCTTTTGCTTAGCTTTCGCTATTTCCGATGTGACCTCGGATTTTAATGTCGCACTTTCCGACCTCTATTAAAACACTTCTTGTTTTTTTGTTGATATTAGTAATCTTTTGTAGGGGGATCAGACGAACGTTTCCTGACCGTGATATTTATATAGTTTGGAGTTTTACATATGTAGCGAGAGGAACAAAGATCATTCAACAACATATATAATCAAGGCAAGTACAGTATATACTCGCGTAACTTACGATCTCGCGTATCGTGCGACCCACCAAATTTTCACTTATAAAATAGGATTTTATCATGTATCATGCGAGCTCCTTTTTTTTGTGAGACCAAATTAAAATAGACTAACCTCTTTTCCTCTCTCTTTGTTTATCTGATCTTCTAGTTAAATAAGTTAAAAAAAAGTAAAAGAGAATGATAAATGTAACGTTAGTAACGCTATACTCATTGCGTAAACGCGTAATACCATAAACAACCGACCGAGACACAGCTAAACAACATATAAATGGAAACGACGGAAAAGATACATATTCACTTATGTTTGTATTTTATATGGCACTATTAGGTTGGTGCAAAAATAATGACGCTTTCAGACATATGTTAATATGTTAGAAAACGTCATTATTTTTGCACCAACCTAATAATATGTATTAGGTTGGTACAAAAATAATGACGTATTAATGTCGTTTTTTGACGTATTTTTTAACGTCAAAAAACGACATTATTACGTCATTATTTTTGCACCAACCTAATAAATATTGCATGCATTATTATTGGATACAGTTAAGTATAGCAGCAGTTTTTTTTTTTTCAGAATCATGTTTATTTTAAATAAATCTGTATTTTTTTTTACTACAGCAAATAGATATGTAGTTTTGGCATGATGCGACCCCCTTAAAATTAGAAAAAGAACAGCACATATAAGATTCGCCAGCAGCGCGTAGAAGAAGTAGTCAACTGCTAGAAGTGAATCAAGTGAATTTCACAATGAATCTCTAACTGCAGACCAACATATAGTATTCACTACTGTATTATGTGAATGGGGACATACCCATTATCGTCCGTAGGTATGCTACAACAAAGAGGCTTCATACTTTTCTTAATACCAAGGGTATTAGCACGTAAGTGAATGTAATGGATCCGACTGGAATTCGAACTTCGATTCCTCAATCCTAGCCGTTATCTATTACTCCATTGGCTGTAGTTTACTGTGTCATCTGCATATCTTAAGATTGTAGCCGCCAATAATGAATCCTGGTTGTACTTGCAGGTCTCTCAAAATCGCCTCACAATAAAGATTGAATAAATTCTGGTTTACGTTACAGAATATAAAGCTAAGAATACAGAACGTTAAAGTCTGTCCATTTAAAAACTCGTTACCTTAGAGTCAAAGACAGAAAATCGTATTTCTTTTGAGAAGTATGGTTCCATTTTGTCCCATATCAGTACATCATAGACGGACAATACAAAGAGGATATAGAATTCGGCTACAACGAAAGAAAAATATTCTAATCTAGCTCTTCCTTTGATATTTATTACGAACTGATCAGCAAATAACAGGAAATGAAATCACCTTTGGATATCAGATATGAAAACCCAAGCGTAAGTCAAATGTCTAGTCACCGCGAAACTATTATAGTAAATTCTTCTTCTATTTACCGCGTCCCTTCAATACGTTAGCGATCATGGCTCTTCACAATTTCCTGTTCTTTGTAGCACTTAATAAATTTTGTCATTTTGCTATCTCTCCTAAACCTTGTTCTGCCATCTATAATGTTATGTATTGCTTTTCTCCATAACTCTGGTCTTCAACCTGTCCTGTGATTATCAAATTTTCCAAGCCCTCTTTTCTCATTATGTACTCTAGGAATTTTAACAATCTTTTTCTGATTTTATGTATAAGTGTCCTTTTTGTTTCCATTTTCTCTTGAACTTCGTCGTTGCTCTCATGTTCAGTGCATGGTATTCTCATCATCCTTCTGTAGAACCACATGTCTGCTGCTGCAAGGCTCTTCTTCATCTGTGAGAAGATTGTCCAATATTCACTACTATATAGGAGGACTGATAAGAGTTCAGAATTTTTTTTTCCTTTGTTTCTAACGAAATGTTTCTGCTTCTTAAAATTTTGGAAGACATCTTTTGCAATCCCAATGCACCTTCGTGTTTCAATGTCGCACATTCCGTCCTCTGTTAAAATATTTCCCAAATATTTAAATTGCTGCACTTTTTTTATTCTGGTATTTCTTCATTTTGTAATTTGCAGGTTGGGATGTCCCTTTTGCTAACAACCATGTATTCTCTCTTCTTGCAATTTATGGTTAGTCCTTCCTTCTCGCTTTTCTTCACGTGTTTTAAATCAGTACACGAGGTGCAAAACTGTATTTACCGTTCGTAATATTTATACATACACTTGCTAAACAGTTTTAATAATTCCATTGCAGGAGGGAAGGAAGCTCACTAGCGTTTATTTCAGAAAGGAAGCACAGGAAACTCAACATTTTCAATCTCTGCAAAATCTTACTTATTCCAGCAGTAAATCTTATAATTGCCGTGCGCTGACAGTGTAACGGATATCGGCGCAGAAAGTGAATTCAGTTCACTGAGTTCAAATTCCAGCTTCGTCTCCCGCGTTCACTTATGCACTAATCCCTTAGGGAAAATGTTGTATCCTTAAAGAAGATTACACAGAGGGCCAATAGGAATTCATCCACTTTTTTAAAAATTTTCAAAAATTATTCAATATTGGCTACAGAACGAAATTTCTAAAGAGTTGGAAAACTTTTCATTGCTTTTTCAACTTCCTATATGAATGAATCTGGTTTCAACGTAGTTACAAAAAAAGCTCCTGTAAATTAGAAGACGGAGAGATTTAAATTCTAAGCAGTATGGAACCTAGAGTCAAAGCCTTAGCCAGTCAGCACCAAAGTCAACCATCGCATTGAAAACACTGAGATAAGCTAACAATTAAATTATGTTTTTTAACATTTTAATCTTTGGCATTTATAATAGAGATAAAAAGAAAACAATGTTAAAATTATTTTTGTACTAATACTTAAATGTTATATTGGCATGAAAGATGAATTCAGTATAATATTCGAAATTTAATTTGATTTTCATTGACAAGAAAGTTTGTGCCCAAAGGAGGCGCTGGTTGAAAAAAGGTTTGGAAACACTAGTGTTGAGTAATGGTTTACAGGCTGGTTTGATAGGACATGAGTTAAGGCAATATAGTGAGCTCGGTTTTCACAAGTGCTTACTGCTATGTCCTGGTGGCAGACTAAGCTAAACTTAGCAAATAATTCTGTCTGCTTGAATGGTAATATAGTTACAATCTGGTAATGGTTAGCTTTCGAAGGCAGGTAAAAGCCTGGATTTCGAATAGTGATATTAAAGTAAGTCATTCCTACCTGAAAGTTTGACGTAACGCAACCAATCCCTCTTATTTAAACTGTTGCCACACGAAGCTAACTTTGAAAAATAGCATTTTTATTGAATACTCAGACGCTCGCTCAAACTGAGGCATTAATGGTTTGCATTCAAGTCCAAATATAGGGTGCGATGAATAAATTGTCGCCTAAGTTATGCAAAAATGAAAATAACACTGATATCTCATTCTAATAGATATATTTACCAAAATTACATAAAAATAACTTTAAATATTAAAGAATAAATTTATTCAATAAAATCGCCATTGGCTCCAACCACGACCTCCAGACGACTTCGAAATCTCCTGCAACTCTTCTGGAGAGTCTCCTCGTTTAAGTTCGTGAATGCTGCCATAATCTTTGTCTTCAGTTCATATTTGATGTTAGGAGTTTTGTTGGTTTCTCGCTCAACTTCGCTCAACTTCGCCCAACACATAATAATAAAGGGAGTTGCAGTCTGGGGAGCTAGGTTGCCAAACTCAGGGTCTTCCAGCAGCCACCCTCTTGACCCAGAACAGCACTATCTCCTCAATTCACTTGATGTTGGCCTCTGTACTGAGTCTAAGGCCCTCACCAACAAATTCGGGAGTTCTTTTTTTATCTAGTTCTAGTTTTCCGAGCTGCCGTACATTCGGAATCACAATTAGACTCGTCCAACTCTTTCTGAATACTCAGCTCTGTCCTCAGATTGACACCCAAACACTTTGAAATGTTCACATTAGAGCTTCCGGAGTGAATGTCAAGCAGTATAACATATCGTTTCCAAATTTCTGTCAGAGTGAATTGTGCCATGGTGCTCTTTTTCTCATAGACGGTGCTTAACTGACCCTACTATACTGTGCAGTCGTCAAATCAAAACAAACATCGCGCATGCGCAAAATTAAATGTATAACATGGCGACAATCTACCCATCGCACTCTGTAAAGGAGAGCTTCAAATATCTAATAGATCTCCCAAACTGTAACTCTGAGAATTGGCGTTACTTTTTCTCTTCTTTCATTCGTGAATTCATTTTGTACAAATGTGTAATATGCAAGTGATATAAATACCATCAAATGTGCGAAAGTTTTTCTTGACTGAAATCGAATTTGTCTCTGATGCAAGCAGTTTTTTTTTTTTTAATCCAGAGAGAGGTCAAGCTTCAAATGTTAGTATCGAAACAGTTTTCATTCTAGGTAGTAGGTTGAAGTTATGCAATCTTTTTACTTCCTGTTAGTTAATACATTTTTGTACTTGTAAAGTCTTTAATTCTGCAGTAGAATAAGAAGTATGATTTTTGTAAACTGGTTGCAACATATTGTTTCGGCGAGCGGGGCAGTGTTCTTCAATATAATGTTATTAGGTTTGGTGCAAAAATAATGTCGTTTTCTCACATATGTTACTATGTGAGAAAACGACATTATTTTTGCACCAACCTAATACTACCTATCATTAACTATTACCATATGTGTTTAATTGAGAACTCAAGATGTCGGATGCGTAGATCAAGTCTAGTCGGATTATATTTCCTCATTTTCCGATTTCCCCATCTTTGTTTAACGATCCAGTGTATGGCGATAAAAAATAGTAATAGAAAGACGGAGTAAAGACCAATTTAATTTTTTTATACATATTTTTCACTTTACACTAGTGTCACCAAATGGCAGTGTCTGCTACGACAGTGGCGAATATTTCGAAGATGTTTATTAAGCGGGAAGGTGAAAAGACCGAATCCACGAATTAACAATAATATCTGAAGATAGATAGATAGATAGATAGATAGATAGATAGATAGATAGATAATGAAAAGATCGAGATAGATATATAGATAGATATATAGATAGATAGATAGATAGATAGATAGATAGATAGATAGATAATGAAAAGATCGAGATAGATAGATAGATACGAACAGAATGAGATAGATACATAGATAGATAGATACGAACAGAATGAGATAGATAGATAGATAGATACGAACAGAATGAGATAGATAGATAGATAGATAGATACGAACAGAATGAGATAGATAGATAGATAGATAGATAGATACGAACAGAATGAGATATATATATATATATATATATATATATATATATATATATATATAGATAGATAGATAGATAGATAGATAATGAACAGACTTAGATAGATAGATAGATAGATAGATAGATAGATAGATAGATAGATAGATAGATATCAAATCCGTAAGTGGGAAGGATAATCCAAGTAGGTCTTTTTAATATAAAATATTAAAGAGAGAGCTCAGTGTATTTATATACAGAGCAATGGGATCAAATACTGTCAAATATCCGAAAGTTAAAATAAAGAACAATCAGGAAACGTTTTATCAATCAAACGTGTTAGACTTTTATTAAAGCTTTGTCAGAGACTGAGATATGGCAAAATGACAGAAATTCTGGTATTTTTATATTTGTGTTGTTTGATTTTCATTGGTCAGTCATGTATCACCTGAATTTGACTCTATATACGTTAGTATAATTTTCGACGTTCCGAATTCAAAGAGAATCGACGCGTCAATCCGAATTTTGGGTCCGTTAATTTCTTGAAAATTCGTATTCACGAATCTGACTAGTTTTCATATACTGTTTAAAATTTGTTGCATTTATAAAGGAACAGTAGGAGCGTTTATCGATATACACCTTGTGGACATAAAAATCAACACTGCATGCTGGTAGTTAGTTTCACGCCTTCTATAAAGTAATTTTTTTAATAATTAAGCAGCGAGATTATTTATAAAACAGTGTGAGAATGAATGTGTGTGTGTGTGTGTGTGTGTATGTATATATATATATATATATATATATATATATATATATATCAAGAGAGAAACGGGCGCAGACACGAACAGAGGAAGTGTGTGTGTGTTGGTGTGTATGTATATGTCTATGCTGATTCCTTATTATAAGGCTAATAGGAACACGTACACACATCTTTTATACTAAACCTAATGGTTTTATTAACATTTAGGCAGACATTCAGTTTTGCCAAGAGTCCAAAAAGGAGTTTAAGAGACACTAACGAATACAGAAAACGAGTCATTAAAAGAACATAAGGAAAATTTATTCTTTTTATTTTCCTGAAGAAGGACACTAGACAGGAAACTCATGTAGCAGAAATATGACGAATAAGATATAAAATATTTACTAAAACAAATCGACATAACCAAAAACGTTTGCGGTTTCTCTCTTCTTTTTTTTAAAAAAAATATACATTTTTCTCTCGTTGGAACAACAATAACCTTTTCCTTATATATACATATATATATATATATATATATATATATATATATATATATATATATATATATATATATATAAGGAAAAGGTTATATATATATATATATATATATATATATATATATATATATATATATATATGCCCTGTGTATTTCAAATTACCATGGATTGGGCCGCCTAGTTAATTTTTTGCAGATAGAATTTCATCATCAATAATACACTGTTTTAATTCTGTTGTAGTACGTATCATCTTTACTAGAACTGAGTCCCCCTCTGTCGGTATAAACATTCTGCGTACACTTCAACAAAATTTATTTATTTATCGCTATAAATGTCACTGCGATGCTGACTATATTGGCAAAACGGCTGGAGGTTAGAATTGCTCAACATATGCCGGGTACAATCTGTAGGCGTATGCCATTAACATCCGGGCACTCACAGACACATGAGTCTGCCATTGGCGAACATCTGTTAAATACGGATACTTGTAGGAACAACTATTCACAAGTGTTCTTTGTTCCACACACAGCTCGAGCAAGACACCATCTGAATATCCTAGAAGCTGTAATGATAAACACACAGCATCTGGCAAATATAAGCAGAGAGAACTTAAATATAAATTGGAATTATTTTGAGAATCATTAACTCATTCTGGATGACCACGAGATTTTCTTCCTTTTTTCTCTACCCTCCCCTTACGTCCTCTCATAAAATCTTCTTTAAAGAAACCATCCCTTCAGTATTTTAATTCCGACGATTTATTTAACGTCAGACGAAAGGTGCCTTTAGGTTTATTTTATTCGATTTTAATCGAGATTATATTTATATTATTTGATATTTAAACTTTGATCCCTATTTTAAAACTGCTCTTATCATGATGTGGTACGAGATATATTTTTACATTCATATTATTTTAATAAATAAACATAACAGTAAAACTAAAAATAAAAGGGTTCACTAAGATTTCTAGTAATTTTCATTTATGGTCATCCGTAGTAGCTGTCATCACTTGTCAATCAACCCATAAATCAAGTATTGGATCAAAATTACGGTACCAATCGTTAATAATTCGTTGTATATTTCTTTTTTATGCTGTAATTAAGTAATATTTTTTTTAAATCAGATTAATTTAACATTAAATTTTCTAATTTTACTAAAATGACGTGTCAGAAATTTTTTTAAATATTTTTAAAATCGATAAATTTGTGTTTGTTTACAAATTTCTTAAAATTAAGAAAAAGGCGGTTTTTAAGAAAATTTAAAAATTTGAAATTAAATTTGACATTCCAATGTATATAGTTTCTATCTGATATATACCAGAATTGTTTACTTAATGGAAATAATAAATTTAATGATTCAACTTTCAAGTAAAGCTAAAATGAAATCTTCAAGCATATTTTTTCATTTTAAAAAATGCATTTTAATCTTAGGTATCGATAATTTATGCCGAAAAAGTGGAGGTACTTATATATATATATATATATATATATATATATATATATATATATATATATATATATATATATATATATATGAGAAACGACAATACGAAAACTATTGATGCAAACGTGTTTGATTCCTTGAGGAACTTTATCGAGGCAAGTGTAAACATTTTATTTAGTAATTTGTATTAAAACACAGAAATAACGCGGAGAAAAATAATGTTTAAATTTTCTTGCCCAGTAAGTTACACAATATATTAGCGATAAAGTTCCTCAAAGAACAAAACGTGTTGATATGTAAGGCGTTACTAATGTCTTTTATTTTATTTGCATTGGCTTAACATATATATTTATATCTGAAGTTTTAAACACGCATACACATAGCCATATATATATATATATATATATATATATGCGTGTGTGTGTGTGTGTGTGTGTGTGTGTGTGGCTATGTGTATGCGTGTATCTATGTTTGTATATAC